>JADHKS010000017.1:216604-338753 GCA_019925295.1 Sporothrix pseudoabietina | reverse complement strand
CCCCCCCCAAAACCCGGTGCCCCCCCCCTATGGCCTCTGCTTGCTGGCCGGCGGCCCCCCCCCCCCCCCCCCCCCCCTCCCCTCTCTCGCTTGCATCGCTTCGTCCGCTCTGCCTTTTATTTGCTGTGGGTTTCATTTTATTTTGGTCTGCTCTTACACACCCCCTCTTGGTGGTAACCGAATCTCTCCTCCTCTTTTCTCTACACATTCTCACTGGCTTCATCGTGCATATGCATGTTCGCCCATGTCTCAGACAACATTCAAGCACCTCCAACCTCTTCCGATCATCTAAACGCAACCAGACCTACTATGTATGGTCGAGTGTGGACGTGCAGCATGCAGTTTGTAATTTTTGCCACCACCGCAGCCTTGGAAGCTCCCGTTCTCGTGCGAGAGAGCATCCTTGTTGGAACAAGCGCCATGTCAGGGACGAGGCCAAAGGAGGGTGCAGAGACCATCACCATGGTTTGATATGTTGGCGCTTGATTAGGCCGTGCGACGTGGAGATGGGGAAGGAGGAAAAAAAAAAGAGACCCGGAAATACAGAGGTACAGAAAAGAACAGACGGAAAAAAAGTGGAGGGGAGTGTGCTTAAGGTTTGCTGTCTACAAAGTTTACACTACATCAAGAGGCCTCGTCACCTTCCGATTCGATCATGAGGTCTGCCCCGTGCGAACGTTTCCGTCTAACCTTGTGCGAGCTGGTGTGGTGATGATGGGTGCCCATGTGTGCGTGCATGATTCTCTACACAGTAGCCTTTGGGTTTCCGAGTTGTGTGTGCGGTCTGGCCCTTCTGACGAGCTTCGCAAACTGGTGCTAGACTAAAGGCTCCTCTCCATGTGTCTCTCCAGGGCATGGATAACGGCTTGACAAGGGACAGGGCATATGAGTTCGGGGAGAAGCTACAGCCAAACTTGCCGTGGGAGATGTGCCGGGTAGAAGAGCTCGTTTATTCTGGTGGTGTTTTGGACATTAGATGGATTTTCTCCTCTAGGTGAATATTCCTCACCGTTATGTTCTTCTATTCTTTTTCCCTTTAAATTTCTTTCTCTTTCTCTCTTTTTTTCTCTCATTGTTTCTTCCCATTTCACTCTCCACTTATACGCATCGTCCCAAGCTTCGAGCTCAACCTATAACAGAAAAGGCTGTATGAAGAACTCCCCAATTCTGCATCTTTTTCTCACACCCCCCCTCCATACACCTCACCCGTTGAGGTCCCATCTGCCTCTCTACCTTTGTTGTACGCCGCTCTCTGTTCACCCCACACCCTTTCTCAACTTTTCTTTTCCCCTGATCGTCTCCGTTTTATTTTTCGTTTTCTTTATTCTTGAATCTTTTTTTTTCTTTTTTCTTTTCTTCTTCTTTTTCTCCTTTTATTCTTTTGTCTACCCAATCATCATCTGAAGCTTTGTTTGGCTGCCACGATATCCTCCCGCCCCGGTGGCTTTCTCCGACCCCCGCCTGAGCTTTAATCAAAACGGGAATAGGGGCATGTACGTCGTCTATCACGCACATCACATCCCTCATTGTTGTTCAAACACACTCTCCATCCATGGATCCATACCTCCCTCCCTCCCTCCTCCACCTTGACATCCCTCCTATCACGGTCCATTGCAGTCTTCTTGTCAGTTTCTTCCACCCCTTTCTTGCATAGTGCACGCTCGCGGCGTTCCTCCCTTTCTCAACGAGGAAAAAATCTTGAGAAAAGGGCGGACCGTTTGAGCTATCCAGCCTTACCCGCGCACTTCTTTTCTAGGAATTGAGAGTCCGGTCCCGCCTGCCAGTCATGCGCTGGACGAGGAGAGGCACACTTGGACTCTGTGGCTTTTTCCCAAGAAAAAAAAAGAGAGAGAGAGATGAGGGCTCGGGCCACGTACCTTGAGGCCGGAATAAGCAAAACCTGCATAAATAGAGATGGGCAGGTCCGTCATCACTTTCTTTGACCAACCAGACCCCATTCTAGCCCAGCAGCAAATTTAATTTTTGTGCCCTTTCCACCTCTTCTTTTGATTTCTTAACCCCCTCTACCTACCCGTAATTACCTCTGCCTTGCACATACCTTGCGCATATCTTATTAGCTTACTATCTACCGCGTTTCTTCTACTCGGAACGGCACAATCATACCTCCACGAGTCGCAGGCCGACTCCCTTCTGCACCCCTTCTGCACCCCCTTCTGCTTCTTGTCTTTTTCATCACACCCCCTTCCACAGACGAAGACACACATACACGCATACGCCCCTACGTTATAAACATCCTTGACACCCATCTTGGCGCCCCCACCTCCCTTCCATTTGCCTCCTCCACTTCAACGGTTACCTCAACCTTTTCTTTGATATCAACCTCATCTTTACCTCTTCGTTGAGCATCTCTCGATTTCATTGCTAGCGACAAAGCGGCCGCATCCAAGATAAAAGAACGACAGTCCCCTTACTCTTCCATCCAATCCCTTCTCTTCATCCTCATCAACTTCTCTCAACCTCGACCACATCGACGGCACCATCCGGCCTACAACACCTTCGCGATCATCCTATATCCTCGGCATCTTCCTTGACATCGACATCAACATCGACGTCATCTATCTTGTCGACTACCACGGCCTACATATATCTTCTCCTCTTCTCTTACCCGACTCCCTCATATCTACACAACCTCCTATACAATGGACGGACGTGAGTCTTTTTCATCCCTTGCTACTGCCTTGTTCCCCTCCTTTGATTATCGCCTAACCTTTGATGACAGTCAACGACTACCGCCGCGCACGCGTCGCAGAGATTCTTGCCGACTTCACTACCCTCCAGTTCTACATCGCCGCCGCACCCGTCGATCCGCCCAGCCAGGAAGACTACTACACCGAGGGCTGGCGCGCCCTCCGCCAATGCGCCATTGACGGCCAGCACATTTTGAACACCGGCGCCGACACACACGTTCCTACCACAAAGGGCGGCCTCGAGGAGCAGTCTAAAGCCGAGCTCCAACAGGTCCACCTCGACGCCCTCGCCCGCCGCCACCAGGGCCAGAAGATCTATCTGCGCCAGGCTGCCGCCCAGCGCTGGATCGAGTGGCGCAACGCCATCTTGCAGGGCAAGAAGCCGGCCGCCGAGCACCAGGCCCAGCTGCGGGCATGCGATGAGCAACTGTGGTTGGTGCGTTTTGGGTCCTCACTGCGCTCGTGTTTTGGTCCTCGCTTCGCTCGCTCTCTTGCTAACAGTCTAGGAACTCGCACAAATCTCTGACGAAGTTGTCTACGCAGAGCTCCAAAACTCCGACATCCAGATGGGCCGGTGGACTAGCGAAGATCCGAGCCTACGGGCTATCCAGCGCTGGGTGCGCTCTCGGCGGTGAACACACAAACAATACCGACTACTACACAATCGACGGCGATACGATGATACCGACGACGACATAATAACAACGATAGACACTGGCTGCTGTCGACGACCGTTTGATACGACATACTCTCCCATAAAAACGAAACAAAACGATACACGATACGACCTCTCTTCACTTTCTTTTTCTTCTTTTTCGGATTTTTCGGACTTTTCTTTATACTCTTTTCTTATTTCCTTCTTCTCCTTTTCTTTGTCTTACTGCTTCTTCTTTTGAAAAGAGAGCATGTTGATTTGTTTTGAGAGATACCATTTTTGTACAAGGCCATAGACCTTTGTTTCTTTTCTTTCTCTTATTCTTTCGGGTTTTATACCCTTTTTTATTTTCATCGGACAGAAGGGTCACTTCACCCTCGGGGCATACATTGGTTCATCAGGTCACCGGTTTGATACTCTACAACACACCCTCTGCCTGGAGCAGATACCATGGTTACGTAGGGATCGACAACAACGAGACGGTACGAAAACGAAACGCACATATGGCAGATGCGAGCATACTGCTAGCTGGGAGCATACTAGGGAACATAAAACTCAAACATCACCAATAGAGACTATCAACACACCGAGAACGCCTCTCAATATGCAAATATAATAACAACACATGACTAATACAAGACCAACATCAATATACCTTCCACTAGCACTAGCCTCCAAGAGATGCTTTGCAAAAGTACTGGCTGCCTCCTTTTGGAGATATAGACCAAAAAATAGATTACTATAACTTGCTATGCACACACAGAGCGATGCCACACAGGGACAGGGCCATGCCAATGCAGGTGTCTTGATTGGCGTGTTAGTCGGAAAGGCTGTATGCACGAGACTGCACGAGACTGCACGAGACAGGAGAGGAGACGAAACGACTCGTTCGGAACATACCACGGCTGATCACTTTGCTCTCAACCCACCACTCGCCAATAACGGTGAAGAGGAAGGCCAAGGTATTGACAATGGGTACAGTCAAACTTAGTTCTGAGAGAGAGAAAAAGAAAAAAGAGGGCCGAGGCGGACACGCGCCATGGCCAGAGCAATCAACGTGTGTCAGTCTCACGAAACAATGGAACAATGGAACAATAAAAAAGCAATTACACCAAAGTACACCATACAGCATGCAAAACAAATATGCTAGGGATGGTGCGGATTGATGTTTGAAAGGGTGGGTATAGTGTGTGTGCAAGGAGAGGGCTGAAGAATATAGACTGCGTAGCGTGAAAGTCTGTGTATGGCTGCAGGCACCGCCCAGCCCAATACTGCATCTGCAGGATGCATGCAGCATGCAGCTGACGCTCGGATGGCGCGAGGCAGGGGAAAAAAAAGAGAAAAAAAAGAGGAGCCCCGCAGAAGCCAAAGACCACAGACCACATGCTATTCAGCCTCAGCCTTGACGCTGTTGGAACGACGGCCAAAAACAGACGACGCTGTTTTTTTTTGGTAAAAAAAAATCTGGACCTTCACAAAGACGAGGAGGGAAAGGGGAGGGCAGACAACAGTCGAAAGGTTACACAAGACGCTAACACAAATGGGTGGCATGCCAAAAGAAGAATGGGAAACAGGTGGGCCGTGTACCGCGACACGACGAAGCTAACGGCATAGGGTGAAGCGGGAAGAAACCACGCGAGGAGAGGGAAAAGAAAGAGAGCAAGATAGAGAGAAAAGGGGAGAGATATAGAGACGCACCTGCTTGGCCAATCAAGAGGAAAAACCAGACGCTGCCAGTCAAGTTGAGAAGCAAAGGCACAGCGTACCGCGGGTTGCGCAGCAGATCGAGCACTGCAAAGACAGCACCGTACACGCGCCGCTTCACCGCGCTGGCCTTGACGTCGGCACGCTCCAGCATCGGGTGCGGTGGAGGGTTGTGGTCTTTCGCCGCGCGGCGAATAAATGGCGTTGTGAAGCCCCAGGCGATGCCGACGAGCAGGAAACCGAGGACGTAATTGATGGCCGCCGGATGGGGAGCATCTGCTACAGGAGGCGGAGTGACCTCGGGGGGTGCAACTGAGACTGCAGACATGATGGTGTGGTTGTGGATGTGGATGTGGATGTGGATGTGGGCGTTGAGGGGGCGTGTATCCAAAGTGAGGTGTGGTGGATGTGATGGGTGGTGATGGAAGGTGTGGTTGAGTGAAGTTGAGGTGAGTTTCGTCCATTGTTGAATCCAGGGGCCAGCAAACGCGGGAAGGAAACAAGGCTGAATGGGGGAATGGCCCTTTGGGCAGGCGCGCTAGCCTTGTTTACTGATGTTTGCTCGGGTGCTACGGGAAGGTGGGACCAACCTAACCGACGTTGGTTCTTTCCCTTCGCACTTGCCGAATTTGGACTTCAAAACGAGAAAGAACGACATCTCAACGAACCTCCATCGTGCATGTGCATTGCATTGACTCTCACACTTCATTTTTGGGATTCTCCCTTTCCCCGTACCTGCATTTCAAGGTTTTTGAGCCCAAAATCGCCCCCGTCTGCGGCAATCCCGCATCGCATGGCAGAAATATGGGCTAGAATAAGAGGGGCGGGGCCCTCTTCGAGGCTGAGAGGCAAGGCTTTTTCGTTCGCTGTGGCTTGGACAGCACCCTGATTGGCTCCCCACACACGACCTTTCAGCTGGGACTGCCGCTCCGAGCCTGCGTAAACCAACGCACGGCTAAGAGAATTCCACCAAAAGGCTGCAGGGAACCCCAGCAAAAGCCAGGAAATGTCAGAAAAAGCTGGCAAAAACTGTTGAAGCCACCCGAGCCAACACTCACACGACCATTCGGAGCTTTTTGATCGTTTCCTGGCACTCCATTTCTGCAGCATTTTCTCCTCTTTTCTTCTCTTGTTCTCCATCGTCTCCTCATTTTCTTTCAGCTGCAATGGCCACCCTCAATCGGCCCAGGGGTGCCGGCTCTCGTCCGTGCAGACGGCGCATGCCGGGGCAGGGCCAATAATAGACTCACATTGGTGTGTGGAGCACATAGCTCTGAATCTGTTGGAGAAAATCGTGGACAAGACGTTGGGAGCTTGAGCACGGGCATCGAAGCAATAGCACTTTGACATATCAAATGGT
The DNA here is from genome assembly GCA_019925295.1 of Sporothrix pseudoabietina. NCBI lineage: Eukaryota > Fungi > Ascomycota > Sordariomycetes > Ophiostomatales > Ophiostomataceae > Sporothrix > Sporothrix pseudoabietina. The sequence goes on along the minus strand of JADHKS010000017.1, from coordinate 332,326 downwards.
GGGGGCCAAGACAACAAGGCTCTTTGAAGCTTCGGTTTTCTTCTCGGCCTTGTGGCTTCCTCGTTGTTGAATGGCCGTCTCTCTGCACATCGTGATCGGCGTACGGAGAAGGTGAGTCCGGGAGGCAGCCAATTCGTGATTATTGACAGAAGCTTGCACGTCTGGGCTTTGATGCAAAGAGCAAAGAATCAACTTCAGGCTCCCCTTGCCCATTCTCCAATCTCTCTTTCTTTTGCTTCGTCAATCACACAACCTCTTCCTCTTCCTCCTGTTTATCCTACTTTTCGTCTTTCTCTCACCACTACTTTCGTGTTTCTTTCTCTTAAGTTTTCTCTTAAGTTTTCTCTTTTTGATTCTTTAAATCTTTCTACTAGCAGGTATGTCTCGGTACACAGGAGGGAGTAAGGCCCTGCAACAGAGACATTAAACTCAATCGACGGAGCTTGCTAACATCCAGAAACAAAGAATAGGCAATCGCCAAGAGCACTTTGACCAGGATGCCATCCCGACAGCGGCCACCATCTACGATTTCCCCTCTCGATCGCCGTCCACGAATACTCGTAGATGCAGTTATAAATAGCAGCTTTCTACGCCAATCGTACGGAAAATGAGAACTTCGGCAGCAGAACTCCCCTTCGACCCGCAGATAGTCCCTCCTCTCCCTGTCTCTATTGACGAACTAGGTGACGCGTGCTGACAGTTTCTATCCACCGAGACAGTGCTCAACTCGCTCCGGATTCTGCGTTGAGGCCGAAGTTCCAGTTGACCCCATTCAACGGGCCGGACAGCATGCGAAAGAGGAGACGGGAAAAGAGCACTTAAGAATTTTGCATGAGCCTTGCATGTCTTCCCTTTTTTTTTCTTTTTTTCTCTCTCGTCAAACTGCGTGCCAAGCCCCGTGGTGACGACCCAAAACGGCCCAAATACGGCATTTTGGTGCTCACCTCGCTCGTGTAAGTCGATTTTGCCTGAAAAGAAAAAGAGGGAAGAGAAGAATCCGGCTGCCTGGGCACAGTACTATTTATGGTCCACAGGAATTTTTGGGTAGTGGTGCCCACAGAGCCACCGTTTTGGCGCAGCTTCCCTCGAGCTTCCTTGGTTTCGATCCAGCAGCTCGCTCCACGCCGACGACACGCCCCCAGCAACGCCGCTAAAATGGTAAAAATCGATCGAGAAAAATACGGACAAGCCAACCACAGGGCCGAACGAGCCAAAGTCAACAAAACGGTCCTCGGCTCACTCTGTGCTCCTACGTAACGCGTACGTCAACCCAAGTGTCCATCAATATCTACGACGTAATTACTGTGCATCATACATTCATTATCCGCTCAATTTTGTGACGACACTTTCTCTTCGATTAAGATGGCAGCGTTGAGTCAACGTTGGATAAGCCTCATTGCCATTGTTCGGCTCCCACACCTCTCCAAACCAAGGTACATGTGAAAGTGAAACAAGACGGCTTGCCGTAATACCTTTTCCTTATTTTCTTTGACCCAAACTCCCGTCAAAATTCTAGATTGCCACGGCCCGCACAACGGCATTCACACTCTTCTGAGACTCCTGGGGCGGTTCGTGGCCGGGTAACGACGGACCGTTTTGGCATCATATTAACTGCCAACCTGCTTTCAGCAGATTGTGTACGACGTACGTTCGTAACTGTAAATAAATAACTGTCTGACAGTGTCAGTTCTGCATGCACGAGCCCCCTGGCTTCGTCCTCATCAATTGCGAGCGCTCTTTATTTTTATCGCTGCAGCTGCAGTTGCAGACGCGGTTAAATCTCACATCGTAAGCTGCTCTTTATTTACAGCATAGAACCCTGTAAACAGTTGCGGCGAGCGTCGTGATACCAGGCTTTGCAGTGTAAGACAAAGTATTGCTGTGTACGCAAAATTTACAGTGCATCTGTCAAAAAAACAGATAACGGTTGCTTTCGCTTCACACTGCCCCTGTCGCTCCTTCCTTTGGGGTTCCTGGTTGGCTGGCTGCCAGCCTCCGTTTTATTGTTGACACTGGTGGCTCGCTCTTTCCCCCTCTTTTGTCTCTTCGTCTCCTATTTTCGCATTATCTCGGGCGTGCCTGCCCCACCAACCTCTCCAAGAATGTGCTCTGGGCGCACGTTCGGCTTGTTCTAGGTACCTTCCCTGCAGATCTGGCCGCAAATGGTACCTTCCCCAACCACACGATTAAAACGCAATTGATAGGCGGGCGCGACATACATGGCAAGAGCTACCCACAGTCCCGCGCTAACTCAACCAAGGCAGGATTGGCAGCAACGCCTCCTCGGGGGATGTCAACAAAACCTCCTTTGCGTGCGTATCGAACCTCTTTGGCTCTGCATCTAGCCTTCTCTTCCCTCTTTCACTCTTTTTACGTTCTTCAATCCAGTTCACCATCCGCAGCTGTCAGGCGAGAATCCTTTCTTTTTCCTTTCGTCTTCTCTCGGGTTTCCTTTTCTTTTCTGCTGTTTTTTTTTAATCGCCATTTCTTCGTCAGTTTGTTTCATTCGATCTGGCGCCTAATCGACACCCTCTATCGCGGCGTCTACGATTTCAGTCCTCTCTGCTATCCCAGACAAAACATCTCCCAGCAACCACAATCAATTCGACCTGCCGCATGTCGCCGCGCCTCTAATTCCAACAGCCCGCATGAACGAGCGGCTTGCAGCATCCTGACGACAAACGAACTCAACTCTCGCGATACCCGTCGTCTTGTCTCCCGTCCCGTCGACAAAGTAAACAAACAAGAGCACACCCGATCTCCCCTCCCTCCACATACACACCCACATCCACACATCCACACATCCCACAATGACTTCCAAGGCAAGGACCAATCCCCTCAATGGGGCACACACGGCCGGCATCTTCTCAGATCTCAGTGTCGACGGTCCCGTCATTGGCACGCTTGTGCTTGTTGTCGACCGTGCAAAGAACCTGCCGAACCGCAAGACCATTGGCAAGCAGGATCCGTACTGCGCTGCCCGCCTCGGCAAGGAGGCCAAGAAGACCAACACCGATATCCGTGGCGGCCAGACCCCAAGATGGTAAGCTCTCGATCACTCATGCATTCTGTTTATTCATGACTTCTCTTGACTTCTCCTGCTAACAACCACAGGGACCAGGAACTGCGCTTCACCGTCCACGACTCTCCCGACTACTACCAATTGAAGGTGTCTGTCTTCAGCGACGACAAGAAGACTGAGCTGATTGGCGAGAACTGGGTCGACCTCCGCGACATTATCGTTGCCGGCGGTGGCCAGAGCGACAAGTGGCAGTCTCTCACTTGCCGCGGCAAGTACGCTGGTGAGATCCGCATTGAGATCACCTACTACGATAGCCGGCCTAAGCCCAAGCCGGCTCCCCCAGCCGCTGTCTCTACACCCTCGACGACGGCGTCCAACACAGGCAGCGCACGGGGACGGCCAACAGACGTCAACACCAGCGGTCCAAACACAATGGGTCCACGAGCACCCGCTGGCCCCAAGCGGCGTCCATTGCCTTCTGACCCGGTCACCGGCCAGCCGGCTGCCCAACCAGCTGCACAGGCACCTTCTCCTGCTCCTGCAGCACCGGCACCGGCACCGGCACCGGCACCGGCACCACATGCTGCGCCCGTTGCTGCACCATCCCAGTACATGCAGACACCGCCGCGCCAGCAGGCGATTCCTCCATCGAACTACACGCCGACCCAGTCCCCACTGCCTCCTACCAACTACTACAACAGCAGTGCCAACTCGCCGGCACCGGTTACACCTGCAGGCGGGTACCAAGACTACAACGACCAGGATCCCTACCTGGCGGGTTCGGCGGATGCTGGTTACGAGAGCACACCCCCTGCTGTGCAACACCAGCAGCAGCAGCAGCAGTATCATCATCGGCACCAGAGCCATCACAGCCACCACAGCCACCATAGCCACTCACATGACAGGTCTCAGCAGTACGGGGGTCGCGACTTCACCCCAGACAACGCGCATCAGCACCAGAGCCGCCATTCGTACGACAACCAACAGGATTCTCGTGACTACCACTTTGACGGTGCTTCTTCTACGAACTCCATACCACCCGCCATGCCTCCCTCGTTTGAAGACCCCAACTACGGACAGCGGATTGACGAGCGGCCGCCGCCGCCGCCGGTTCACCGGAGCAGAAACAACAGCAGCGGTGCGCCGACACAGGATTCTTCGTTCCGCTCGAGCTTCAACTCCTCGACACAAAAGGATGGCATGCCCGCGATGCGTCGTGATGTCTTGCGCAACGAGGCTCACCGGCACTCCATCTCTTCGGCTGCCTACCCAGGTCGTCCCACATACCGGCCGACAGACGGGCCGGCCGCGCCCCAGCCTGACCAGACCTACCAGCCACCTGCTTCCCGCAATCTCTCCCACCGTGCTTCGTACGATGCGCAGCAATATAGCGGCGATTATGACAACGCCCACGATGGCCCCGACCCCTACAGTACAGCCTCTTTCCGGAGGAGTACCAACAGCCGGCCGGCCCTGCCTCCTGTCCCACAGCAGCAGGAAGAGTCCAGCTACGGCTATGGCTCTCAGGGGTATCAGAAGACGCCGAGCCCTGCACCTCTGAATCTAGGTTCCCACAGAGCTAGCTTCTCTGCGTCCCCTGCTCCCCTCTACTCCTCGTCTTCGCAAGGCCAGCACCACCAGAGTGATGCAGGACAGTACACGCGCAGATCGCCGTCGCCCATGGCCCCTCACGAGCACCGCAGAAGCCCCAGCCCCCTGCCTACCCCCGTTTCGGCTGAATCATCCTACGACTCATACGATCGCAACGACGACCCATACGTGAGCAACCACAACGACCAGGACTCTGCTCGCCGCAGCGATAACCCGGAGGCATACATGCTCCCGGCTGTTCCAGCGTCACTTGTTCCAGGTGTACACCCCGCGCTTGCTCTCGAGCTTCGGTCCCGTATTCATAGCGAGGAACCCCACGAACAGCAGCAACCTCAGCAGCCGAAGCAGCGGTACACGCTTCCTCCTCAGTCTACGATGGACGCGCCGCCGCAGGCTACGCCACCTCGTGGCCGACAGATGCCCGAAGAAACATCGCGGAAAAGCTTTGACTACGACTACAACAATGGTTCTCAGGTCCAGTCCTACGGTACCCCTCAGCGGCCGCAGTTCTCGCAGTCTTACAGCACCCCGCCGCAGCCGGTACAGCCGCCTCAGTCCCGATACGACCGTAGCCCGGGCCCGTATTCGTCGGGCGTGCCGTCGCCAGCTGTAGGCGGAAGCATCAACAACCGCGGTACTTCGCCGAGACCTCAGCACACCATCAAGCGCAAGTCTGTCAGCCCGGCTCCATTGCCCACGGCCTCGCCCGAGGGTGACCGTCGCATCTCTGGCGTCCCATTCGGCCCCGACTCATATGATGCTCTGAACCCGGCTCTAGCAGCGTCCAAGAACCAGGTCCGGCCAGACTACAACGAAGCCAGCGGCAAGATCATCGCCCACGACGGAAGTGAGATCGACCCTTCCGACCATCTCCCTGTGGAGTCATGGGCACCTGAGCCGGAGCCGAAGCCGAGCAACCCCGCGTCCAACACGGCTTCTCCTGCAGACTACTCGACCCCGACATCTGGAAGAAAGCAACTCCGTATCGCTGGCCGACCCCAGTCTTCAATGGGCAGCTCCGGTGTGACATTTAGCTCTGCCGACGACCCGGGAACCACCTACACGCCAACAGCACGCAATCGTCTCCAGAAGAAGGCCAATCGCCAAAGTGTCGCCGCGATTCCGGTGAGTAGCGGCTCCCCCCAGGGGTCTACTCCGCTCGCACCGCTCACCTATCCCCGCCAGCAGCAGCAAGACAGCTTCACACCGCCACGACTGGGACGTGCAAGCACCTTCGACTACCCCAGCGAGAACCACGCGCCGTCCATGTATGGCAGCACCCCCGGGCGCACTAGTTTTGGCAGCTCGGCGCCGCCCATTCCGGCCAAGATTCCCGTTGGCGGCAGTCAGTATGCTGGTGGAGCATCCAACACCGGGAGCTACAGAGGCAGCAACAGCTACGGATACGGTGACAGTGGGGACCGGAGCCCTGTTATGAGCGGCGCTCTGATGCCGACTGGACCGGCCGCTAGAGCTCTTCCGTGGGACGACAGCGGCTCTGGTAGCGGCGTGCACGGCAGCACTGGCGAAATTGCTCTGATGGAGGAGCTGAGCCGAATTGACATTGGAACAGGCCGTTCTCGTCGTCACGGCCGTTAAAGCTATATAGTCTCACGAGTTTGAGAAGAAAGGGGGATGGAGAAGGAGAAAGGGGTTTGAGTTTGCTCAAGAGCTAATGATTTCCCATGTACTACTACTATGACATGATGTGCTAATATTGGCCTCCCAAGTGGATGGTGGCCAGGCTGGAAAAGGAGCACTTTGTGCTTTCCCATCCAGTCTTTTGATCTAGTTTTTGTCGCATATAATTGGGTTTTGGGCCGGCTGTTTTGCTTTTTATTGAGATACTGGGACTCTCTATCTAATCTTGGACTTGTTTTATATTTTGCTGCGTTTCTCTTCATATTTTGCCGGCTACCTTTGCTTTAGACTTTAAGAGAGCAGCATCACAAATATATAAATCTACAAATTTACAAACACAACAATGCACCCAGAAGTGAAGGAACAGGGAATTAATTGCAAAAGCTCAATAACCAAAAAAGGACTACTCCTGAAAGAGAGATATCTCTCACTTCTTGTCGTACAGGGTCAGGTACGTTGACTGCAGACGCATCTGCAAATGCTCGTCGGCCGTCATGATCTTGCTGTCGGGCGCCGCAATATCCCGGCCCTTGCCCTGCGCCTCAGCCACGGCCTGGGCCACACGCTTGCTCGGCACCGCCGACAGCGGGCTGGATCCGGCCGGGTGGCAGAAGAAGGCAATTGAGTACCGCGGCTCTTTGGTGCTCTCGCCAGGCGTCACATTGGCGTCCCCGTCCGCACCCGGCTTGGGGAAAACCACACGATGCACAGTGCTCCGCAGCAGACCGCCCGTCCAGTACGACAGCAGGTCGCCAATGTTGACGAGAATCGGCGGGGCCTCGTCATTCTCAACGCCCGTGCCGGACGGCAGTACGGGGACAGGCTCCCAGCGGCCGTCGCGCGTGTTGATCTCGAGGCCGGCCTGGCCCGCCAGACGGAAAAGCAGCGTCATGGAGCCGTAGTCAGAATGCGCGCCGGCACGAATATCCTCGTCGTCGCCGCTGTCGTGCCTCGGCGGGTAGTAAAGCAGGCGCAGCGTGTTGCCCGAGGGGCCGGCCTCCTTGCGGTGCGCAGCGGTGAAGAAATCGGGCGGGTTGACCTCGAGGCCGATGCCCAGCAGGTCGTTGAGCTTGAGGCAGAGGTGGTAGCAGAGGTCAAAGAACGAGCCGAGCTGCGGCACATCGGGAGCAAGCGATTTGGGGATGGGCTGCTGCGGCTTGCCGTCGACAAACTCGCCAAAGTTGAAGGCTCTGTGCAAAGAGTTAGTATGCGTTGTGAGTTTGTGTGAGAGTGCACATCGTGGGCATCTTACTCCTTGGTATCGCCGACCTGTGATTGTTAGCAGATGCGCTCGATAGTTCAATACAAAGTAAAGGTCACTCACTTTCTGCGTCTTGGGGTCCAGCGTCTCAACGTGCATGCCCGTCCAGCCGCGGTTGTTGGTCTGGATCTTGCAGGGCTCCTTCTCCTCGGACGGCAGCTTGAACAGCTTGCGGGACTGTAGTTGTTAGCAGCGAACAATGGACAATGAGGCAATGAAACCAGACCAGTAGAAAGGAGACCTACAATATCGAATGCGCCATTCACAGCGTTGGCCGGAATGTCGAGGCCCGTGTTGCGAATGTACACAAAGCCGTGCTCGACAGCAGCCTCAACGAGCTCGCGGGCAACAGCGTCGCGGTTGGGGCCGCCCTCTTCGGCGCCGGTAAGGTCAATGACCGGGATTGGAGCAGACATGGTTGCGGTGTGTAAGTCGTTACTTCGTGTGTGTTGAGAGGGAAGAGGACGAAGCAGCTCCAATTGTCTGCAGTTGGTCCTGCCTTTTGGGTATCACGATGTCGTGGGGTTCCTTCCCTGTTTGTGCTGTGCTGACTGCCTCGGCGGTCTCTTTCCTCTTATACAAAGTACAGAGTAATACAGGTCCCGTCGTACGACGCCCAAGGCAAGAGCTAAGACACTATTTTGGCCTTTTTTGTTCTTTTTGGTCGTTCTGCCGGCGGGCGTTTCTTAGTGGCGGCAAGCGATAAAGCAACAGGACTACGAGATAAGACGTATTCTCTATTCTTACGACGAAACAAAACACACCTACGGAGTAGATAGTATTATTCAACGGTCCTCGCTCGAATCTCGCCCGCTGGAGAAAACCCGGCAACTCAAGGCTGTATGACCGGACGCGCCCGTCTTGGTCCTGTGTCACCGTGAAAGCTGGAGAAATGCCACGCAGATTTCCTTTTTCCAGTTCTTGGTACTCTTTCCGCATTCCCACATAATAGAAGAAGGAAAGAAGAGAAAGAGACGGAGAGAAAAGACGAAAATCTAGAGCAACGGCGAGGAAGCTTTACTATCAAAATTAAGTAAAAAGGGAAAAGAGAGTCCCATCAGTGCCCATCAACCCCATCAAACCCATCAAAGGCAATCAGAGCCAGGCCGCTTGAGTCGCCCACTTCTCGCCCGCTCGATACGGAGGCTGGCTTGATTGAATACTTGTATGCATTTGCTTTGTCTACTTTGTGGTTCGCTAGACGCGCCTGCCACAGTTTAGGTCGGCGTTAGATAATGCTGGGGTCGCTTCCCGTTTGGGCAGCTCAAAACGACAGGCGAAGGACGGGAAAGACTGCTTTGGTGCATTCTGCCCAACTGCATCTCCGGCTACAGCGTACTCCGTATTGCACATCGAGTCATGTCACGTGCAACTCAGCTGTCGTTGCCAATTCCAGTACGTCGTATTAGCGCAAGGGGTGCAGGTTCGCGGATTGGCTCTGGACTCGAAGGGACGTTCTCGCCAGAATCACGCGGTTTTTGTACGAGGAACAGCAGTGCGCTGAGGCGATCTACAGGTGATGGTCGTCGCTCCTGACGCTTGTCTCGTCGCTTTTTCCGGCACGGGAGGACACGAAAAAAACAGGGCAACGCATCACCAACCGTTTTTAGGGTTCTCGTTTGCCAATTGTGCAGTGACTGGGCATTCTCTTCTTCTAGCATCCCACACCATCTTCCATCAATTTTATCCCCAAGCCCTTCGATTCCGACTTCAATACCTGTTCGCTGCAGCTTTTTTGCCTTGATCATCAAGCCCCGTCACTCGGCATCGTGATGACCTGTTCGCGCAGCAGCTCCTTCCGCGCGAGCTAATTTGCAGCCCCTTCCCTCTATTTCGACTCCCTTTTTCGACTGCCTCTCGCTCCTTCCTTCTACAACCTTTTTGCCCTCCTTCTCTTTTGGCAAATATATCTATCAACACCACCAATACCGCGTTCTTCCTTCCTTTTCGAGCACGCCCACACGCGATAGTACCTACCCATCGCGAAAACGCGAAGCCTCGCGCAACACCATTTTTTTAGACCTCTTTTCGACCTCACCACCACATCGCTGTCGACCTCAAATCCATCACCACAGCCATCTCGGGTGGTCCCCCATCCATCCCCGCGACCCTCCTCCATCATCAAAGTCACATTCGCCATCCAGTCACAATGGCCTCCCCAAGCTCAGCCGTCAGCACGACGGAGGTCGAGCCTAGAACGTCGCCTGCTCGCGATGAGCGATCTTTCGCCAACAACAACAACCTGACCGAGGATGAGGCCAGCGACCGCGACGACGGCACACCACGCAACGTATCTCGAAACACAAGCCGCATCGTCGGCACGCCAGACGTACAAGAGCGCCGCGGCGGTGGTGCTGGACGTGGTGGTGGCGGTGGCCGAGGCCGTGGAGGCCGCGATTCCTCGGCTGCTGGCGGCGCTGGTGGTCCTGGCATGTTCAAGGATCCCAGCGCCATCGGCAAGATCCGGCATCTCAAGAAGGAGGACGGCGAGCCGCTGTGGCGATGCGATATCCAATACGACTTCTTGCGGGCCATCTTTGATGACGATCACTGCGTCTTTACCAACAGCTACGAACCCGACACAATGCCCAAGCAGTGTTTCGCGGACCTGTACATCGATACAATGGCCCGCAGCAGCAAGACAAGCAAGATCCTGCACGACAAGCTGCTGACAGACCGTGAAGCGGCCAAGAATATGGCCATGGTGTGTCTGCTAGTCAATATCGGCCGCATGAACACTACACTGAACTGTAGGTTTCTCCTCCTCGCTCAATTTTTTTTTTTTTGTTTAGCATCCATCATCCACTAACCGAGTACAGTCTTCCCCGAGATGCGCGCACAACTACGTACCTACCATGCGATTCCCTCCCTCCAAGCCAATGAGAAGTTGCTGGACTACAAGCAATTGCAGGACGCACCGCGCCTCAAGTCAATTCTCAAGGGTGGCACCGAAGACCGCGCTGAGCCTCGGTCACTCGACATCCTCAAGGAGACCGATGTCCCGCGCACCAACCCAGTCAACCTGCTCTTTCTCATTTGCAACAACGCTTCCAAGGTCGCTGAGCTGCATTTCCCGCCGGGCCGCGAATTCCACGACCTCATCATGAAGACCAACCTCACCAGTGAGTCGCGTGCCCGCGCCTTCTTGTGGGTCGTCTGGTTCTACCTCGAGTCCGACTTCACCGAGGAGGGCTGCGAAGAGAACCCGTTCGGCGCGGGTGTTGACTACGGCGTTGACGTGGCCAACCAGGGTGTCCCCGTTATGGTCGAGATGACGCCCGAGGAGGAAGCTCTGGAGAACATCGACACCCCTGTGGAGCGTGCCTTTGGTCTGTCCAAAAAGAGCCTGCGTGCCAAGATCTTGCACGACGAGCAGTTCGTCGAGATGCCAACACACAAACGCAGCTCACGTCCCTCCCGCCCCTCAGCTGCAGCTACGGCCGCGGCCGCCGCCAAAGAAGCTGCCGCCGCCAAGGAAGCTGCTGCCGAGCTCGCTGCTGGTAGCGACAATGAGCGCTCTCTGCCGCCTGCTATCCTCCCGCGCATCCGCCCTTCCAAGCACGAGAGCGATATGGAGAGTATGCGGTCTACTCCGCCACCTCGCTCGTTGATCCGCTCATTCGGTGCTGGTGGTGCCACTGGCTCCGCCCGCCGTGGTGGTCCCCACAAGTTCTCGCTCGGCGACGGCGGCGGACCATCCCCAGTGCGCCAGCCACCTCTGATCCAGCAGCTGCACCAGCAGCAGCAGATGCAGCAGACCCGCCGCAAGCGCAAACAAATCAAGCCCGAGGGTGGCCGTGGTGGTCGCCGCCACCGCGACGACGATTACGACGACGACGATGACGACCGCGCCAACACGTCCGTTGCCCCCAGCCGCAAGCCTCGCCCGCCTACCGCGCACCAGATTGCGGTTGAGAACAACCGCAAGCAGCGCATCGAGTATTTGTTGTCGCGCGGCATGCACCGCAAGCACCACCGGTCGCGCAAGACGCGCCGCACAGAAGGTGCCATTGTGCGTGCCCTGCGCCGTCTCGAGGAGGTCGAGGACCCCTTTGAGAACAGCGAGGACGAGTCCAACCTGGCCTTCAACCGCGACCTGTTCACCTTTATGCTAGGTGCGCCACAAAGCGTGCAGACGGGCACCGAGTTCCGCGAGCGCGGCTTCCAGGGCCTGGTGCAACTTAAGTCGGAGCCCGAGGATTTTGGCGAGGAGGTTTCGACCTACGCCTCGGCTATGCGCCGTGCCTGCCGGCGACTCAACCGCTGGGAGACGGACGGCATGGCCAAGAACATGGTTGTCCCCACGATCAAGCGCATCCGTGTCAACGTGCCCCCCGTCGAAGATGAGTACAGGGATCCCAACGAGACGGAGGAGGAGCAGGACGGAGACAACACCCTAGGGATGGACGCCGACGCATCCATGTCCATGTCCTTTGTCGAGACAACGCCCGTGCCGGCGGCGAAGAAGCGGCGCATGGCGGGCGGCACCGGCCAAATCCCTGCTGTGGCAGCCCTGAGCCGTGGTGGTCGTGGCGGCCGTACCTCAACCGGTCGTATTCCCAGCAACACACCTGCCGCCATCTCGGCCCGCCGTCGCCGTGCCGCCAAGGCCGCTGCTCTGGCTGCCGCCAACGGTGACGTCACGATGAGCGATGCCGGCACGCGCAACGGCAGTGCTGCTCCTGCCGGTGACGAGGACGGGACCGTCTTGGCCAGTGGTGCTGAGAATGAGGGCGAGGGTGAAGGTGCTGATGGCGGTGATGATGCAGGCGACGACACCGAGGACGTGGCATCCGTCTCAGCGACACCCCCCGTCAGCAAGACCCGCGTGACCATCAAGAAGAAGACGCCCGGCCCGTCCAGTCTGTCCACCTCGTCGTCACGCCCCCATGGCGGGCGTTCCTCCAAGGTCAAGCACGAGGAGGACGAGGACGATGACGATACCGTCAACGGTGGTGGTGACGATGAGGAGGACGAGCTCAACGATGTGGACAAGGCCCTGCTCGGCATTGGATCTGATTCGGAGTAGTGCCCGCAATGTTTGAATTTAAAGCTGCTCGACTAGCTTTGCTTTTGATTTAGAAGGTTGGAGCTTGTTTTGATTTTGGGAGACAGCAGTCCAGACGACGGATGGTCTTTATGCTACTATTCATTGCTCTTCTTATTGTTACTTTTTACTTGGGGCGATGGAACAAAACAACGGGTTCATTAGAGAACAACACAGGGTTAATGGTGTTTTGATAGTGTTTTTTATCCTGTAAGATTTATCCAACATCATTGTTCTAGCTTTTTATTCCGTTCATCGATACTTTTATTCTTCATCGTCACATCTACGCTTGTGTCAAAACATGGTATCAAACTGTGACTAGGGGAACAGCAACAAGAAAAGAAAAAGAGAAAAAAAAAGAGGTTCCTGTCATGGTACAATCATTTGCTTATTTCCCACTTCTCATCTGTGTATGTTATTTTAGGAATAATTACAATACAACCAAATAAAAGAATTTTCTAAAGCGAAGATGTGTTGTTTTCTAGCAGTTCACTACTGAGATTTATTCCGCCATGGACAGTTGTCGACCGATACTGCGTCGAAACTGTGACCGCGTACGGAGTACAGGTTATCTTAACGCCATTGTACTACCCAAGCAAGCAGCACATTGATAAGGCAATCTGCCAGCCAGTGAGTGGACGTTGTTTACTACCTGCTGTTCTTGGAAGCTGATCTTTTTTACACAGCCTTCGTCGATTGTCTGGGCAGACGTCGTTGAACGGAAGGTGCCCACTCGCCCCTTCCTTGCCTTCCCTCCTTCCAGAAGAAGCGTTGGGCTCTTTCCCCGGAGGGGGGGCTAGCACGGGAACAACACGCGGATGGACGGGAATGGAAGGAAGGGAAAGGGAAAGGGAAAGGGAAAGGGAAAGGGAAAGGGAAAGAGCAGGGCTGTCCGCAATTCTGGAGAGTCAGGCCAGCCCAGCTATGGATCCGATACTGCTAGATGGTCGGGTAGATTACGGTGCACACAGCTTGTTTGCATTACTCGAAAGTGAAGTTACAGTTACAGTACGACATAGCCCTCCTGTCGGAAGCTGTATTCCTCGGGGCGGGCCTGTAAGGCTAGCTTCTAGCGGTCCAGGTGCGGTTCACTGTCCAATATTGCCTTGCCTGCCCAAAAGAAGGCTTCAACGAGCCGATCAGGAAAACGGCCATTCCAGCAGAGCTCCGTTTAGCTCCGGAAAACAAACAGAAGACGACACAATAATACGGCGTATTTTTGAGAGTCATGCTCATGTTTCAGTGATACGAGCAATTGGTAAGATACTTGATTGTCAAGACTCTTAGTATCAGAAGACCATTGTTGTTCTTGAGGTTGGCTCTTGGATGCTGGAGTTGAGAGAAGTTTGTCTCTGGAGCTGTTAGTCGGTAGCCTTGGCCCGCCACCATATATCTTGGTCATTTCTCGCCTTCCCCTTTGCGTTTTGCATTTTTGTATTACCAAGCAAGGACCCAACGAGGACCCAACGAGCAAAAATGCTTGGGGTTCTTCTTCTTCTTTTCCCCCCAATTTCGGCGGACGTTGTAAGTCTAAAATAACCACAGCCTACGGAGTATTACTTTTCAACAGCAAAGCCCATTTGTTCTCAACCCTCGTAAAAACCCAACAGAACGGACGAAATACGAAATGGACATAACAAAATCCAAATTGTCTCCCAATCTTGGCGGGATGTCGGTGGCAGACAACGTCCGACATTCCAAGTAATTCGCCGTTCGAGCTAACATGACAGGTGATGAATCTTGAGAAAAGGGAGCCAAAACGGTTCAAAATACTGAGTAATTAATACATCGTACTTACGAGCTCTCCGAAGCGCTAAAGCAAGGGCGGGGAAGGTCGATGATGAGAGCTCTTGGATTCTTATCAATCGCTTGATCGATATGGTGGTTGCAACTGCCATGCGCGTCAAATTAGGCGACTTAACTCTGCGGCAGCGTAGTGCTTCTGCCTTCTGCAACGGCACAAGGTACGACGTCGGAGCTTTTGCTTTGCCGTGGCGGGCATCTCTTTCTCATATACGTCACATACATCTTTTTTGTCTGCCGTGTACGCCGTTTTGTTTTTGTTTGGCGACAGGGTGGGTCGCACGCCGCAAAATGCCGTGTGTACTATTTATGGGCGGCCGTCTTGCGCTGGCCGCATGGAAGGCAGCTATCAAGGCTCGGAGCCAAAACCTTGGAGCACCAACCACGGGGGCTTCGGACTTCGAGGCATGTCCTTCGTTCCTTCTCTTTTCCTGCGTGTGTACGACGTATCCGGCACCGACGCCGGCCAATATTGGTAAGAACAGGGGTGCTCGAAAGGCCCCCGCAATCGGCTTGCCGCCCCAAAAAGTCTTGACACTCTGTCGGGTTTGGTGGTCAATTGCTCCTTCCTCTTTTCGTGACTTTTGTGATTTGACTCGTAACTCGTTATGCCTGTTCTTTGACTCACGCCGTATTCTTTCCCCATTTGGCATCTTACCCCAGTGTACGGAGTACTCCGTACGGAGTATTTGATGGCTGCATTGGACGCCTTACCGCCTTTTTCTCCAAGCAGCTCACAGCGCTACTCCGTAGGCCACTATCCGTAGGCCCCCTGTCAGTCAAGAGTCAAGACCAATATTTGTGAAGAAAGGAGCATGCTGAAAGAAACCGAGGCCGAATCCGCAGTGAAACCTGAACGAGATAACGAGATACGCGACTGAACTCCGCCCAAGGCCACCAAAAGCATCAACTACTCGTACCATCGTAAAAAAAAATACGCGACAGCGCCCTACCACCTGAAGTCGCAATGGACGCTACTTTGTATGTCCTTTTTCTTTCTCTTCGCCCACCTTTGTGGGAACTGACATGACACGTTGTCGTCGTTGCCGAAGTCGTAGACTCCTCTTTTTCAGGAACAGGGCCCTGTGCCTGAATAAAAAGCGACGAGAATGGCAATATGGCTCTTTTAGTGGAAAGCAAGCCATCTGTCGGCAACATCACGCCTTTTCATTGTTCAGAGGTTTCGATCAAGGTTTGCACTGTACTCAATACTCAGTACTCAGTACTGTCGTGGAATGCACTGTCATCAGCCGCTGCGTGCCAGACTGCCACTTGCACTTCCACTTCTTCGATAATCGACAGCCTTTCCCGGTGCCGATTTGCCGGTCCTGGCACGTTCTAGCCAGTCGCTGCAAATCCCCGCCAGGCTAAAGCTTTGGCTTTGAATTGGCACCAGCTGCCCTCGAACAATTACGAGTATGGCCTGCACCGGTGTTTCTTTGCTCGCAACTTCCGTTGTCACTCGACATTGGCTCTCCGTCTCTGATTGCAGTTCAACGGCTAACAGCCTCCTTTTTCTTTCGGCGGCTCATCCTCAATATGGGACGGCATCCCATGCGCCCGGTTGAAGGACACACACCGGCAGATGAAGGTCCCAAGCCAGGTTACCTTTCAGTTTCAGTTATGCCGCCCTTGTATATCAGCAAATTGCTTGCAGCCCGGTCTTGCAAGTGCTGTCATCAACAACGTGTCCTGATTCGCAACCGGTGTCTGTCCTTGTATATCCTTGCTCAGTGCGATGTGTATGCTCCCAGGAATAGGGTTGTTTGACGTGGTCCTGGCCCAGGCTGAAGGGTCAGTATTTTTGTTCTTTTCTTCTCTTCTTCTCTTCTTCTCTTCTTCTCGTGTTGTGTGTATGTAGGACTGTTTGCACTGCATTTCAAGATGCAGAACTTTCTGTCAAAACTACCTACACTCGTAGGACTCGCTGTTCTCATGCTGCTGATGCTGTGTATCTTGCCCTCTATTCTGCTCTCAGCAAGGGTCCTTGTTAACGGCAGAGTTCACCTGCAGAAATGGCAGACTCGCAGAACGGGAAAACTCCGGTGTACTCGTACACTCGTACACATACAAAGTACTGCGAGCTGCGTACTCTTGAGTCCCTCGATCTAGTTGCCATGTTTTGTTGCTGCTTTTGAGCTAGGCCTGCGCCTGGAGCCTGCCGGGCACGCGGGCTGTCTCCATCAGAATCCTGAAAGTACGACGTACATATATTTTTTCCCTAAATGTTAGCGAACCAACCATTCACTGGCCTGGGAAATCAACGGCTCATCCGACCTCCGACCTCCCAAAAACACCAAAGAGCTAAAATACCTGGCAAACCAACACCGGGTTTCCCCTCGCCCACGGGCCAACTGAGGCCCACTGCAACCTGCACGGCCGCTTTTCTTTTCTTTCTTGTCTTTTTCTGCTCTTTTTTAGTGGTCCATTTGGCCCACCGCACCTGTCGGCACCCACAATCGCCGTCATCTCCGAGCTTTTGGTATGGTTCTGATTGTTCTGAAGGCCTCGACCTGCTGAAATCGGCCTAAAGTCCACCATCCCCAGACGCCCTAAAATGTTGTTTAGACAAGAAATAAATAAAAAAAGCAAAGAAAAAAAGCAAAGAGGCTTCGAGAGGCGAAAAGCAAAAACAGAAGAAAAGGCGACTTTGGTTAAAAGGTGCAGCTAGGTCCGCCGCCCCCTACCTGCCCAAAAGGAAACCGCAAAGGTAGTAACCGCAATCTCGTGTGGCAATCGGACCCGAGACTGGCGAACCTGAACTCACCTTGCTCTGTTCTTTTTGAGTTTTATTTGGTTCCTTGCTTGCTTCTTCTCTTCACACACTCTTTCTTCTCTCACTCGTGTGTGCCGTGTCGGGTTGCTGTCTTTCTTTTTTATTTATTTAGTATTCATTCATCCATACCCATAAGCTTGCTTGCTTTGCTTTTGTTTTGTTTTGTTTCTTCGTCAAGATCGACAAACTTACCTTAAGACGACAAGCAAGACAGGTCTTAAGCTGTCTGTCTGCCAAGGCCCCTTTTGAGCTTCAACACCAACGACGTGAAGTTGAACCACAACCACAAACACACCAGAGCCACAACACCGGACGTCTTGGCTTAAAGCCAGAGCCGCATTGGAACGAACGTCAAACCTTTTCGACGAACCGCAACCATGGCGGCTTCCGAGTATGAAAACGAAAAGGAGCACGAGCGCGAAATCACCGATGGCCCAGACCCCATCAGCAGCTCCGTCGCCGCCAACAAGAACGAGGAGGAGGATATCATCAGCGAAAAGGATGTCGCCATGGCCGCCATGGCTGCGTCCGGGCACGACGACGACGAGTCCGACCTGGGCGAACAAGAGCTTCAGCAGGAGATCCAGCAGGAAATGAGCCGTGTCCGGAGTACGGCTACCGATGCCAGCGCGACCTCGGCGGCCACCACGGCGCCACCTCCCCCGAAAAAGACCTTTTTGCAGAAACTCAACCCCTTGCGCTGGGGCAAGACGCCCGCCGTCCCCGACGTCCGCACCGTCTGTCCCGAGGAAAAGGCCAACTTTTTCAGCAAACTCATCTTCCACTGGCAAGGCCCCCTCATGCACACGGGCTACTTGCGCCCGCTCGAGCTCAACGACATCTGGCTCGTCAACCCCAACCGCGCCGTCGAGCCCATGACCGAGCGTGTGCGCGCCTCCTTCAAGCGGCGTGTGGCACGCGGCGACAAGTACCCTCTGCTGTGGGCCATGCACGAAGCCTACTTTTTCGAGTTCTGGCTCGGCGGCCTGTGCCAGCTGTCGTCCTCCGTCTTCCAGGTCATGTCGCCCTTCACCCTGCGGTACCTGATCCAGTTCGCCACCGACGCCTACAACGCCAGCAACAACGGCGGTCCCGCGCCGCACATTGGCCGTGGTCTTGGTCTTGTCTTTGGTGTCACCCTCATGCAAATGTTCCAGAGTCTGGGCACCAACCATTTCATCTTCCGCGGTATGATGATTGGTGGCCAGGTCCGCGCGACGCTCATCAACCTCATCTACGAGAAGAGTATGGTTCTGTCTGGCCGTGCCAAAGCCGGTGGCCGTGCTCGTGCCGAAGACGCTGCCGGTGCTTCCTCGAAGGATGCCAGCGGTAAGGAAGGCAGTGATGGCGACGAGAAGACCGACAAGGAAAAGGAAAAGGCGAAGCGCATAAACGTCGATGCTGCTGCTGCTGCCGCTGCTCAGTCGGGCGCTCTGATCGCTGGTGACGGTATCGGCTGGGGCAACGGTCGCATCGTCAGTTTGATGAGTGTCGACACCTACCGTATCGACCAGGCCTGCGGTCTCTTCCACGTCATCTGGTGTGCCCCCATCTCGTGTTTGATCACTCTCGTTCTGCTGCTCATCAACCTGACCTATGCCGCCCTCGCCGGTTTCGGTCTGCTCGTCATCGGTGTTCCCCTGCTCACCCGTGCCATCAAGAGCCTCTTCAAGCGCCGCAAGCTCATCAACCGCGTCACTGACCAGCGTGTCTCCCTTACCCAGGAAATCCTGCAGTCTGTCCGCTTCGTCAAGTATTTCGGCTGGGAGAGCTCGTTCCTGGCCCGTCTTGAAGAGTACCGCGCCAAGGAGGTCTCCATGATCCAGGTCCTGCTGTCCATCCGCAACGCCATCATGGCTATTAGTTTGTCGCTGCCCATCTTCGCCTCCATGCTGTCCTTCATCGCCTTCTCGCTGTCCAACCACAACCTCGCCCCCGCCAAGGTCTTCTCCTCGCTCGCTCTCTTCAACGGTCTGCGCATGCCCCTCAACCTGCTGCCACTCGTCATTGGCCAGGTCACCGACGCCTGGACCTCCGTCAAGCGCATTCAGGAGTTCTTGCTCGCCGAGGAGCAGGAGGAGGAGGTCGAGTGGAAGCCCGAGGGCCCCAACGCCGTCGAGATGCACGATGCCAGCTTCACCTGGGAGAGAACCCCCACCCAGGAGACCGATGAGGTCGGCGGCGGCAAGAAGGCCGCCTCAGCTGCCAAGAAGGAGAAGGAGCAGAAGAAGAAGGAGGCTGCCGCTTCCAAGGCTGCCCGTCCTGGCTCGTCTGATGGCAGCGCCGGCGATACCGCCAGCACCCTCGTCGAAGAGCCCGAGCCTTTCAAGCTCAGCGATCTTAACTTTAGCATCGGCCGTAACGAGCTGGTGGCCGTCATTGGCTCTGTCGGCAGTGGCAAGACTTCCCTGCTGGCCGCCCTTGCTGGTGATATGCGCAAGACCAGCGGTGAGGTCGTCCTGGGCGCCTCTCGCGCCTTCTGCCCCCAGTATGCCTGGATTCAGAACGCCACTCTCCGCAAGAACATCATGTTCGGCAAGGAGTACAACGAAAAGTGGTACAAGGATGTCATCAAAGCGTAAGTCTCCTCCCCCAAAAGTCATCTCCTTTTCCACTTTTCACAGGAACCAATGCTGACATTTTTCTCCGCAGATGCGCCCTTCAACCCGATCTCGACATGCTGCCGGCTGGCGACGCCACTGAGATTGGTGAGCGTGGTATTACCATCTCTGGCGGTCAGAAGCAGCGCCTAAACATCGCCCGTGCCATCTACTTTGACGCCGACATCGTGCTGATGGACGACCCCCTAAGCGCTGTCGATGCTCACGTCGGCCGTCACATCTTCGACAACGCCATTCTGGGCCTGCTCAAGGACAAGTGCCGTATCTTGGCAACCCACCAGCTTTGGGTCCTTAACCGCTGCGACCGTATCATCTGGATGGAGGCCGGCAAGATCCAGGCCGTCGACACCTTTGACAACCTAATGCGCGATCACGAAGGCTTCCAGCAGCTGATGGAGTCCACGTCCGTCGAGGAGGAGCAGGAGAAGGAGGCACCGGCTGCGTCAACTGCTGATGCTTCCGGCAACAAGAAGAAGAAGAAGGGCAAGACACTGATGCAGAGCGAGGAGCGCGCTGTGTCCAGCGTCCCCTGGTCGACCATTGCCGACTACATCCGCTCGTCTGGCACCATCCTCAACGGTCCCCTGGTCTTGTTTCTACTGATCCTCGCGCAAGGTTCCAACATTACTACCTCTTTGTGGCTCTCGTACTGGACGTCCGATAAGTTCGGCTTCACGACGGGCGTGTACATTGGCGTGTATGCTGCTCTCGGTGCCGTCCAGGCCATGCTCACTTTCAGCTTCATGGTCTCGCTGTCGATTTTCGGTACCAGCGCGTCCAAGGTCATGTTGCGTCGTGCCATTGGCCGTGTTCTTCGTGCGCCCATGTCCTTCTTCGACACCACGCCGCTGGGCCGTATCACCAACCGCTTCAGTCGTGATGTCGATGTCATGGATAACACGCTGAGTGATGCCATGCGTATGTACTTCTTCAGTGTCGGCAGCATCGTTTCCGTGTTCGCCCTCATCATCGCCTTCTTCCACTACTTCGCCATCGCCCTTGGCCCGCTCTTCCTCATCTTCCTCTTTGCGACTTCCTTCTACCGCGCATCGGCCCGTGAGGTCAAGCGTTTCGAGTCCGTGCTCCGGTCAAATGTCTTTGCCAAGTTCGGTGAGGGTCTGAGTGGCGTGGCTTGTATCCGCGCCTACGGCCTGCGTGAGCACTTCATGACAGACCTGCGCAACGCCATTGATGAAATGAACTCGGCCTACTACCTGACGTTCAGTAACCAGCGCTGGCTGTCGATCCGTCTTGATATGATTGGCAACCTGCTCGTGTTCACGACCGGTATCCTTGTCGTCACCTCGCGCTTCAACGTCTCGCCGTCCATTGGTGGTCTTGTTCTGTCGTACATCCTGGCCATTGTGCAGATGATTCAGTTCACGGTGCGCCAGCTTGCCGAGGTCGAGAACGGCATGAACGCCGTCGAGCGTCTGCAGTACTACGGCCAGCAGCTGGAGGAGGAGGCACCGCTCCACACCATTGACGTGCGCCCCAGCTGGCCCGAGAAGGGTGAGATTGTCTTTGACACTGTCGAGATGCGCTACCGTGCCGGTCTTCCCCTTGTGCTGCGCGGTCTGAGTATGCACGTGCAGGGCGGCGAGCGTATTGGTATTGTCGGCCGTACCGGTGCTGGCAAGTCCAGTATCATGTCGACGCTGTTCCGTCTTGTCGAGATCAGCGGCGGCCGCATCAGCATTGATGGCATCGACATAGCAACCATTGGTCTCCACGATCTGCGCTCGCGTCTTGCCATTATCCCCCAGGATCCCACACTGTTCCGCGGCACTGTCCGTAGCAACCTGGATCCCTTCAACGAGCATAACGACCTTGAGCTGTGGTCGGCGCTCCGCCAAGCCGATCTTGTGTCGGACGAGGCCGAGCAACAGGCCGTCGCCACTGCCACCGGTGGCGGTGGTAGTGGCAGTGGCAGCGGCAGCAAGGCAGTGGCTGACGCTTCCCCTGTGGCGGCAGTTGGTCGCGATGCCACCCGCATCGGCCTTGACAGCATCGTCGAGGAAGACGGTCTAAACTTCTCGCTGGGCCAGCGCCAGCTCATGGCCCTGGCCCGTGCCCTGGTGCGTGGCAGCCAGATCATTGTCTGTGATGAGGCTACATCGTCGGTGGATATGGAGACAGACGACAAGATCCAGGCGACCATCGCCTCAGGCTTCCGCGGCAAGACGCTGCTGTGTATCGCCCATCGTCTGCGGACGATTATCGGCTACGACCGCATCTGCGTCATGGACCAGGGTGCCATTGCCGAGCTGGACAACCCGATGGTGCTGTACCAGAACGAGAATGGCATCTTCCGTGGCATGTGCGACCGCAGCGGTATCCGTGCCGAGGACATCAGCGCGGCCCAGGACAAGCTGGAGAGCTATGTCGCGAGCCAGGCGGGCAAGGACAAGGTGCAGGCTGTGTAAACAACAATGCGGCTGCGCTCTTCAAGGTCTTGTCTTGGCATACAGGTGGCGGTCTCTGTCTTTGAGAAGAAGAGACAAGCCGCTAAGTACTGAATTATGATACCTTTGCACTTATTCCTGCTTTTGTTGTTCTTGAAATCCTAGAGGAGGACCTAGGAAAAGGGGAGAAAAGGTCTTTTTGCCGTTAGTTATTGTCATCTTGCGAAGAAAAGCCCATTGAGCGATCTCATTGCTATTACACATAGAAAATTATTTTAAACTTAATACAAAAAGTACATACCATATTCTCCGTTCATTTTGGTGTTGTCGCGATGCTCGTGTGATGCTCGTGAGCGAGGGGTGTCGCCGAGTGGTGACTGGACTCAAAAACCGTGGGCCAAATTGTTATGTCAAACATGAAAGAGATAGGAAGAAGTCGGGAAAGAACCTTTTGCTTTTGTTAAATTTTCTGCTGCCAGGAAAGAAGTAATCTCACGGTCTGAGTCCAGGTGATCCAAACGGGCAAGAGTCAGGGCGAAACGGGGCCTTCGCCCCTCCCCCGTATCCGGTCTCACTCCTTCATTTTCCCCTTGTACTTTCCCTCTGAGCCTCTTATTCTACAGTATCTGTCATCTGCCTATTCTCTTTGGCAGGAACAATGATCGCCGCTTGTTCGTTCTTGCCATTGGAACGAAGTCTTTTACCCTGGCATCTTACGTGTGCATTCCTATTTTGGCCCAATCAAATACAGAGAGAGCTACGTGATACCAGCGTCTCACGGGTCGCTCTTTCCTACCTTGTTCACTAATGAGGAAATAGCACTCGTGGAAGGTAGCAATACGAGTACAAAGGCAACTACGATGCACACAGTAAATTATGAAACTAGAAGGAGAAGATGAGAACGGAGGCTCAAAAACGAATCGCAAGAAGAAGGAACGACATGACTCGTTCGCTCAACTTTTTTTCCTTGTATTTTTGCTCTGTGCTGGCGTCGTTACGTGTCAACGAAGGATGAGACTAGAACTCTTATAACTCACGACTCGGCCAATTGTGTTTTCCCTTATTCCTACACAAACAGCGTCTATTTCTTTCTCTTAATGCAAAGTCATCGGTTGTACATGTCCAGCGCATCGCTTGTGTTGTGAGAGTCACGGGTAGGCGCTTGGTTGCACGAGGAGGGACAAAGGAAGGTGCAAGTGAGAAGAAGGGAAAAAAGGAAGGACCGGGGCAAGTCTCACAGCAGGAAGGCACGATATGGAAGACTTTGATGTCTGCACAGAAAACACAGAAAATACACAAAGTCACAAAAAAGAGGCGGCCTGCCTCTCTCGTAGCTGCTAGCAGGCAAGAGGTTGCGTCTGTTCCCATCGAATGCAGAAGCAGAAGCACTCAACCGGACCGCATTCACGCTGACACGCAACTGTTGGCATGGAAGGATAAGAACGAAACGAGGACCTACTTGATATGCGGTATCTTTGGCCGCTTACACTACACAGTGGTATATACGAGCAAAGGTTTTGATGAAACATAGTAAATATATAATGTACTGTATGTAGGCTATGGAATATGCTGCGAATAAAAACAAAGGACAAGTAAGAAAAACGATAGGTGTTTGTGTAGGTAGGACAAAAAATCATGACAAGAAAATCAGTCGGCCGTGACTCCTCTTTAATGCCAATGCATGCAATGGCCAAAGAAAAAAACAGAGGGATGATATGTAAAGGCTGATATAGACAGATAGATGAGATGAAAACGAGGGTAATCTCTGCAAAGACTCTCACCCGCTTCGTCTATCCCACTGCTCTACTGCCCATCACACTCCCCAGACTCCAAAAATTAGGGTTGACGAAGCAAGCTCGTCTTTTGTAGACACCAACCGGGTAGATCAAAAAGGAAAATACAAGGAATAAGGAGAACGAGTCCTGCTAGACCAAAAAAAAAGGTGTAAGAAAAATAGAGAGAGAGAGAGAGAGCAAGAAATAAAAACCGTTAGATCCGCCACCCAAACCGTAAATAAACGCCGCCGAACTCGAAATGTGCTCAGAAATGGCCAAGATATATTGAAGGGAGACGGTGTGGAGAGACAAGATAGCGAGTAGCTATCGCTGGCTGCCGCCTACCAACACCGCCCCTTCCTGCAAAAAAATGTATATTACGCAAATGTCATGTACATATGCGTGCGGGTTTCATAAAACGCGCGCCGCATCACACCACCACCGCTTTTGTTGCAAAGCAGCTCAGTACCGGCCACCGCCGTGGCTGGACTGGCTGTAGGGGCGGTTGTGTGACGACGGGCCCGTGCCGGGAGGGAACAGGTGCGGCTGATCGTCCAGCAGGTCATCGAGGAATGCACTTGGGGCGCGGCCACTAGGAGGGCGGTTCAGGCTGACAGAGCTGCCGCTCATGTTGCGGCTAGCGAGATCCGTGCGCATGGGACCAAAGTTGGGCGAGCCCGGCGGGCTAGGGCCGACGTTACGGCCGTGGCGGGAGTCTGGACGCAGGTTGGACATGTTGATAGCCTGTCCTTGCGCGGCTGCCGGCGCCGCGGAGCCGGCAGCATAGAAGCCAGAGGGCAGCAGACGAGAGTCGCGGTTGCTGCTAGCACCCATACCGCTGGCACCGGGGGCCGTGGGCGAGAAGAACAGGTTCGTTTGCGAGGGAGTAGCCGAGGGAATGGGGCCGCGGTTGGTACGGCGGACACCACGAGCGGAGCCAGCAACGCTACCAGCACCGGCGGCGCCAAGATTGAGGGACGATTCGCGGTCCGAGTACTTGTAGAAGGGAGCAGCGGGAGCAGCAAAGGGGGCCTTGTCGTTGGCGGCGTGCTGAGCCTGGGCGGCACGGGCAATCGAGCGGTGCAGCAGGTAGGCGACAACGGCACGCCAGACGAGCAGGGCAGCAGCAAAGCCACCAAGAATGGCGCCGACGGCGATAAAGACAGTGCCGTCAGGCAGGTTGGAGTGCTTCATAAAGGGCGCATTCTGGGTCGGAGGCACACTCGGGGCAGGGTAGGTGGGCACACCGGTGTTGGTCGTCGACAGAGTGGGCAGGTTCAGCTTGGAGGTGGTGCCTGTAGCCGACGTCAGGGCGGGAATAGAGCCCGTCTCACTTGACTGCTGGCCGCCAGTCGGCGTGATGGCGACGGTACCCTTGGTCGTTGTGCCGGGAGTGCTGGAAGCCGGCGCGTCCGAAGTAGAGTCCTTGGCGGCATCCTTTTTAGTCGAAGCAGCCGGTGTTGACGAATCTGCGGCGGGCGTCGACTTTTCTGCGGCAGATGTAGCAGCCTTGGGGCTTGTTGTTGCCGTCTTCTGGGTTGCAGGTGCGGTCGTCTTGGCCGCGGCGGTTGTCTTGGCCGGGGTGGTCGAATCAGCGGCCATGGCGGTGGCCGAGAGGAGGGACACGGCAACAACCGCCGAGAGGAGAAGCGTCCGCTTCAGCGAGACGCGTGACCGGCCCATTTTGACTACTGGTATTTGTGAGAGAGTGTGTGCTCGTCGTGAGGCAACGCCGCAGGGTAACGTGTGCTGTGAGGTGGACGAGATGTGGTGCAACGACCGAATGAGTTACTGTCACGTTATGCTGGATGTTGTATGTTGTGTGCCCCCAGAAAGCGATGGGTAAAGCGATTCGAAGCGAGGGCAGTAGGAGGAAAAGGTTGCTCAAAAATAGCCAGCGAAGAAGCGTGGGCCGACAGAGAAAGTCTGGTCGAAAAGGGATATGGCGAGAGCGAATGTGTGAGGGTCGGGACGAGAGTTGAGGAAAGTCGAAAAATGAGGCAAAAGTGAAGCGAATGACGAAGTGAAAATAAGGCGCGAAGCAAGATCGAAGCGAAATAGGATCAAAATCAAAATGAGACAAGAAAAGAGCGAAAGGACGCGGGTCAAGAAAAGACGAGGTCGATGGCCGCCGGCGATTCGGAAAGCGGAATGTCGATACGGTGTCGTCGTGAGATGCTGAAGGAGAAGGGAAAAGAAAGAAAAGAGAAGCTAGAAATCCAAGAGAAGACGACAAAGAAGTGAAAACTAGAACACGAGGCAGGAGGCAATGGGCAGGCCAGGAAAGGGGAAAAGAATGCGCCAAATGAGGAAACAGGGAAAATAGGCAAAGTGGGTGGGCTGAATTCCGCGGGCGAACTACGCCAGAGAGAGACTCGACGCTCTCGTATTAAAAACTGTATGGGGATCAGGGCCAAAAAAAGAACGGAAAGACCGCCAAGCAGCACGCAGGGGAAGGAAGGCACGGGAGAGGGGGCAGGACTGCGAACTGCAGACAGGCAGGTGCAGGTGAGAAAATTTGAGTTGGGCTGTGCTCGTAATGAGAGGGAAAGAAGGAGCGACGCCATTTGCTGCAAAAGCAGGGAAGGAAGGCGCAAAGGGTCTCTGGCATGTCTGAGAAGGGCGGGACAACGGTTCTGGCGACTGCACAGCGCCCTGACAGTATGCGTAGAGACAGCGCCATCATAGGGACTACTGTAAGGGGAAACAGGCAGACAGGCACACACTCAGGATATGGGGAAAAGGGGAAACAGTGCGCAGCCGGGTGTTTTGCGCGGTGCCTCGCTCCTTCCTTCTGGTTCATCGCGTCCGTTTGGGCTTAGACCGGTGCCGATGCCACTTTGAGCTAGTGACTTTCATAGACAGTGCCAATAAAATAGCTACACTGGTACACAATGCTTAAACACCCAAAAACAGGGCAGAAAGAAACATCACGATGGTCAACAGAAACGACAACAAGAACACAGCAAAACAACGACACAAGCCGTTGTCAGATGGCTTCACAACTGTCTGTTCTCATGTTCGTGGCCCTGTATCCTGTCAAACTGCAACCAGTATGCCTTCCCCCGGCATTCGGCATACGCGCCGTTGCGTGACGTTGCACCACAAAAGCAAACGCGATTTGCATGGGGAAACAGCCGATGGGCACCCATACTTGCCCTGAAAGAGAGGGAGTGCATGTAAATATTCGCACGGTGAGCCAGGTCTCCCGCGCGACCCGTCGACAAGTGTGGGTCGGTCCTTCCTTGATCGTGCATTTTGGCAAATAAGAGAAAGAACAAACGTCAAACGGCGCCAAACACACCCGTCGTGCAGGGGGCAACGGGCAACTGTACAGTGGTTTTAGAAGACACTGTATATTGGCACAGTGCACAGGACAATTCCACTAGCCACACTTCAGCCACGCATAGCAGGCAAATTGGGCGCGGTTGGGCAAGTGCGGGTTATCGCGATAAGAAAAGTTGTCGCCTTCCGCAAAAAAAAAGTAAGAGTTCCAGTTCCATATCTACGGCTCGATATGCAGACAACAGAGAACGCTTCATCAATACAAAACACAGCACCCGTCCTCGCTTTCGATCGGTTTCATTCAACTTTTTCTATACAGAACCACCACGTTCAACCGCAAATATGGGTGTCGCCAAAAAGACAAGAAAGTTTGGGCAGGCAAGTTTTTTATATTTTCCACGGACCAACGATGAAGCATCATCATGAGATGTTTCTCACACACTTTTCACCCTGCTAACACGGCTTCCACCCTGACAGATGAAGAGAGTCATCGGACAGCGTGACTCCCGTCTGACCAAGAACAAGGACAAGGCCGAGCTGGGCACCAAGAAGGCCGAGGCCGAGGCCGCATCGGAGCTCATCCGTTCAGTGTATGTGTTCATCTTATTCGTCTCATCTATGTGGTCTGCTGTGGATATGCAGCGGATGCTATGCATAGGAGAACCCTTTCTTTCCTTGTACGCACTTATATACTAACGTTCCAACAGCCCCCAAATGTCCATCTCTCTCTTCCACAAGGCCAACACGGCGCTCGTGCCTCCCTACCAGGTCCTTATCGACACAGTATGTTTCTCCCATGCTGCCGTTGCGGCTGATCGTCTCGGCGTGAGCCTCCGTTGGCTATCGTCCACCTACTAACATGTTTTCTAGAACTTCCTTTCACATACTGTCCAGCGCAAGCTGCCATTATTAGAAACGATGGTAAGTCTTAAATAATCCAGACTACGATACTCCTGGTTATATCACTAACTCCTCTAGATGGACTGCCTTTACGCAACATGCCGTCCTATCATGACCGACTGCGTCATGGCTGAGTTGGAGAAGCTGGGTCCCAAGTACCGCATCGCCCTCAAAATTGCCCGTGACGAGCGCTGGGAGCGCTCCAAGTGCACCCACAAGGGTATTTACGCCGATGACTGTATCTTTGACAGGATCGTCCGCCACCGGTATGTCCTTTCTTTCCCGGCTTGTTCCTTTTCGCGTTTATTCATTTACTAACTTGTTGCAGTACTGTATGTTTAATCTCCATCCTCTTTTCGGCGAAGTTCCTGGCGTTTGTGTTTGGTTCTTGTTACAAGACCAAGGCCTATCAGCCACCTCCAAAAACATTAACAACGAGAACGCGTACTAACAGAATGACCATAGTATATTGTGGCTACCAACGATCGGGACCTGAAGCGGCGAATCCGGAAGGTGCCTGGTGTGCCGTAAGTTACTCTCTCGTCCATCTTAACGCGCCGTCTCCGAGGCCAAAAACTAACACTTGTCTCACAGAATCATGAGCGTGGCACGGGGCAAGTACGTGATCGAAAACCTGCCGGGTGCTCCTACGTCATAAGCCATTGGATCCTGGACTTGATCTCTCGTCCATTCAGGGGACTGTCAGGGTTTGGGGCACTTTCATGCAACTGCTGCAATAACGGCCTGACACCGATCAACGCCCAAGGAGCAATGGTATGCAGCCCCACGATGGAAATACTCTTCGGCTTTAGACGACAGTTCTTGAAGGACGCTGTTTGGACAACATCCTATTATATGGACGTCCTGGATTGCACGGCCAACCGCTTGAGTGCTTTCGCAGGCCAGCCCAGCCGATATAGAACAGGAGGCTTGGGGCCGGCACCAGCTGTTTTAAACGATTGAAAGGAGCAGGCAGAGACTCGACGAAAAAGGGTCGAGGGCCGATGCCTCTGCTTTTCCGATGTTATCTTATTTTATTGTTACTGGCGTTCAGGCATCACTTGGTATTTTAGGTAGTTTGCATCTTTTACACAAATCATAGATAATGATTACGATCCCTAGTTTGGTTTTACATCTACTCACGAACGGTCACTAAAAGAGCGATAACACATGCTCCGAGGGCGATACTGCGAGGCACATGAAAGCTTTTTTATTCTGTGGTGTGTGTTGATATTTGTGTTCAAGAAACCTCCTCCCATATTGCGATGCTATTTCCCAAGAAAGTAAAATGTGCAAAAAACACCGCCCTCCTTGCCGCCCAAAATAAATATAATCCCAGTCCACCTTTTTTATTTTCGAAAGACAGTAAAAGTGATTTTTCGTTTCGTTTCTCTTTTTGATAACCGTAAACCCGTATCCCCAAAGTAAATGGCAAGAATGACAATAGTATAAAACGCCGTGGGCATGATGCGTCGTGTTGCGAAAGGAGACCGTAACGCAGTCGGTAAGTAGTAGAAGAAAGAGAAAGACAAGACAAAGGAAAGCCTCCCAAGATGAACATGTGCATGTGTTCTCCAAATAGGAATATCATCCTCCCCCTTTGTCGTAATATTAAAAGTCCGGTCTTGATAAGATTCGCTCTCATATATAGCCGCCATCTCCAACTCGCCCGCAAAAAATTGATAACGTTTGTTGTTTGCTTTTGTCGCTTTTTGTCGTGAAAAGGATTCCAAACTCGCTTGCAGATATTGCAAAATAAAATGAGAAATAGCTGCAAGATGAGGAAAATGGTGAAAGAGAGCAACGGTTGTGAGACCAGATGGCACCACTATGACGGTGGCATATTAGTTCACAAAGGTGCCAGACTTGTGCCGCAATTGCTGGATTCGTTGGTGGCCACCTCTCTATGGCAGCCACTCCTCGTCGTCTCTTGCGGTAACGCGCATTACCAGGCCGTCATCTTCTTCGTCATCGTCGTCGCCGTCCTCCGGCTCGTTTTGCGCGACAACCTGCTCGACCGTTACGCCACCGCCATTTGAGTGCTGCTGTTGCTGAAACTGCGGCCGCTGGTGCTCATTGCTCGGAGTCGGCTCGTCATCCTCCTCCTCGTCCTCCTCATCTTCCTCGTCTTCCTCCATCCAGGTCAAGCCATTGGCCTGCTCCTCCAGAGGGAAGACCTCACGAGCGTACTCTTCGAGGCCACGCGGCGCTTCCCACAGATTCAGAGCCACAGACGGCACATCCTCGTCGAGGGCTTGGCTGCCAAAGTAGGGCGGCTGCTTCTTCGGATCGTCACCGCCCATCATGAAGAGCTTCTCGAGGCCAATCAGCTGGGCACGGTAACCCTCTGGCACGGGCACGTTGATCTTAATGGGGCCACGCTTGTACTTAACGGGACGACCGACACCTCTCGAGAAATGACGGCAGGCCTCGCGCGGCGACAGCATCTCGTAGGCCAGAGCAATGCGCTGGCCACGTCCCCACTTGGACACGCCGTCCTTGAAAACCTGCAGGATGGCCGGGCCGATGTCGTGCTCTGCGTCGAGCCACGGCAGCTTGGCATCAGGGTGGAATGGTGCCTCCCAGAGGAAGGAACCGTCTGGCTGAAGGTCCATGCAGAAGAGCGGGTATTTGAGGGAGGTAAAGTTGTTGTTGTAGATGCCCGTGTAGACAAAGGTCGAGGGGAGGCCGATCTTGAAAATGTACTCCTCCACGCGGTGCTTGGCCGACCACAGGGGTAGCGATGGCCAGTAGGCGTTGTAGGCGTTGTGTGCAGGCATGGACGAGTAGACGTAGTGCTGGACACCCGCCTTCTTGGCGGCATCAGCAAGCGCCTGGCCAATCTTGAGCTCGTCGCCGTAAAATGTTGTGTTGATAAAGGCCAACTGTGCGCCACGGAAGAGCTCGTTGATGAGTTCGTGGTTGACGCCGATACCGGAGAGCGAGGGGCCCTCGCCGGTGACATCGATGTCCTCGGCGAGCGAGACGCCCTTGGCCTTGTCAGAGTCGGAGCGGGGCAGGCGCGTGTACAGCTCACCCTCGAGGACTGTCACGTTCTCGTTTGTTGCGACCTCTGTGGCGATCACGCCCAGACGATTCCGCATCTGGGCGCGTACATGGTAGCCGACGGCAGTGGCATAGCGAATCAGCGACGCTGCTTGGCGACCGCTGGCATTGATAACGGCAATCGTCTTGCCCGGGGCCGGCATGGAGCGCTTTGCTGGGCGGAAGGTCAAGGAATTGTTTCGAGAGGTGAGCGGGGAGGCGTCCGAGTAAGAGGAGCGGGCGTGCTTGTGACGCTTGTCTTCGAAGCTGTGGCCGTTGGCAGAGCCGTTCCGGATAGGAATACCGATAGGGACGCCGTTTGTGCGAGCACTGTTGTGGCCGTTTATTGCGGTGCCGTGGTTATTTATCGGAGCTGGCCGTAAGGCGAGATCCGCACGTATTTCTCCAGGCATTCAAAAGCTGTGTAAGTGGTTGCCCTCCTAAAACAGAAAAGAAAAAATCCCCTGGCGAAGGAGGGGTTGGTAGGGTGGGAGTATATCTATGCGAGTTAGCACACAACAAATTGTGTGTGTGCGCGCGCGTCGGAAGGGGGGGAAAGGTCGAATCGGAGAGGAGGGTGGACGATCGAGGAAAAGAAAGAGAGAGAAGACGGAATATCAAAACGGCAAAAGAAAGAAGAAACCGTGAAGAGAGAAGGGAGCACGGAAAAAAATAAGAGACGAACTCCCAAAACTCTTTCCAGCTGTCCCGTGTCAGGTGGGGGGGACCAGAACCAGCGAATCTCGCACAAAATTCTGTGTCCTGCCTCTTGTTTTTTCCCTGTTGAAATTCGTGTCTTGTTTGGGTCTTGTTTGGACAGTCGAGTCTATCGTGAATCACACACGGCTTGTGTTAAAATGGAAAGTTTCTCGTCGTTTATGGCGAAAGAGCAAAGCCATCGACCAGCAGCAGCAGCAACCCTTATGCAGGCAAAGCCAATGCACCCTGAGGGGTAGTGATCAGGAGGCCCGAGCAGTTGTCTCCTCTTTAAAATTTTCCCGGCGCGAACAAACGTGCTACTTTTTTTTTCTTGTTAGTGGATCCGTTTTAGACCGTTTTCCTTCTTCTAGCTGGCGTCTTGAATGACACGGTTGGAGTCCACGTCCGTTGTTGGTTTCTGCGGGGCGGGAGGAGAAAGAAAAGAGACAAAAGATAAACACAAATTGGACAAGGCACTGGCATACTGGCACTGGCCTTGAGCTTCTAGCTCTTTCTTTGCCAACATATTGACGCAAGAGCGAAGGAAGCTGACCCTGCCGGTCGACTGCAACCTCGACAGCACAGCATTCCTTCATTGGCCCTTTACGGATCCCAAAGAGCCCAGAAGCACAGAAACCCGGCAGCGAGATCATGCAGCATGAGGCATGGTTGGCATGGAAGGCCCAGATCTGGCCACTGGCAAGAACAGTACATTGTGTACGAGAGAGGCGCAGTGACGGAGGGAGGGACCGATCTGACCACAAACGTGCAATCATATGGTAGGCAGACGGTGGAAGCCAGATGGCGGAGGGTGAAGTGGATGAATGGACCCTGTGCTGAGGACATAGCAAATGGCAATGCCATGGCGACATTCATGCCCAACTGGGCAAGAGATAAAAAAAAAAAAAAAAAAAAAAAAAACGCGATGACATGACGATATGGGTGAGGATGAGAACGTGATAGGGAGGAGAGGGGTATGGAATCAGATCCGACGTCTGGGCGAACCAATCCATAGTAGGACGCACACGTAGGGCATGGACCGTATCGGCCTAGAACCGGGGGAGGTTCAAGACGGTGGCGATGTGCTGGGTGCTGGACAAGACAGAGAAAGCGCAAAACCACAAAAGCACAAACCTACGACGATACACGCCCCGACCGAGTGCTAGCGCATTGGTCTTGTAGGCAGACAAAATAGGAAATAGGGGGAGATGGGACCGGTGTAGGGCTAAGGATGGGGAGGAGGGAGATGCCGGTGAATGGGGATAGTCGTAGAGGGGTGGGAGGGAAGAGGAGGGGAAGCTGCAGATTGTAGATTGTGGAGAAGAGGAGCGGATTTGGTGGAGCGAGGAAATAAAACAAAACAAAAAAGCAAAGAAAAAAGCTAGCAGCGGCAACGCCTTGAGACTACTTACAGAAGCGATGAAGGCTGGGGGCGTTTCCCGACTTATTGAATTTTGGCCAATCGGCGCAAACAGGACACAGTCGTGGTGTAAAACTGTGGGTGTGAGCAGGAAGGAAGCAAAAAGCTGCGGCCGCGGAGCTGAGCAAGATGAAGAGCGAAAAAGTAAACAGATGAAGTCGATGCAGGCAGACAGGGCAGTGCTCATGAAAGGAGTAGGCGAGAAAAGAGAGAGAGAAAGGGTCCAAAAGAGGGGGAGACCAAGGAAAGGCGGGCACGAGAAAGAAGACTGGGCGAGAAGTATCGTGAGTTTTTGTATGTCGTACTGGCTGTGCTTCTTAGCCCCTCGGGCCGGCTGGACGCAGCGTCGAGACGAGCGTCAAAGTGCAATGAGAGCCAGGGAGTAGCGCAGGACTAGCGGGAGTCAATACTGTCCTCGTGGTCGATTTTTTTTCGTCTGTCGTCCGTCACGATGCTGCGTCTTGTCGTACGTGGTTGTTTTCGTTGTGCTTTCTCGGTTTATTGTTGAGAGCCCAGAGGCGTGTTTTCTAGTCGTCTGTTGATTTCCCTGCCGGCTGTAGGAGGTGGTTTTCTCCAGTTCCTCTTGTTTATCGTCTTTCTTGCCGGCCGGTAAATCCTTCAGGTCTTCTTCAGAATGAAGGAATTATGTGCCCAGCCGCAAGGAGAGGAACTGAGGTGATTAAGTGTCGTGTGATGCTGGCAGGATGTTGGGGACGCGTTGTTGAACCAACCGAGTCAGGCCTAGGGGTTGAGATCTCGGGGACCTTGGACGTTTTGGCGGGTGGGCTGGGCAGGGCAAAATGCAGATGCAGCCCATCAAAGGACGGGCCAGAGGCGTGATCGAATGGGGATGTGGAGGGATATGGATGGCGGAGTAATAAAGAAGGGATGGATGGGGGAGAAAGGACCGCGAGAAGGAAAAAGAAAAAAAATTGGAAGAAAATGAAAACACGGGGTAAAGAGGAGATGGAGACAAGCAGAGATTGTCGAGATAGACAGGCAAACGAGAACGCAAGAGATATGGGAACGGCGTTATTGCATGAAGGGCTGCAGAAACTTGGTGTTGCACGGCTATGGGCAGTTCGAGATAAGAGAAAAAAAGGTTGCTTACCTTGTCTAAGTGACCAGCACGGGCCAGGGAGAGGCCAGAGATCTCAGATGAGCAAAGAGAGACACTCCGTACCTCAAAGATAATGGGAAATGAGAAAAGGGGAAAACAAGGCAGATGAGCAGGCTGATGATCCGCTTGTGTATTGAGAAGTCGAGCTTTCAGAAGAGGCGTGCAAAAGAGAAAAGATGCTTGTGCCACCCGATGAGGCAGGTCTTGTCGCGAAAGAAAAGAAAGCCAGTTGAGATAAAGCACAAAAGACGTAGTGTACTGTGTAAAAGGCGAAAGGCTGTGGGAGGCAAGCGTGTGAGTGAGCCGAGCCTGTCGCTGTGCAATGTCGCAATCTGCTCTCGCAATCTGGCGCGCCTGGCTCTGAAAATAGTGTGGCCGTTTTAGGCTGACCTGACGGACACACCACCGCGAGGAACAGGCGTGTGCGGTGTGAAGGAACGTAGCAGCGGCTTGGGAGAGCGGAGAGAGTCCGTGGTGGGCGTGTGGCGGGCCGCCTGTTGAGCTGGAAGACTGGAAAGGCAATGGTATCGGTTACCGCACTTGACTTTCTTTTTTCTCTCTTTTTTTTCTGTCCCTTTCTGAAGGTGTGAGTTCAAGACGGAATATGCGGTAACGAGTTCCGAGCCTGCGTACTGCACAGGAGCGGTGCAAAGTAGCGGTCCTCTGTCCAGGCGTGGTGAAAGGCACAGTGGCGGAGGGGACAAAAGAGGCACAAGGGTGTGCCGTTTTGCGCTCCTTGGGAATCTGATAAGAGGTTTCGATGGATGCGCACGGGCTGTGATTGGTCGAAAGGCGCCGGGATCGCAAGAATGACGAACGCAAATTGACAAAAAAAAAAAAAAAAAAGAGAGACTTAAAACGAAAAAGTATACGTCGCAACGGCATTGGCGCTGCCGGATGGGAAAGTCGAAAAAAAGAATCGAGAAAAAAAAACAGGGTCAAAGAAGATGGGGGAAACGAACAAAGGAAGAGGAAGGCAAAAATAGGGGGCGATGACCAAAAGTGACAAGGCAAAGCGGGAGAAAAAGAGAAAGAGCGAACGAGCAAAGACAAATGCAAAAGATAGCAGCCGCGTCTTGCCAATTGTATCGGTTCGCTTTACCGCATCGGAGTGCTCTTTCCTTGTGGACGGTGCAAGCCAGAGCCAGGGAAGGCGCAGATGGACTCAGCATGCGCATAAGGAAACCGCAGGTCAAAATGTACCTAACTCCCCAAAATAGGCAGGAAAACTATTTCTCGCCTCTAGCTGGGTTAGTCACAACGCGCTTTTTGCACTGCAAATCAAAACGTGTCGCCGAGCCAGGCGAGGACTGGGATAAGAGTAAGGATAGCCAAAGAAGAAACGGGCGGCCACAGGGCGTAGCTCACTCTCTTTTGGTTCTTCCATCCTGTCAGTTGATTCCTGTTTTCTGCAGCCTGGCTAATTGAGCAGCTCGGATTGGATTGCGTTCTTTTGAGATAAGCATATTCGGGAGTGTCTCCTGTACTTTTTCGACGGTTGGTCGTTCCTGCCAATTTCCCGTCATGTTCCCCCTCTTGCCACCTGCTGTTGGAACATTGTTGGTACATTACTCGCACAAAGAAAGTACGATTTACTTTGGAGGTCCGGGCTGCTGAAAAGGGACAGCTCGCCCTGGCAAGCAAAGAAGGTGCGATGTTCTTGGAATTGGGACTTGGACTTGGTCCCGGAAAGAGCGATGAGCGATGGAGTGGGAGAGCGGAGAGGGGGGGTTGAGATTAGGTAAAAATCGAGTCGAGTCGCGAAATGGCTGAATGGTGCAAAAGCCCGTTTCCTGGGCCGTGGATCGGTCTGGTCAAGTCATTGAGCAGGAAAACGAGCAAATTGGCCGAGCAGAGGAGAGAAGGAAAATCCTTTCAGTTTCACCGCATCTGGGATTGTTGAAAGAGGGATGGCGCGATCGCAAAGCTGGCGGGCGGAGAGGAAGGAACGAGGGGACCTTGCTCTCTGGAAACTCGCATCGAGATACAAAGTAGCAAGGGGATCGTCCTAATTTAAGGACGTCGAGCATCGCTCTTTCCCTCCTTATCCATCTCGCTGCTTTCGCTCTTTCCCCCCAAACTTTGCGTATCTCTACGTGTCTGTTTGACTGATATTGACTGATAACAAAGCTGGGGCTGGCAGGTTCGTGGGAGCAGGAAGGCACGATCCAGTGGAGGGTTTACGGAATGGGCTGGAGTCATTATCAAGATCCCCACGGCGCGCGATAAAGCTGTGCAGCGCTGCGATGCAGCGATAACTGTCGGTGTGTTCGCCGTATCATTATCTGCATCTTGCAGAGTGGGATATCAGTATCAGGACGGAGCACAAAGAAGCAGTCGCGGGTCGGTGGTCCAGGGTTAGAGACGGTCAAGTCGAAAACGGCATAGAGAAATGTCTAAAATTGGCTGGGCCTGGGCCAAGACAGCCCAGGCCCACCTGGCACTGCCGCTCTTCCCTCCCCCGTCGATTCGTCGATCGTATGCGTAGAATCGAACAAGGCAAAAGTTGGGGGAAGGCGCGTTGTTGCAGTTGTGCACCACAGCAGCTACGAAACGCCTGAGGCTCTGTGGCTAGACCAGTCGTACAGACTGAGTTGTGCGTGTTTGCAACTTCCTAATTGGTATCATTGGTATCATTGATAAGAGAATTTTGGACGGACTGGTAATACGGGCGGCGTTGAGCCCCGCGTGCGACTTCCGTAATGAGATCAGAGCAACACAAGGAGCAGAGATACGGAGTACAGTGGGTTGCACCTGCTGTCTTGGGTATTACTTCCTGGTGAGTGTTGTCATGTATTTTGTGTGCTGCGCATGTGTATGACAATGTGCTGTGACTTGCCAAACGGTCGGGATTTGCTTTTGGTTCGAATGGACCCACTTGAAAGGGATTTGCTTTCCAGCGCACGTGGAGCAAGTCCAAAGGCTCACCAAAATCCCCAACTTAACGAAACCTCACAACATCCATCGGCTTGTGGCATCGTGCTCGCCATCCCAACACGATCACGATCACGATCCCACGGACCTTGAAAAAAGGGAGGCGTGTGCCCAGCTAGAGGAAAAGACGTCAGAGGCGATCAGAAATTGCAAATGGGCCAGCAGACTGGATCTTCAGGTCACGAGCGCGGCTTCAAGTGGATTCCATTTCGTTATAGATTGCTCTTTAGGAGAGAATTTTTGCAAGAAAAACAAGAAACCCAAAGAAGAGTCTTGAAAAGTAGAGACTCTGTGTCTGACGATGTCGAACGGCAGCAGACTTGCGCGTTGCAATTTTTTTCTTTCTGTTCGTTGGGCTATTTTCCTTATCAGTGTTGCGGTTGTCGTGGGCAAGCATCGTGATAGGTCCAAGGCTGTGTGGTTGTCTAAACGTTGTCTAAAGCCATAACTAACATAAAGAGCGGCAGCGAACGAGAGTGCAGCGTTTTGCCATGCAAAGGCGTTTTCATTACGAACTGCTCCGTAATAAAGAAAGACGGGAAATGGGCCTTGCAAACGCAAAGACGCAAAAACCCATTCAAGCCGGTGGTGGCGTGGTAGGAGAGAAAATTGAGAAATTGGGAGAGAAAAAAAGAAAGAAAAAAAAGGGCAGAAAGCGGGCCGTCGAGCGTTTCGATTACGTACAAACGGCGTCTTATTCCAGGGCTTTGGGGTGCTCAAGACAGGCTGGAGACACCCAAAGAAGGCCTGCCGTGTGCTGGGAGGCTGAACGAAACAGTGACCTGTTGAGTTGTCGTTTTGTTAGCGTACTGACGGGCATCTCCGCGGAGGCTGGAGCCTGTCTCTTTTATGGCCTCTGATTGGCCGGCTGACTGCTGTCAACACGGCCGCAGATTTCCTTATCAGTTGCCTGCATTCAGCGAGCTATGACGCTGCACACAAGACATTGTGTGAGGGATGACATGAATTGCCTGCCCGTGCATATACGTCGTACAGTGGTGTAGCACGGGCACGATTCGTGCTTGATGCCGTGTGGTGAGATGTTCTGAGTTGAGAGTCGGATACTAAATTGTGTGGATTTATCCATTAAATTTGGATTAAATTTATTTCGACGGCCGTCGACGGCCGTCGGCAACCGTTTTGCTTTCGTTTGGCTTTGTTCCATTTCTTTTTGAGCTCTTCTTTTTCCTCTTTTGCGTCTTCTTTCTAGAACAACGTATAGCGCCTTCTAGCCACAAACTGGACCGTGTGCGTCCCCACTGCGTCGGCACAGGTGGGCTTTGACAGTCGGAGACTGTGGGATGCTGTGAGTTGTACATGTGTGGGCTGTGAGTTGTGGGCTGTGAGTTGTGGACTGTGGGTTGTGGACTGCATATCTCGTCATAGAGACGTTGCTCACCGCAAGATGTAAGGGAGCATGCTGTTCTTGTCGCCCGGTCTGTCTCTCTGTATGAACGACGACCCGGCCAGCTCGGCCAAGCAGATTGGGAGCAGACTGAGAGTTGTATAAGCCATGTATAAGCTGGCCATTAACCATGAACATGAACGGCTCGAGCAGGTCGTACACAGTACTGAGTAGGTGCGGGCGAGTTTCTGTTGTCTTCCGTGTGCTATTGTCCGTACGACGTTACCCACAGTACTCCGTATTGACTAGTGCTTTCTTCGTACGGAGCATCTGTCCCGTATTGGAATACGAGTATACACAGTAGAGCACAGTAGACACGTCTCTTCCTAAATTCAGTGTGAATTCAATGTCCTCGCTCGGATTTGAAATTGCCATCGTCTCCAAGTCGCACAAGCAGTCGTGGTCAACGTCTAATCGATGGCCATCTCGAAAGACACAAAACAAGAGAAGGCTGTCAGAGGAGGGCGGTCTCCCTACTCCGTGGCCGTTTGGGTGGACGTCGTAGCTCCGCGAAAACGGGGGTCATGTCCTGGGCTGGGGAAAATGTCCAGCAGGATGTCGTAGGACGTTCTCGAGGTTCTCTTGTCGTTGGATGTGCTTTGCTGTAACATCGCCTCTGGCCCCTTATTCGCTTATTGAATGGCCGGGTCCGCCCGGTCCCAAATGCCGGCGGCGGCATAGTTGATGTCGTGAATGACCGAGTCCGCCGCACCGGTCCACTCACTGGTGTCCTGGCTGTTGATGACGCAAATGCCGTTGTCAACCGAGCCCCAGTCGAGGGCGTCGAGCGACAGCGGGATCCACGAGTCGTAGCGGGAGGGGGCGGCCATGCTGTTTGTGGCACCCGCAGGAAGGTGCGAGGGCGGCACCAGGTCGCGGCGGGAGAAGTCCACCTGGGCGCCAGTGGACGTGTTATCGAGCGCAGGACGGCCCAGTGCGTGGGTCTGTGGCATCATTGTTTCTTGGATGCCGACTGTACTGTTAGTGGGAGGTCTACACAAAGTGAGCACAAGACAAACTTACGGCTACGCAGTGTCGTTTCCGAGAGGGGCGGAATGCCGCCGACCACGCCGGGGTCAAAGGACTGCGAGGGCTGTGGTTGTTGTTGGTGGCGTTGCTGGTGGTGTTGTTGCTGGGTAGATGGAGGCACCGACTGCGGCGGCTGAGACGACGACCATTGTGATGAAGTCGACCGGTCTTTCTGCTGCTGCCGCTGCGCTTCTTGACGGTGGTCCGGCGGCGGGGCCCAGTCGGGCGGGCTGCCGTTCTCGCGCATCTCGCGGGCGTAGATCTTGCGCAGCATGACACTCAGCAGGTCAGCAGCCTTGACGATATCGCTGTTCTTCTCGGCGACGTCGGCCCAGATGCGATGGGAGCGGCATAAGAGGTCGATCAGACTACTGCGCTCGACGGGAAGTGTGGGCAGCGCGTCGTGGTCGATGGCCGAAGAAGAAGAAGACGCTATAGGCTCGGTAGAGCCCGAGGCAGCCGTCGATGCGCCGGTGGAAGCAGTGGTTGTGCTTCCCACAGACGGAATACCACCGCTGCCGCTGCCAGCACTTCTGCCGGTCGCTGGCCCTGTCGACGGTGTTGCCGTCGCTGCTGTCGCATCAACACTACCACCCTTGTGACTACTGTTGACACCCTCCCGGCTCGTCAGCAGCTCCGACTCAAACAGGTTGTCATTCTGCACCACCAGGTAGACAATCATGGCCGCCAACAGAAAATCGTGCATGCCCAGCCCCGTAATGAACCAGCCGATGTGGTACAGCAGTCCGCCAGGCTGTGTCGCTTCGTGGATGGCCTCGTGGTAGGCCAGCAGGGTCAGTGCCGACTGCAGACAGGTCTTGCGCGAGTAGGCGTGCTCGGGCAGCGGCACGGCTTCCACGAGGTACGGGCGGTGCAGCACACAGCGGCTCTTTTGGTAGAGCGAGGCGAGACCGAAGCGCTGGACGACTTGCATGGGCGGATCGGCCACACAGTCGCCGAGCGGACGGACCTTCATAAAGGGCGGGATCTGGCGCCACTTGTCCTCGAGCAAACGGTCGGTACGCAGGACCTCGGCGTATTTTGGTGGTGTCAGCGTGTGGGCAAGGCGGGCGACCTGCCCAAAGATGCGGCAGACCATGCTCTTGAAGATGGGGTAGCTCATGACGGTGTACTCGGTGTCTGGGCGGGGCGGCGGCAGGACGGGCGAGTCTTCGTCAAAGTCCTCGTCCAGCAGGTTGTGTGCCAGGCTCGTGTCACTCGGAATACCGTGGATCATGCTGGGCAGACCCAGATAAAACGACACAATGAGATCGATCTGGATGGCCAGGTTCCACAGCCGGCGGCGGATCTCACCCTCAAAGGCCGAGATGGTCGGCAGCCGGCTGGGGTCGCGGTGCAAGCCCATCTTGAGCATCAGACGGATGCACACGGCCAGCAACAGGAAGCAGTTGGTCTGCGTGGCACGGTTGACCAGAAACTCAGACTCGGCAAATATGAGCAGCGCCTGGATGGTGTGCAGGTTGGGGTTGGAGAAGCGAGTCAGCGACAGAGCAGCGGAGGACGCGCTGCGGTACACACGATACCGTTCAGCGGGTGTCATGCCTGTGCCGTCGAGTTCGAGCTCGTGCGGCGCCGAGTATGCGGAAAAGTGCACGCCCAGCGCCAGGATGATGAAGAGCACCGCCAGAAAACCGACGTCTGCATTCATCGGGTCCTGCCAGAACTCCTTGTACTTGCGCGAGAATGACGGGCGGTGGAGCGTGTGCTGCGTCGGCGTGTTGGATCCAAAGTAGCGCGCAATCAGCCGGTCAACAACAGGCCGCGGCGGCATCACAGCCAGCAGCTCGACCCGGCTCCGTGGCTGCTGTCCGCCGAGCATCAGCTGCTCCGGCGAGTCACCAGCAGCGGGCGATACGTCTTGCCACTCGTCTTCGGGCACGTTTTGCGGGTCTTCGAAATATGCTTTGAGATCCTCAATGTCGTCGAGCATCGCCATAAAGTGCGTTGCGCCCACGTACGTCGTTGCCCTCTGTCCACGCACCACACGGCCCTTGCCTCGCGCCTGTGGTGTTGGTACCGGGCCGCTTTGAGCAGTTGCTGTTCCTGCTGCTGCTGCTGATGTTGTTGCCGATGTAGGGATCGGTTTGCCTGTCCCATCGTATCCCTCGGCCTCGGCTTCTGTGAGGATCGACATCAGCGACGGCTGGCCCTCGTTGCCCCCTCCGTTCTTGTTGGCCAGCAGATCTGCGCTCGAGACACCGAAGCTCGACATGGCCGCTGCTGCAGTGTCGTCGTCCATCATCTCGCGCAGCATTCCCTCGAGCCGCCGCAGCCGTGCCGCCATGCCCTTGGCCGGCTTGACGGGCTTCTTGGGCCGCGGCGCATACTGGCACAGGTCGATGCGGTCCTTTTTCAGGCAGTTGCCGCAGGGCGACTCGCGGTCGCACTTGAGTTTCGAGATGCGGCACGGCGCACAGCTGAGAAGCACGCGGGTCCGTCTTGGCGGGGCATCTGCGCCTGTGGCGGCACCGCCGGCTGCACTTTCTGCCATGCCACTCTCGTTCGGGGGCCCCGCGCTGTTGCCTGCCGCTCCAGGCCTGTCGCTAAGCTCGTTGTCGTCAAGCAGCATCGAATGGTCCCGGTCGTCCATTGTTGCGATGCTTGAATAAGAGCTGTTTTTGACGAAAAATAAAAGCGGCTTTCACAGAAAAAGTCGATTAGTGAGTGTCGTATGTTGCCGTCTACGGTCTGCTGTCTGCCGATTTCACAAAAAGTGAGCTTGAATGCCGTGCGTATCGGACTTGGGCGTCGTTGATTTCGACTCCTCGCTCCGGCCTCCTCTGTCTCTGGCGGCGTCCTATAGGATAACTGTCTCTATCTCGTTGTTTCGTATGACTAAGCTTGGGTGACAACATCTCCAGCGTTCTTGCCTTCAGTATCGGGCCCCTGGACACAAGCCTTTCAGCGCCGTTAGGCACACCGCTAAGCGCCCCTCGCTAAGCCCTAGTAGGCGTCGGGCCAAGTGAGTCCCAGCAGGCGATGTTATCTGGGATTCTGGGTGTCTTCTATTGTTCTTATTTTCCACACACCGGCCTCTTCGTCTTATTTCTTGTTCTCTCCCATCCTTCTGTACTCGGCAAGTCGTACAGCGATCTGAACATTTTGACTCCGGAATTGTCCACATATCCCCGATCAAAGGTACCACAACGGAGATTGTGTAATGCCCAAAATAAGACAAATAAGACGTTTCTAAATATAAAAAATCTCATAAAAAATCTCATAAAAAAGTTCAATAAACAAATAGGAGATCATATTCAAAATCAAAAAATCTTAAAAAAAAAAAAAAAAAAAAAAAAAACGCTTGCTCTCGCTTTCGACGTAAAATACCAAAAAGGAGCAAACCCTTACCACGCTTGTAAGCTCACGCCTTTCATCCAACACATACAGGGCCCTCTCGTTTCGCTCCCCGGAGCTCAGGCTCTCTATCCCAGCCCCTCCTCTGAGGCACTGCCTGACGACTCGCCATTCTGTTGTAGTCTCTCTTCGGCTGCTGACGCTGCCAGGTGCCGCCGGACGACTAAATCGTTGCGCAGACGGTCTTCATTCTCGGCAGCCAGCACAGAATTGCTCGACACATTGCCAAAGAGACACGTCCACAGATCACCCTTGGCCACCTCTTCACCTGCCATCTTGCCCTTGCTCATCAGCTTGGACAGCTGTGCCTGCTGCATCTCCAACGAGTTGGCCAGCTCCAGGTTGCTGTCCAGAAACTCTGGTGTCTCTGTACCGCTGTCTCCAGCCTTGTTTTTGCCCTTGCCTTTTCCGTTGACGCCATTGGCAATCTGAAGAAGGCTGTCGTTGCCTCTCCTGCTCATATGGGCCATGCGCCGCTTGACAGACAGGTCGTAAATAGACTCCTCGACTGTGCCGTCCACAATGTACAGCCACACTGTCGTCTCGTGTTTCTGGCCGATCCGGTGGACACGCGCAATGGCCTGCAGCTCAATGGCCGTGTTGAGCAGCGGCTCGCACAGCAGCACGTGGCTGGCATTCACAAGGTTCAGGCCGCTGGCGTGAGCACGGGCATGCAACAAGAAACACTCAATGGTGGGATCGTCCTTGAATCTCTCGATGCCGTTGCGGTCGGTATAGCGCGAGAAGGCGATGCGATACCGCCGGAACGCCTCGGCCAAAATCGACAGAAACGCTGGGTATTGGGAAAACACAATCGACTTGGCGCCAGGGTCAGTGCTCCGGAGCCACAGCAGATGCCGTACGATAGTGTCCACTTTTGTAGTAAACGACGGGCCCGGGAGGTCAATGTTCTTAATCTCCTCGAGCTTTTCTGTGCTGAATGCAGCATAGATGTTGGCTTTTTTCGACCCGGCCAGCTGCTGTTGATTCTGCCCGTTTTGCTGATTCGGTCCGTCCTGCCCGCCGTCGTCTGCACCGTCGCCGTTGGCAACGCCTTTGCTTCCGCCAAGCTCATCCGTCACTTTGAGTGCCTGGCGCTTGAGCGTAATATCGTGGAGGTTGTCCAAAGTCAGCTTGCGCTTGCACACGGGGCAGTTGCGGTGCGCCTTAAACCAGAGCGTGATGCATTCTTTGCAGAACTGGTGACCGCAGACTGTCAGGACACCCGTCAAGAATTCTGTCTGGCAAATGACACAGATGCGGGACTCGTCTGCCTTGGACTCGGCCTCCTTGAGATGGACCACTGTACTTTGTTAGTGTTGAGTCGAGTTTATCAGAATGCCATGCACCGGTGTGCTTACAGTATCGATGCTTGGCCTCAGCTTTGGTCAGGCTCTGGAGCAAATCGTTCTCTTCGCGAACCTGCGCTGCAATCGTCTCTTCGTCTTTGGGGCCCTCGTACAGCGCCACCATGTCCGAGACTGCTTGCAGCTGGCGGTAGTAGGCGATACGCGAGTTGAGTGCAT
The DNA here is from genome assembly GCA_019925295.1 of Sporothrix pseudoabietina. NCBI lineage: Eukaryota > Fungi > Ascomycota > Sordariomycetes > Ophiostomatales > Ophiostomataceae > Sporothrix > Sporothrix pseudoabietina. Next base: position 287,626 of record JADHKS010000017.1, on the reverse strand, counting down.
TGCGCACCTTGTTCGCCTCCTTCTCGAGTGCTGCTGTGACTTTCAGTTGCCGCGTCTGCTCGTCCTGGGCGCGCTTGAGCTGCCGGCTGATGCACTCTAGCTCCATGTGCGCACGCTGGCTCGTAATATTGTGCATGCTCGAACCACTTGACTGCTGGCCGCGAAGACGAGACGCAATGTCCCTCAAATCCATGACAGCCGCGCGCAGGGACCGGACTGGCTCGTCACCCGCGGCCGGGTTCGGTAGAGTAGCCTGACGCTCCGCAAACAGACGCAGCGTGAGTTCTGGCGCAGGGCCTTCATTGTCCTTGGCCATCCGTAAAGCCAGCCGCTCTTCGTATAGTGCCAGTCCGCTCGGCGCTTGGCCCGTCAGCAGCATATTGCGGTCGCTGATGCCAGCCTTGAGAATCGTAATGTACGCTTGGATCTCGTCCTGCACCTTGGTCGAGTCTTCGTACTCGTCGCCCGTAATCTCAACCGTCTCGCCAGCCTTGTCTTCGTCGTCGTCGACAAGATCCTTGAGCAGCAGCTGGATCACGGCCTCACGCCACGCGTCCATCTGTGCGGCTTGGCTGCTCAGCACTTCGGCGAGGCGGTCCAGCTCTTCACTGATGCGCCGGCCCTCGATGCCTTCCGGCCTGGCGAACTCGGCCTCGGGAATCTCAACAAAACCCTGGGAGCCTGCCTTTCCTGCCAGGTCGTCCATGAAGCGCATGGCTCGGCCACGGTTCTCGGACAAAATTTCCTGCCGGACACGTTTGGCCCGCTCGTATCCTTCGACTTCCTGTTTCTCCAGTTGGCGGAACTCATCCGAGTCGGGCGGCGTCCACTCTTCGTTGGACTTGACCTGGAAATGGCCGTTGGCGCAGAAGAATTCGGCTTTGTGGAGAATCTCGAGAGCAAACCGCAGGTCACGCTGGGCTTCACCAACACGCCCGCCAGCCTTGCCTTGACCCTCTTCGTCGTCGTCAATATTCCCCTCCTCGTCATCGGAGCTGTCGTCTTCTTTCTTTGCTTTGTTGGCATCTGACTTCTCCGCAGCCTCGGCTTCTTCAAGCGCAGCCTCCTCCTGTGCCTTGACAAGCTTGTCGCGCGCCTCCTGGACGAGCACTTTGCTCTCTTCCAGAACACTCTGCCAGATGTCAATGGCAGTCTTGACCCGTGGCGAGTTTTCATAAAGTTGGCCGTGTCTCAGCCTGTGGGACAGCATTGCACGGCGAGAGGCAAGCAAAGCACTCTCGCTCTGCTCGATCATGGCGTTGAGCACTTCCTCGACCGTACGCATGGGTCCTGAGCGATGTCCAACACGAGGGTTGTGGACACCAATCTCAGGGTGCAGAGCCGTTTGACGCAGCCGACTAAGTGCGGTACGCATGGCTTCAAGAACAGCACCATCGTTCGGGCTCCAGTCGCCGTGGAGGGGCGCGCCCGTTGTGTCCAGGCCGCACGCCTCAGTCAGCTGTTTGAAAAGGCTCTGGTAGTGCTGCTCCTCGACGGCCGTAAAAGGCATCGTGATCACGTATCGTTTCTGTGGCGGGATAACCAGCTCGTCGCCAACAGTCTGCTTCGAGTGTCGCAATGCAATCCGCCCAAACAAATTGCGGAATGCGCCTTTGTAATTTCGTGTGAGGTTCTGCCACACTTTTGCCAAAGAACAATATGGCTCATAGCCAAGGAACAGCAGCAAGCCACGCAGATCCTGAACATCATCTTTGACAGGCGTTCCCGTCACCCCCCAGGCGTTGACACGCGGGATAATCTGCACAAGAGTGGCCGTGTTGCTGACACCGTTTTCAATCTCCTGAGCTTCATCAAGACATAGGCGCCACCAGGACATTTGGACCAGCGGCGAGCGCGGCCGGTACCGCTTGACGTCGTCGGCTTGGCTGCGCATCCTGCGCTCAGGCGGCGCTACGGCAAAGTGAAGTTCCGACTTGAGGTCTGAGTATGTTGTCACAACGACATCGTGCGTCGCAAACTGCTCGACTACCCTGGCCTCGTCCTTGGCAGTTGAGCATGACCGCGACATGCCGTTGTATACCATGACGCGAAGGTGCGGTGCGTGCTGGTTGATTTCCGAGATCCACTGGTTCTTGAGGGCTGGCGGGGCAATGACCAGAGTGGCGCCTGTTGGGCGGAGGGGAGGCAGCTGGCCGTCTCTTTTGGATGCTGGCACCTCTTTGAGTTGGTCTTCTGGCCGCGGGTGAAGAAGAATCAGCGAGATAATTTCGACTGTCTTGCCAAGACCCATCTCTTCCGACAAAATGCCGCCGCGGATGCTGTTCTCATAGGCCTCGAAGTAGCCGGGGTCCCTTGTCGCTGCACCGAACAGTTCGCTGATGTAGCACGTCTCTCCATCCGCATCCTTGACAGCCTCGAAATGAGCAGTTGTCTCGCGGTCGTTTGGAGGTTGATAAGAAACGACAACGGAGGGTTCGCCGTCGCCATGTGCCTCCCCGGGTGCCCACCGGACCCCTTCCCGCCGCAGCAGCCACTTGACGGCACGGCCTTGGAAGGGAAAGAGATTGGCCGTGAGGCCTGGAACGTAGAGGTCGTCGGGCTCACCATCGTCTTTGCGCGTTACATGCGCCGACTCGTAAAAGTCTTGCGGCGACCAAGTGCTGTCTCCAGTTCGAGCAATGCGCCGACCATTCTGTGGTTCGCTGTCTGGAAAAACGCCGGGGTAGATTGTTCTGAGTGCTCGCGCTTGCCAGTGACGCTCTGTGTCGCTGTGCATGGTAGCCGAGACGTAGGTGCATTGCATCCATCGTAGTTCGAGGTTGACAATCAAAGACACGGTGTCTGTGTCCTTGTCCACCTCAACGGTAAAATAATAGGCTGTGTACAGGCAACCCTGCAGCGGCTCGACGGACGTGCTCTTTTTCGAGAGGTGGGCGGTAATCACCAGGTCGACATCGCTCATTTCGCCAATCTCGTCATCGGGAAATCTGGTGGTGGCGACAGCAGGGATCCCGCTACTTCTTGCCGTGATCAAGAGGCCGGCACCAGCTTGGTAGTTTAGAGCATAAAATGCGTTGGCCTGAGTCCGTTGGAGGGGTTTTGGGGGCGGCTCGTCCTCTTCGGCTTTGCGGATGAATCTCATTGTGCGTCTCGCCAGCGGGACGTAGTTTGTGGCCGCACCAGTCTTCTCGGGCACTATTGCTTCCTCAGACTCCTCTGTTTTCTCAATCCTTGCCCTTTTGGCTGGCGGCTGAGCGACATCGTCGTCTTCATCGTCGCTAGAAGCAAGATTGACGACAGCGCGCTGTGCAGACGCATTGTCAACGAGCCCTCTCAGCTTTGAAATTTGGTGCACCGAGTAGAAGAACTGGTCGTCTGTCGCATCGGTTAGATTTTGGCGATACATATGAAAAATAAATACCAGATATCACAAAATCAAAACAAAATATATAATAGTCGATAACAAATCATCTGATGTTTGTTCTGCTGTGCAAAAGAGAGTTGGAGCAGAAAGAATGAGCGCGGTGCATGCATCAACACAAATGGTAACATTTTCTCACGAAGATGCAGGTCGGGGTGAAGAAAAATGAGAGCGAAAGAAAGAAAAGAGAAAGACATAAAAAAACAAAACATACCTCGAAGTCTTGGAGGGGGGCCACTGGCCTGGGCCTTACGGCCTCCCCGATGAGGGTTTCCTCTTGACCTGCCCATTTTCGATTCGATTGAGACACAAAGACCCGGGCCGTCCGGCGGGGTTGTCGATGAGGCGAAATGAGAAGAAAAGAAAAGAAAAAAGGATGTAGGAGGGAGAGTGAGGGAGGGGGGAAGGAGCAGCACGACGTTGAGAGGTAGGCCCCGGCCGTTGACTTAGACCAGGCAAGACCGGCTTATCGCTTATCGGGGTGTCCCCTGGCGCAATTTGTAGCGTGGCGTGCAAGGCAGCCAACGCGCTAATGGGTGGGCGAAGATTTAAGTGGGTCCACTGTCGCAACTTAACGGGTAGCGGAAGGTAGGAACTACGGACGGCTTGAAGGCTCGGAACTAGGATTTTCCACCTTCCGGGCCAGATTTTCCCCAATTGGCTTGGCTGGCTTTTGCTCTTTCGCGCCAAACGGCTCACTTTTTTTCAGGGCGGGAAAGGACGAGCATCACGAACCGGACGACGAAAAGAGGCACACGACCGCGCGCCGAAACGAGCAGCCACACAGCGATTGACGGTGCATACCCGAGTCTGGCCGTCTTTTGACCTTTGTCGAGTGTCAATTGGACCTCCACACAGCCAATTCGACCAATAGTGTCCCCTCACGTGAGTGTAACGTTCGATATAAAAGTTGCCTTTTTATGTTGTTGTTGAAGCTTCAAGCGCTCTGCCGCGGCATGCAAACAGGACACGGCTTGCTGACTTGAGCGATCTCCTGCCGCAAACAGACTACGCACAACTCCCCATGAACTCCTTACGAAGATTACAACCAGCGCCCCTGGGCCGCGCGCTCGCCGCCGCGCCGTCCTCCTTGTGGGCTGCTTTCGCCGTCGCCGGCACCACAAAAGCTACCCGCACACCGATTTCGATGCCAACCTCGACCTCGCCCTACCAGCCGCGGCAGCTCTCACACCCCTTCTCTTCTTCCTCCTCGCAACGCCATACAGGCTTCTCGTTTACAACAAACAAGGAGCATCCCCCAGTCTTTGTCCACTCCGTATACAAGCCGAGAGCCGTCCCGGACCCCATCCCGCTCGTCCCCGATGTCAAGACCTTCCTGACCATCATTGGCCGCAACCTGAAGCAGCACGCGCAAAAGTTCCCCTCGTGGGAGGCGCTGTTCACGCTGTCGTCGTCACAGCTGCGCCGGCTGGGCGTGGAGAACACACGCGACCGGCGGTACCTGCTGCGGTGGCTCCAGCGGTTCCGCGAGGGCCGCTTCGGTATTGGCGGCGACTTTGCGTATGTGAAGGACGGCGTGGCGGAGCTGCGCGTGGTCAAGATTCCAGACCCCGAGGACCCGATCAAGGTGTACAAGTTTGTGATCAACATCCCGGCACCCGAGGTGCCAGCGGAGGCCGCTGATGCTGCGGAGGCTTCTTCAGACGGTGAGGCCAAGGCCGCGGCTCCGGCTGTGCCCTACTTTGACGGAAACAACTTCGACCTGACGTCGCCGCATGTGCGGGTGCGCGGCTACAAGCCGGTGGGTGCCCGGTTCATCTCTGGACCCTATGCGCTGCCAAGAGCAGTGGGCTCGTACGTCACTTTGACGGAGGGCATGTGGGAGGACAAGCGTGGTCGCAAGATTGACGGTGGTGAGCGTCGCCAGGCCGAGGTGCGCTTCAGACGGCGTGTGGCCGAGCGGCGCGCGGAGCGCGAGGCTATCGCACACAAGTTGGGCAGATCATAAGCGATGTCGCAAGCGACGACATCCTGAGCCGTCTTTTTTGGGTGAGCTTGCCCGTCGTGTGTACGTGTTGTCATATAAAAAAAGCAAAACTACTGTTACCCTGTACAATATAAACGCATATATTCAAATGCTCATTAGGTGTAGAAGAAACTCCATAATAGCAATAAGCCTTCATTTCTTTTTTAAAAAATATTCGTCTCCCAAAAAATGTGCCACGACCTTTATATAATAAAGCGAAGATGGCCTTTGCAAGCATGTCCTCACATCTCCCGCACTACACGGCGGCAAGGGTGCACGTCCGTTAAATTTAAAGACAACGCCTTGAGCTGCCAATAGCGCGACCGAATAAATGCCAATTTCTGTATCATACTTTGTGTTTCCAGTCATTATTTGCCCCTATCTTGTTATTTTGGTTGATGTTGCGTGTTAGTGGCTGATGTACTGACGAAAACGGAGCTGGACTTTTGTGACGTGAGCTAATAGTTCGTAGAGCGGGCGACATCGCCCCGCTTTGACATGGCTTTGTCCAAATGCCCGACCTCTCTTCTCAGCTCATCGATTCTCAACAATACTCATACAGTCAAACAAAACCGACGACCATGGGTGAAACAAAAGAGAGCCACGAGGAGCGTACAGCCCATGAGCCTCGCGAGGCGGTAAGATCCGAATCCAAAGAGATTAGCTCTCCAAAGAGATTAGCTCATTACTTCTTTTCTGACATCTAAACAGTCACTTCATTCCGTCATCTTGAACAAGATTACTCTTGTCGGCCGCCTTGTTCGCCTACTGCGTCTCCAAGTTCCAGAAGGTGCACCAGATATTCACGTGAGTGTCCTGTTTTCAAGATATGTTGGTGTCAACCCCGCTAACCGGCCAAGTTCCTTCCCGGTCAATGGGTCGATACATTCTGTCCTGGCATCGCCAAGGCCGGCGGCTTCACCATCACATCGTCGCCGTCCAAGGCGGTCACCTCAAACAAGTCAACGGACCGGCATATTGAGCTAGCCATCAAAAAGTCACCCGAGAACCCCGCGGCTGCTTGGCTGTGGCAGGACTCTGAGGTGATTCTTGGCCAGACGCTGCAGATACGTGTCGGAGGCAGTTTCGTCTTCCCGCCGCCCGGCACTCCAGCATCATTTACCACCGACCGGTCAGCACGCGTTGTGTTCGTGGCCGGCGGAGTTGGTATCAACCCACTTATCAGCATGGCGAGCCACCTGGGTGAGCTGAACTCAGAAAACGAGTCTGAAGATGGAGCGGGCGGGCCAGAAGTCGTGTTTCTCTACTCCGTCCAGGCAGACCAAGAAGCGGCAGCCAAGGCCGACGAGGACGGCGACGATGACAGCAGCGAAGCAGACCGCATACCCTTTCTTCAACGACTAGCCTCCTTGTTCAGTGGAGAAGCGGTTCGTGGTCAGCTAAAGGTCTTTCTGACGGGAAGCCATGCCGCCGGCTCCAACAACGACGTCCTGTCGTGCAATGAAGAGGATGTGCCGTGTTTGCGACGACGCATCACGACAGCTGATCTCGACAACGCAATCCTGGGGGATGGTGGCCACAGTTCCGACAACGTCTATGTGTACGTGTGCGGTGTGCCGACAATGACTGACGTCTTTGTGGAGTATCTGACAAGCAAGAATGGTCCAGGTTTATCAACACAGCAGGTGCTGCTTGAAAAGTGGTGGTGATCCAATCTTACCAATGAACAATTGCAAAAGTATGATTCCAAGAAAGTATAGAGCAAGAATGTCAAGAAAAGCAATAAAGGCAACAAGGCAAGAAAGACAAGAAATAGAATCTTGCCCAGTAAAGGTATATTACTCTCAGCAGCTCATTTTTGTGTCCCTGTCCGCTCCAGTCGCCCTTTCAACCAAATTCCAGCCTGGAAAAAGATAGAACCGCCTGTGCCAGGTCACGCCAAACCCCCCTTCGTTTCTTCATCCAAATCGTGCACCAGAAACGATGCTGTGTGGAAACTAGGAAAATAAAACCCGTCCCCTCGAACTCCAGAAGCTAATAAAACAAGACGGAGAATACCAAGACACACAGAAAGAGCCAAATAAAATAAAAGGACGGAACCAAGGATGAAGTAGCCAACCAACCCAGCAAACGAGAATAAAAAGAGCTCCAGAAGATATGCAAGAGATAATCCCAGAAGAAAAAAAGAACGAGATACAAGAATGAAGGAAAGAAGAAAGACAAAGCCTGCGGGTGGAAGGGAGTCACGAAACGTAGTAAAGCTGCATGGCCCCCTCCCAAGTAGTATGTACGTAAATATTAGTGCAGGCCAGCACTGACCATCAGCTCTTGACTGTCTGCGTTGGAAAAGCTAAACTTTTCTATCGGGAAGTCCTCGTCGGGTGTGCGGATGCCGATTCCGCTGTCGTCATGGGCTCCATTGCCCATGTTCAGGGAGTCTTGGTTGTTTGTTGAGCTGTGGCTGGGCGCCGATGGGAAGGGAGCGCGGTCAGGCTGCGATTGTGAGATATGCGGCGAGTTCGCCTCGTCAGTGGCACCGCTATAGCGAGTTCCTGAACGGCTCGTATCACGTCCAGCGGCAGCGTTCTTCTGGGCAACTCCACTGCCCTGGACGTTGCCCAGCAAGTCCTGGTGTGAAGATGTTTGCCGCAGGAAGCCGCCCTGCTCGGCAAGGAACGCAACCATCTCGTCAATCCAGCACTTGGTGACCCACCACGAACCAAAGCTCTTGCCTTGCTGGATGGTCAGGTCGCGCATGACCGCAGTGCCGACGCGCTGCACACACCACACGATATCTCTGTGAGATGCGTAAGGGAAGCGGCCGGGAAGAGACTGGAGAAGGTTGACCCAACGATCCAGAACGTTGGAGGCGCCACCGTCGATGGCGTTCTCGTTTTCTAACCGGCGGCCGCTGCGTGCAGCGTACTCGCCATACAGAGTAGCCGACTCCAGCTCCCAGGGGACATCGACGGGGTCGAGAAGATCGCGCAACTGAGAAATCAGCAGGTTGACAACGTCGTCCATGCCACGGGCAGGAACGGACTCGGCAACCTTGCGCACGCGAACCAGAGTGATCCAATCCAAGTACATTTGGTCGCGGTTAGCGGGGTTGGAGAGCATGTTGGCAGCGGCGTGTGCTGTAAGGTTGACGCGAAGGGCACGGTCCAGAAGACCAGCGAAAATTGTGGCGGGAGCTTCCTTGGCTCTCACAACGTGTGCTGGCTGCCCCTGGAAGGACTCGCGGATATGCGACACGAGTCTTTCTGAGATGTTTCTCAGAGTGTCCAGAACGGGTTTCGGCACGACCTGCAGTGTCAGGCCGGAGATAATGCGCATCATGCGCTGGTACAGTGCAAAGTCACACTCCTCGATCCACGGCGCTACTGCCGGGTTGGCAAACAGCTTTTGGACAGGCATAGTAAGCGTGCCGTGGAACGATGTGAAGAGATGGAAGAAGGTCTTCTCTTTGCAGTACCGGATGCACTCAACGAGGGACGTGCAGTGCGAGCGGTAGAGAGCGGCGAGCGACTTGGCGGCATCGGGGTCGGTTCCGTTCGGGAGGAAAGGCTCAATACGGGGCAGAACAAGAGGATCGGACTGCGAGAACGGCTCCGTGTCGGCACTAGACGCGAGGAAAAGGTTCTGGACAGTCTTGCTTGTGGCAGTAGCATTCAGCTGATCGATACCCATCGCGTCGGGCTGGTTGTAGAGGCACTGCACATATTCGCCAGAAGCAGACGCCTGCGCGTCCTTGTGTTGCTGTAACTGCTGGTGCAGACGCTGCTGATGATATGGTTGTTGCTGCTGCTGGTTTTGTTTTTGCTGCTGGTTGGCCGAGGCATTCTGTGCCTGGTTTGTTGCGCCGACAGGAGTGAAGACAGCCTTTGGTGGCAGACCGGTTCCTGTCGCATTGTTGTTACTGCCCAGCACGTCAGTATAAATGATATAAGCTCGGATGTCTTGTCACGGATTGTATATGCGTACCCATCGTTGGAGAAGCTGTGAGAGAAGCTGACGCTGTCCAACAGAGGCATCGGCAGCCTTGGGGAGTCCTGCATATCAGGGCCATCCTCGGCCAGAGTGAAGTTGACGTAGTGGTACTTGGATTCACCGCGAACACCCAGCCGGCGCGTCTTCAAGCCGGGGAAGAGGACGCGCACCAGCTTGCCAAAGCTGGCAGGGTTCAGCACCGTGATGCGTTCGTTAGCACACCGGGATGCGTAGTTGGCGTATACGCGGCCACGAGGGACGGAGCCCTTGCCCTTGGAGCAGACCTGGTTGATCCTACGCGAGTTAGAAGATTGTCCAGAGGAAAGATAACCTCACGAGAGAGAGAAGGTGTGTGCGCGACTTACCAGAGCATAGCAAACACTTGGCGAGTGCGTTCCGAGTTGGGACCACGTTCGTTGCCGTGCAGCTCCTCAGCAACATCCTGGAGGCTACGCGCCTTGTTGGCATTGAACAGCTGGCGCATCTCAAGCTCGTTGTTCGCACTAGAACGGGAAGGCTTGGGCGCGCTCGCGGGAAGACCAGCCGCCAAGGACGAGTCACCGTCCTCGTTGCCGTCACGGGTCAGCTCCATCTGGCTATCGAGGTCACCAAAGCTGGCATCGGCGCCAAAGCTGGTATCGCCAGGAAGAGCGTGTTGATGAGCAAGGGCATTCGCGTGGTGGTGGAAAGACTGCGTGCCACCGACCGAGGTGGTCATGGAAGCATCGAGGCCGGAGAAGTCGTTGCTGGCCTCGAGCTGCGAAGCAGCCTGCAGCATGATGTCCTCGGGGGTCAGAGGGACACCGGCGAGGCCCGCCTTCATCATCTGGCCAGCATGCTGGTGATGAGCATGGGCGTTGTTGTGCTGGTTGTGGTCGTGGCTGTCGTCAAGCCATGGCGTCGCAGAGTACAGCTCGGGGAAGCTGTGTTCGAGGTTGGGCTGCGTGCTGCCGCTGTGCATGGAGCTGGTCGAGGCCCGCGACTGCGAGCGACGCCGCGCCTCTATGAGTTCGGAGGCCATTGTGGCGGCCATGTGTGGAGATGGGAGGTGAAGGAAAGAAGATGAAGCTGTCGAGGGAAAAGAAGAAGTCGTTAGAGGGCACGTCAAGACGAAGAAGTCGAGTGTCGCTGCATGAAGGCGAGCAGGATGGCGAGGGACGGGGGACACGAGGCTGGGGAAAGACGGGCAAAGAGAGCAACAGAAAACAAAAACAGGGACACGAAGGACAAGAGGAAGACAAGAGGAAGACAAGAGGAGGTCAAGGAACAAGTGAACAAGTGAACAAATGAACAAAAAGAAAGGGACTGCCGTGGAGCCTTACCTTATGTGGCTTGTGGGCGAAGGAGGTGCTTGTTGATGTTTTCGACTATTGTTTCTTTTGTTGTCTCCAATGTTTTTGTGTCTCGCCCCGCTGTTGCCAAAACAAAATGAGGAAAACAGACTCCAAGCCGGTCAAAACAACAGAAAAACAGCGGAAAACAAGCGGGAATTAGTTCGCAGCCGCGCCTCAATACTGGCGTCCAAATTATCCAAAGCGAAGAAAAACGAGTGGACAAAGCAGAGGCAAAGCACGGCGAGTGATTGCAGTCGGTGGCGATGCGTGTCGGGGCGGCTTGCGGGTGCTGGTGGTGGAAGAGGGCCGCGAAGATGAGGCAGTGGTGAGGTAAAAGAAGGGATTGTTTGGCCGATTTGTTTTGATTTTGCTGGGCTAACAAAATATCCGGGTCCTGTCTCCAAGGGGAACGAACCAAAACATTGCGGGCGCATTGTTCCTTCCAGCCACAACAAGCACAACACACTGCCAATTTCGACAACAAACCAGCCCCACAATCCGACCAGCCGAGTCACGGGGTCAGAGGGCTCTGATTGGCTGAGAGGCTTGTTGATGTCCCGCTGTTTCCCGTCCGGGACTAGTCTCACAGTGGGTGGGCTCCTTCCTTATGTAATACTTCCGGTCCCCACACCTGTATGCCTACCTTCCCAATTTAAGCATAGTTTTGTTTGTAGCCTTACTTTCCAGGCATCAATATCACCTTCTTCTGGCGCAATATAACCGTGCGCCTAGTCATCTAACATACTATCTCGCACTGTTCTGAATCAAGCTCCCCTCCCACAGCACCTGCCATCGAAGGCTGCTGGAACAAGAGAAGCACATGCCGTCCGACGCACAGTGCCAAAATACGTCACCACCTCTCCCTCCCGCGCCATACGAGTGCATCATCCGCTTTGTGTGGCCCCTGCTGAACTCATCCACGCCCTGCTAGCAGGCAAGCTACAGTGCGCTAGTCACCTTGCTAGCGACCAAGCTGTGCAGCGCACTATGCGTACAGCAAGCTGAGCAGGTCCGGCAAAGCCCAGGGTGTCCAGAGATACTCCGTAGCCTCACAAAGTACGCAAAACCCCCCGAAAAGAGCCCACCTCGCCCACTTCATATGCGTACGGAGTATGCTTTTCGGTCGCTCTTGCCCCCTCTGTGACGCCTTCACTCGTCCCCGTCTCAGCTTGCTTCAGCTCGCCCTTCGATCCTTCCTGATGACGGGGCCACAAAGCCAGAAAGCCCACTCTTTCCACTTATCTTTGTGCTGCCCACTTCCTGTTCCCTCCCTCCTTCCGTCGAGTCAATTTTTGTTTCTTCCCCAGAAATCCCGATCTTGTTTCTCTATTTTTGCGTCTACAAACTCTCGTCCTTTATTCTTCCATCGTCACTCGCAAATTGCAGCCTCAACGCCTCGCAGGTTCGTGACCATCCCCCATCCCCATGCCTTGATCCCCTGATCCCCTGAGCTGTCTTGTCCGCTGGTGTAGGATAGACAGGACCACAGGTCTCCAGGACCTCAAGACCCCTGTCGTCTGAGACCCTCCGGACTGTCCCTACTACGGTGTCCTCTTTTTTGCGAGCCCTTTCCGGGGCCTTTATCTGACGAATCGCCTCGTTTCTAACTTTGCCCTTTTTTTGCTCCTCCCACAGATCCTTTTGTCAAACAAAATCGCATCTTTTCGCATCCCGCAAACCTCCACTGATAACGTCACTTCTATCCTGCAACTTAACCTCCCCAAGCTTCCAAAACCATCCACCAAAATGTCGTCTCCCCAAGACCGTGTCCAGGGCTACCTGAAGCAGCTCGACAGCGAGGTCAGTTTTCTTTTCTCAGCCTTTTCGGGCTTCCTTTCTGCTTTCCCGCGGGTCTTTTGAGCTCGGATGCCTTTCTGCCCTTTGTTTGATGCTTTTTGTGCTTCGTATTTTCTCCTTGGGGCACTTTTGGTCTTCCTTTGTTCGTCTCGCGTGCTCTCATTGTATCGAGAGATTGCTATGGCCGGTGACGCAACGTTCCAGTGGCATGCAGCAAGCTCATCTTCTTCCACCTTTGGCGATAACGGGCCAGCCTCCATATGTTGTACGCCTTTATACTGACCTCTTCCTCCGGCCTACAGCTGTCCAAGTACCCCGTGCTTAACAACCTTGAGAAGAGCACCGCCGTCCCCAAGTCGTACGCTGCTCTGGGCCTCGGCGCCCTCTACCTGTTCTTCATCATCTTCAACCTCGGCGGCCAGCTCCTGACCAACTTCGCCGGTTTCGTCATCCCCGGCTACTTCTCCCTGGAGGCTCTGTTCACTTCCTCCAAGACCGACGACACGCAATGGCTGACCTACTGGGTCGTCTTTGCTTTCTTCACGTAAGTTGTCCTTGCAGGTTTCCATTCCCCTCTGGCGATCCAGACGGAGATAGCTTCCGGACAAAGAGAGGTATGCAATGCTAACAAACACATGGGATAGTGTCGCGGAGAGCTTCGTTAACGTGGTGTACTGGTTCCCCTTCTACTACACCTTCAAGTTCATCTTCCTGCTGTGGCTGTCTCTGCCCTACTTCAGGTAAGCTTCATTTATGTCCTTTCCCCTCGTGCTCATTTTTGCTCCTTTTTTGGAATTGCCATTTTGGCGCTGCTTGTTAGCCCGCCGAGCTTCACATTGCTCGGCAGACGATCCGGCGCCTTTGGCCCCTCGCTTGTGCACCAAAGAATCCAAAGCTAATATTCGTGTTTCACTTCTCCCTCTTTAGCGGTGCTGAGGTCATTTTCCGTTCGTTCCTGGTCCCCACTCTCGGCCGCTACTTCAACCAGTCGGGCTCCGCTGGCCTGCGTGCCAAGGCGGACTCTGCTGCCAAGACCGAGTAAACACAGCAGCTTGACTCGCACAGGCAGAGCAAAATCGACTAAATATACGAGCTCTTCTCCCGAGCCAAAGCTTTGCCTGCTGGGGAGCGCCTGCACCTTAACAGCTTCTTAATCGTCAACAAACCCTTGTTCTTTCCCATGGATTCAGCTCTCAGCTTTTGGCGGTTTTATTTACCACCAACAGTCGCCGCTAAAATGAGATTCCGATGCCATGAAGAAACAAGCAAGGAGGAAGCTCCTGTAAAAGGCGGCGTCCCTCATTCCAACACCACATGCGATAGACAATGAACGGAACGCCGGTCCCATGATGCGTCGCAATCTACTTTCGAGACCCGACAATTTGGAAATAGGATTACTACCACGCACCGGCGTTCCTACCGCACCGATCTATCGACCTCGATTTTTTGTTACATTTTATTTTCTCTTCCCTCTTGACGCTGGGCATGATTAATGACAAGCCGAACCGGCGGCCAGGATGGGGAAACACCACATAGACAATTGGTTTTTTTTTGGCTTTTTTTCCTATTCATGTTTTGCTTATCTCGCTGTATTTCTCTTTCATATCTTTCATTTTACCGGTATCTGTCACGATGGATGAGGAGGCACGCTGGGATTTTGTATGTTCATGACCTGGTTCCGTACTGGTATCATTCCTTTGGATGGGTATTTTGTTCTGCTTTGCTTTTTTCCCTCTTGATTGCCGGTCTTCGATGTCGTGTTGTGGTGCGCCTAAGTGTGTTTGTACTTTGCGTTCAGATACAATCTATCGACGTAGACAAGATACAATATATCAGGATCATCAAATTGCCCTCATAGCAGATGCATTCCAGAAAGTTTATTAGTAGTCAGCAGCAGAGATAGCGAGCGCTTCTCGGGCCTTTCGCCATGTGCTTCTTGTCGGTCCTACTCCATGGACTTTATCTTGACACCTATCCAAGTATTATATATGTTTTGGCTCATTTTACTTTCAATCTGTTTAATTCTTTGCTTGTTTATCTACTTATGTTGAATTATTATATAATTTTGTACTTTATTTTTTTAAATATAAAACGCCTTTATTATCTTGAGTAATTACAAAACAGATACTAGACCTAAAAACCTTCGAGCCTCGCGGTAATGCTGGCAAGGTCTATCCATATGTAAGGATCTTCAAAAGGCTTGTGATAAAGACCAACACGCGATTCGTGGCCTGCTGCATGCATATTGCCGTGTTTGGGTCGTTTCTCTTTACCATGTGATACCATAGGCATGCTACCATCGTGGCTTTGATCGCCAAAAAGCCACTTTGTGGCTGAAATGTGTTCTGGGCGGGTGCTATTTGGGGAAAGCGCGAATGATGACACAAGGCGCTCGCGGCGCTCTTTCCAGTTTCCAGTGCCTGGACCGTTACGGAGTAATACGACGTACAAGCACTAGGCTGCCACCAAGGCTTCCCTTCCCAAGCCAGGCCCAAAACGCATTGCTGGTCCCCTGTTCTAGAACCAGGCCAGGGTCAGCCTCTGAAACTCTCAAAGCCGTCGCCTTCAACGACTCCTTTTTTCTTCTCTCTTGCCCTCCCTCGTCACGTTTGCGGCTCAGGCCCCCCGGGATGTTTCCAATCCATCCATCCATCTCTCTGGAATACCGAAAAGAGGCAGAATCGACAATGTCTTTGATCCTGCGAAAACAAACGATATAGAACGACAAACGTGAAGCTATTTGATCCGGTTTGCGAATCTAAATATACGAACGATATACGAACGAAACGACCATCTCCAATAGCGAAAGCGAAATACGACATACTCTACCTTCTCTGACCCTACCGCATCTATCGACGACCACAGACGGGACGGGATAGACAAAGAAACACAGCAGACGACGGCTCCCGCCGGAGGGGCAGATCTACGAATCGACAACTGGTTGGCGATATTACGAACAGAGACACGGGCGGTTGAACAATAAACATTGAACAATCTACACTCACGATTACAAGCCTCCGAGATGGGATCACATACCCCACGACAACAAAGGAGGATGCTGACACCGGCCGGCATGGCATCTGCCCTGACGCTCTTCTTCCCGCTCCTCCTCCTCCTCTCCTCCTTCTCATACAATCCGGTTGTGGCCGCGGCAGCCGACGTAGATACAGATGCCGGCGTCCTCGAAGCTCCATCACCATTAGTAGCCGACGGCGGCGGGGACGACGGTGGATTCATAAAGGGCATCTTTCGGTCACTGCTGCAAAACGACGGTAGCACCATCGAGGAGACCGAGGGTGTCGCAGACGGCAAGCCTCAGGCCGGTCTCTACGAGCCCGACTTTGGAATCTTTGACCGGGGCATCCTTGGCCGGGCACCACCAGGTGTCTCTGCGCTGGCGAATAATGTGCCGGAGACGCTGAATGTCGTGCCGGGCACGACACAGGTGTTTGTGTTTGAGAAGGCGCTCATCTTTGGCCGGCAAGAAGAGGAAGAAGAGAAGCGGCGCGATGCCGAGCTGCGCAGACGAGAGGCAGGGTACGAGGAGGGCGATGGCGACGATGAGCGGGATAGCGGCAACATCGACCTGGAGGACGTTGCGATTGACGAGGAGAGTGGCGGCCAACTACGACTGTCACGGCGGCGGAGCAGCAACTCGACGACTCGCACCGTCTACTTCTCGGCTAATACATGCATACAGCCGCAGCTGCTGTCGCCGACCATCAGTGGCGCCGCGCCGCAGCTGACCATGTACGTGTCGACGACGCCCGAGAACATCTCACCAGGCCCCTCCGGCAACCCGAACCACCAAAAGTGGTATGTCTTCGAGGAGGGCGCCGTTATGGCCGCTCTCAATGTGAGCAGCGACGTCTACATTGGCATCTCGGCGCCCAACATCTCGACCACGATGCTCTCGGGTCAGTACAACTTCCAGCTCGCTGCATCGGTCGACGGCTACTACCACAGCTACGACAATGAGACGGACGCCAACCTGATCTGGGTCGACAGCGACTCGAGCGCGTCGCTGCTCATCACGCACAACCTGACGGACAGCACCGACGCTGTGACGGACAGTGACATTATGAAAGTCCAGCCGTACGTCATGTTTGCGCAAAACGCTGATGACCGGTCCACCGACGGCGTGCGCTTCTCGTACTGCGGCCTGCAGACGTATGCACAGATTGCCGCCACGAACAACGGCAAGTTTACGAGCATGGTCACAACGGGCATGACGCTTGCGGGCCTTGGCAACCTGCCCAAGCAGCAGTTCTATTTCAGCGGTCTCAATGCCAGCAGCAGCTACGTCGGTATCCTGGCGGCGCTCCCGGAAAACGGCACCGGCACGATCGGGTCCAACGTGGTCGGCGGCGGCGGCAAAGTGGCACGCGCAACGAGCTTTCAAACAAAAGCGGCCGATGCCAACTGCGAGGTCATCTTTGACTTGCCGTTCTGCAACGAGACGGCCTACGCCGTGCCGAGCAACCCGACGCGCTTTACCAACGCGACACAGCTTGCTCGGGTCTACGACAAGTACGCGTCCGACATGTTTGACATTTTCACAAAGGTGCTCGCCCAGATCCCTTGCGAGGCGCCCGATACACAGAGGTACTCGCTGGCGCGTACCTGCGCCGACTGCTCGGCCGCGTACAAGAACTGGCTGTGCTCGGTAGCGATCCCCCGCTGCTCCGACTTCTCGGACAACTCGACATGGCTGCAGCCCCGCGCCATTAGCCAGCCGAACCCTATCACGGGCGAGTTTCTGGCACCCGCGCTGGCCGCACAGTACCCCAACACCACAGCCTTCAACTCATCGCGCAACCCCTTCATCGACGAGACAGTTGCTCCCGGCCCGTACAAGGAGGTGCTTCCTTGCGAAGACCTGTGCTATAACTTGGTGCAGAGCTGTCCGTCAGATATTGGCTTCTCGTGCCCGCAGCCGGGCTACATTGGCTTCAATACGAGCTATGGCCGGCGTTCAGAGGCCGACGAGGACGGCTCTGTGACGTGCAACTACCCCGGCTCAGCCCATTACTTCTCTGCTGGTCCGGCGGGGCCGCAGTTGTCATGGCTTGCCGTTGCTCTTGTGTCAGTTGCTGTGGCCATGTTGATGTAGATTTATGAAGATCCTAGCGATATTGGTTATTTTGTGTTATTTTGTGTTATCTGTTGTATCTTGTATTTATCTAGAACATGGCGTTTGGTATGACAAGCTGTCGATAAAGGACAGGCGATTGGCGTTATATTGATTATTGGCTTATGGATTTACCCGACTCTTGTTTCATTGCACCTGACACATACAAACCACAGCCTGAGCTTTTGGCAAGATTTAAAAGGAAAGGTGGTTTTTCAATTTTTTATTTACAATTATTCAAATACTTGCTCATATAGGTCAGAGAAAACCAAAAGTGTATATTAACGGATAAAGCAGTAACCTAACCAAAACGCCTCATGATGACCTTTGATGCACTGATCTGACCATATATTGATGTACTATTACGCCTTCTTGCCCTCCTGCAGCTCCTTCACTTTTGCTTCCAACGCAGTTATCTCTGCTACCTTGAGTTAGCCACGAAGCAAAAAAGAAACCACTGTGGATTTATGACGTACCTTGGCGGTCACTGCGGATGTCGTCTTGCTCCAGCTTTGTCCAGCCAAAGAAGACGAGCTGGTAGGTGAAGACGGCCATGAGGCACACCTTGAAGATGGGACGGCCAAAGGTCTTGAAGAAAGAGGCCTGCAACGTGTCAGTAAAAGGAGGCACGTTTTGATACATCCCCCAGGCAGAGTCAGCCGTGAGTCATACATATGCTGATGGCTCAGAAGAGGAAGAGTTCCAACGCCGGCTGACGATGGCGGATTGTGGCCGGAAAGCAGGGCCTGGGCGGACAGCCAGCCGCAGGGCAGGTCCCGCGGTTGTGAGGAGTCGTCTGGGAAGCATTCTGCGGAGTTGGTTGTGACGTTGTGAGATGGTGAGGAAGACAATCCGATATTGTCTACTGTTTATTTTTTGACGTCTGATGTGAAAGTCGTCCGGATTGGCAGTATTGGCGGTTATGGCAGTTACGGGAGCCACCGGCCGCTGATTGACGTTGGATTTTTACCTGTGCAACGGTTCCAGCCAATCATTGCACGTGCGCAACTCTCTCTACCAGGCTCGGCCAGGCAAGGAAGGCACGAGGCACGCAGGGGTAGTTGCGGTTCCCTCCCCATACTATTTACTTTTTGGGAGCACCTTCCCCCTGGGAGTTCAGGCGGTGACCCACTAAAAAGCGGCAAATCTACTCGCTGCCTGGCCCCCTTTCCGCCCTCGAAGCCCCCCAGAAACCGCTTTCTAGGTGGCCTTAACGCCTTTTCTACCGCCGAAACTCCTAACAAAAAGCGAACTAACGCCCCAAAGGGCTTGGTGGCATTGTGGCCACAGCGCAAGGAGCCAGCTGGAAGGCGCGAGTCGTGGTGGAAGGGATGGGGAAGGAGCGAAGCAGCAATGTGGCCGCAAAGACCCAAAGGTGTCGATCTGTCCCCAATCGAAAAGGCGCGGAGCGAACGACAGCAATACCATACATAGCTTCATCCTGTCTCCAACCACCAAAACCACCACCAGGAACCACCAACCAAGGGGCAATTCTCGAACCGTTTTCTGTCCAGTTTAAACACTTCCGCTCTCTTTCTATCCGCATTCCAACGATTCTCCCTTTCTTTGACCCAACTCGCAAGCTTTCCCATCTCGACGCGCTTCTTTCTCCTCGACTCCTTTTCAAAAACTTCCTACGGAGTACAGTTGCATTGACTCTCGATTTGCATTCTCGCGACCACTCTGTTCCGCTACTCCTATCCCACACGACACTCTCGTCAACCACACACACAAACATCACAATGGTAGGTGACCAGTCTTTTGGCTTGCTGGACATCTGCTGCGTGTTTCATGCCAGACGCAACCCCCCATGCAACCGAGCTGCATCATAAGTTAACACAGCTCCTCTCTTCTAGGCCCAAACACCCGAGCAGCGGCGCCGTAACGCCAAGTTCGCCAAGGAGCAGGATGCCCGTCGTGGCAAGTCGGAGGCCGAGCTGAAGCGCCGCAACAAGGAGGTGCAGAAGTCGCCCGTGTCGCCAGTCATTCTGGGTATGTTCCCAGCTCCCAGCGTGTCCATGGCTGTTCTTTGTTCTTCTTCGACCTCCTCGACCAATAGCTAACCTATGCCTCCCTAGGTCTCCTCGGTTTCGTCGTTTTCGGTGGCCTAGTCTTTGAGATCTTCTCGCGCTTCTTCGTGTAAGGAGCCAACCACGGAACGGAACGCCGTCGATCGCCGACCTTGAGACGCCATATAGTACCTCGACAAGCGATTGGCGGACGGCGAACATAACCCGACATGCTCCCCACCATATATACCACCACCGAATGGGACACGAATATGGGCGGCAGATAATACCGCCGTGTGTGCCATTGCCTCACGGTTCACATAGGCGGCCGCACAATTATACCACAAGAAGGCCGACCGTCGAACGGCCAGGTCGATACAAAAACAATACAAAATGATGGGGAGAGAGACTTGGCGGGCAGCAATCCCCCCGCCGGCTCTTGTACGATCAGTGGTGGCGGGGGAGAGAGAGAGAAAGAGTAGAGGCAGACGTCCCAGCATAACTTTTGTTTCCTTTTGTAATTGTTGGATCATGGGTTTTTTGGTGTTTTTTTTTTTTTTACTTTATTTCTAGCGTCAATATCAACTTTGATTTTTTTCCCCTATGACCTTTGTTTCAAAGACGGAGCTCGGAATTGGGATTGGTACGGAGGACAGCTGCTCTGTCAGCAAGGCTGTGAGAATTTCTGACATATCTCAGCCTTGTGGCACCCTTCGTTTTGAAGGCTGCACTCCTCCCTGATCAGGTGCCCGTACATCTAAGAGAGGAAGTTGTTGGCATTGCTGTGTCTCTTAAGACGCTTGTATGTCTACCCTTGGCAAAGCCCAGTTCGGCATCTTCGATGCACGCCCCCTGATCATAGCGCTCACCTGACATCTCCGGGAGGCCTTCCGGGCACGGGGCACCGGTCGCCTTTTTTCATCCATTCATTCTCTCTTTGCCATGATCTTCGCTTTGGCCACGTGCGCATCAAGAACAGGGACAATACGGAGCAGCATTGGTGATGGCGGTGTATGACTCCATTCTGTCACAGCTGTAATATCCGCAATATCGGTCCAATACATGGATGGACAATTCGAATTCAGTGACTTTCGTGGCATAGTGTGTTGGTCAAAAGGGCTTAAGACTCAGGGGGCGCGCACGTATTTTTCGAAAGGCAGACTCAAAGGCAGACTCAGGGGGGGACGCCCAAACGGACGGCACGTCAATATTTCAAGACCCGGAGACTAAGACGTGGCAAACGACCGGGTAAAGGTGGGACACGGGGGTCTGGTCCGTTGCCTTGTTGGGACATGGAGATATGGAGATATGGAGAAAGAAAATATATAAATGGCAAAGGCTGAACACAAGGTTGAACGGCGGCGGCGGCGGCTCCGTCCATCTTGGGATTTTCCGAGTGTAAGATGTGGGATGATCTAGCTGGATAAAAGTGTTTTTTTTTTTTTTTTTTTTTTTTTTTTGGTGATTCCATGCCACTCTCTTGGATACTGTTTTCTTCGCCCCTCAGGGCCATTCGATTTCCTACATGCATGTTCGACAATGGACGCCCGACTTTCTACCGAGGCATCGAGTCAAAGGTCAAGAGACGGGATGCGTTGAAGGATGGGAAGACGGCAAAAAGGAAAGAAAAGGCGACCATGCTTCGTGAGCCGTAGGGCAAGAAGCAAGCGATGCAGGGCAAAATGCAGGACAACCGAGTTAGGACTTGTCTGGTGTCCTCAGACACTCATACGCAAGATGATCGGGGTCGGTTTGTTCCTGCTTACTTTTGGCGCGTTTCTCATACCGTCAAAGGCCGTCATAAAAGAAACGGCATCTTCACTCACAAATGGTTGCTGCCTAAGGATATATGTCGCTTGGTCCTTTTATGTTTGGGACCCTTGGGTTCTTTTGTCATTTGTATTCTTATTTGTAAGTGGTTCATCATAGTATACGAGTAATAACCAAGCAACCAGGGGAAATACTCCACAAGGCGCAAGGCAGCAGGCATCCATATTCTCAATTGTTTGACATGGTCGTACGTCGTACCTTGCCGTATCTGCCTTATTTTTCTATTCCCTAAACTATTTGCTTGAATTTCTTTTGAGCTTCCACATTTGGTTCCTTCTTTAGGTCTCGTCTTCGACGTACTTTCTCCTCTTACGGAACCATTGCCGACGATTTGCTCCTCCTTTTCTCTCGTACTTTGAACGGAGTATTTGATTCATCCCCACCTATCCTATCATCGTATGCACAGACCGAGCGTTGGACGTTGCAATTCCTTCCAATGGTTACTCTCAAAGAGTGCCAGTCCTGAAAGAAGTTCATGCAAGCGGGAGCTTGGACTAGGAAATAAAGAACGAAAAGACGAGGTACCTCGAAGAAAAGAGCAGTCCTAGTTTTTGACGTCTGTTAGACTCACCGACTATCGCGGTTACACTCTCGCGGTTATAACGTCGGACACAATAAATAGAAAGGGAAGAAAAGTACTTGACAGAATAGACGTCGGGTCAAAAGTAGCGAGAAGCAGGACGATCCTGACGCTGCAGACACACGTATTCCGTAGGGTGCCCAGCCAGCGTTTGTTGCTCCAGTCCCATGCAATGGTGCAATAGAAGGTAATACCTATGGTAGCATCCAGCGACTCGAAAACGAGTCTAGAAGAAGCAGAAAAAATCCAGCAGTGCAACGTACGTGCAGAACAAGCTTTAAGTGTCGTCACGAGGGGTTCGAGGGGGTGAAAGAAGGAAGACCTTTCAGGAAACAAAGTTACACCGGGAAGGACGAAGCGCCTACGTATCTGCAAATATCTGCAAAGAAGAACCAGAAAGGTCTAAGGACCAAAAGGACCAAAAGAACCAAGAAGGCTATCCCAATGCAACAAGCACCACGTCGTAGGGCAGAATCTCTCGAGACAGCCACAAAAAGAAAGTTGGAATCAAGGCTATCCCGTTTTGCCTTTCTTTCGCATTCGGGCCTTTTGTTACTTGTATTTTTACAACGTGATCCCTACCGACGCAGCAGATGCATGATATCTGAAGCGAAGGGCAAGGCAAGACGGAAGATCAGTTGCTAGTACTTGTAGGACGGAGAAGAAACTAGCTTCTCTCTATATTCTGCTGATGTATCTGAATATATGATGTGGTAGAAGAGTAGGGGGGACACGAAGGCGCGTAAAAGTACACTGTCCCTTTTTCTAATGCGGATCGCGGAAAAGTGAAAAAAGGGGACTCTCATGAGGAGGGTAGAAGAGAAAGCGAACCAGAACCAAAAAAAGAGGATCCAATCAAAAGAAAATAAGAAAATCGACGAGACAAATCGGAGGGGACACTCCAAGGTAACATGATATGGGTATAGAGCTTGCCAATCAAAGCCAAAAGGAGGATTTCTTTTGTTGTGTGTATTTGTCCCTCGACGGCACTCGGCAACAAGCTGCCAGCGTGGTACTGATAGTAAGACAATGAAAAAGAAGTTGGAAAACAAAACGGATACACCAATAGTGTATCAGGAGGAGGGAGGGAGAAAAAAGCCCAGGAGAAAGCCCCGAAGTATAACCAAATCAAAAAATAAAAAAGCAACCCAATCAATAAAACGCCCGTAATAAATGGTCCCATGTTATTATGTCAACCCAGAAAGGATATCCCTTGCCAGCCCTGCCATGAACAATGCAGTGTGAAGGGAAAATAAACATTTCCCCCCTTCCGAAAAAAAAAAAATTCAAATGGTCGCGTGCCCTATAGTTTAGTCGTAATCATCGTTGCCGTGTATGTTTTTTTTGTAGTAAGTTTTTTGTGTAGAGATGTCTGTATGGGTAGTAGGGATGTGTTCGAAGTGGATATCAAAAGAAGATAGGAGGTGAGTTGTTGAGTCGTTGTGGAAGGGGGTGTGAATGTTGTTTGAGGTAGGTTGAACAAACAAAGGGACGAAATAATATATGCTGATGTGGGTGTGGGTGTCGGTTTAACCCTCGTAGTCGTAGTAGAAGGAGCCGTCATCGTAGTACTGCTCACCCTGGGAAACCGCCGTCTGTGTGAAGTCGTCGCTGCTGCGACTGCTGCCGAGGCTGCCACTGGCACCACTGCTGCCATAGGAATAGGTCTGGCTGCCGTCGTCGGCTACATAGTAGTAGGCGTTGGTGGGTGCCGCAGTACCGGCGAGACCAGCCATGGCGGCAGCCGAAGAAACAGACATGCTCGAGGTCACGGTGGATCCGGCACTGCTGCTGCCGGCACTGCTGCCATGGGCGTAGACAGTTGCAGCGTCTCCGTAGTAGTAGTCAGACATTGAACCGCCACCTCGCCGGCTGCCACTGCTGCGGTGACTACTGCTGCCGCCGCCGATAGACTCGTGGCCCTTGGCAACCATGAAGCGCAGACTCGGGCCGCCCCAGGGCACACCCGAGAGCTGGTCATCGATACTCAGGTCCTCCGGGCCGGGGACCTGGTAGCTGCTGCCGGCATGTTCCTGGTTGCGAGATTCGCGCTCGGAGCGCTCCTTCTGCTCGCGTGCCTTTTCGCCTGAGGATGTTAGTTTTTAATTCTTGATGCCTCGCGCCAAAATTTCATAGGATGACGTAAAAACAAACAACTTACGGAATTTCCGCTGGGCAATGCGATTCTGGATGCGGCGACGCTCTTCGGGGTCAGTAACCTCGCTCCAGTCGTCGCTCTTCTTGCTCTTGCCATAAGAGCCGTTTCGCCGACTACTTGACGACGACGGTTTTGAAGTTTTTGTGGCGAACATGTTGGCGGAATCGGTGGTGATGGTATCGTCTGTTGCAGAGGAGGAGACCGAAGAGGAGGTTGTCCGTCGTTCTTTGGCCCGCTCTTTGCCTTTGCTCTTCTTTCGTTTGCCTTTAGGTTGGGACGACTCCCGTTCGGTGTCGGAACCAGAATATTCAAGCTCTTGCTGCTGGGCCCTCGATATGACGCGGGGTGTTGTGGGTTCGTCTTCGTCGAGGTCGTACTCTGGTGTCGTGTTAGATTGTTGCTCGTAGCTTGAACTGTTTGGATGGCGAGATGCCTTCGGGTTGTTGTATGGTATTTGACCCGAGGACATTTATAAAAGGAGGGGGATAGAAGAAGGAGGTAGGAGGTAGGAGAAAGGAGGGGAAGGATAACACAAGAAAAGCAAACGAAAGGAGGGTGGGCCAAGCAACAGTATTATATCATGGAAGGAGAGTTGAATAGGCAAAACAAAAATAGACAAAACAAAAGAAGGAGAAATACTAGAATGTGGTAAGGTTGGAGTGAGTGTGAAGAAGTAGACGAGGCACGAAAAGAAAACAAGACGAGGTAGATCTTGGGGCAGGGCAGAGGAAGTGATATATATGTACGCGGCTAGGAATTTAGGTTAGTGGGATGCATGCAGGTGCACTGGCGTGTGTCTGCGTTGCAAGGGGGTGGGTGGGTTGTGTGAGGGAGGTGAAGAATAGGCAAAGCTGGGAGTAGTGACAAAGTTCAAGTCTGAGTCCTTGGTGTGAATGTGGTTTGCGGGTGCTTGCATGGAAAAGCTCGAGAAAAGGCAAGGCTGGTGGATTTTTTTCTTTGAGCTAAGTTGTTTGTGTTTGGAACCAAATGGAGAAGAAAGTGGAATAGAAAGATGGGTGAGTAGGGGGAATAAATAAGGCTTTTGCTTCCTTTACTTTCTTTGCTTTGAATTGGGTTGTGGGAACGTTCTGACTCTTTCGATAGTCTCTGCTAGAGCCTTTCTTGAAATTGACTCTTTGAAGAACTCTCTCAACTCATTTATGCTTCTCTCGGCAACCGTTGTTCGTCATTTCTGCCAACTGTTGCCTCGAGGATTCAAGAGTTGTCGTCAGTCTTCTTCGCCCCCACTACCCTTAGTACGGCTCATTTTGTTTATTTCCTTTGATTTTCAGTTTGCCAAAAGGAAACGATGCCTCAGCCGCAAAAGCAAGATGAGGTGCCGGAAGAAGAAACGAAAGCGACCAAGGCAGCGACAAGCTCGTAAAGGAATTTCCTAAAGGAGCAGTGAGATCGAAGACAATGTGCAACGCAGCCGGTGGCTCGTCACAACGTCGCCCGGCCCGTCTTGTTTCCCCTTGATGTGATGAGGCTTAGACAACGCCGGTGATGAAATGAAAGATGAGGGATGAGGGCCACAACGCCCAACCGCAACTTGAAATCTAGTTCACGAAGAAGAAGGGACGAGGGATAGGAGGGAGGGGGTGCAGCTGGGTGGAGATGGAGGACGACGTTTTGGCGAGGCTAAGGGATGACGACGACAAATCGAGAAGGCAGCAAACGATCGACACTTCGACATCCGGCTTCGTTCCTGACCCTCTCATTTTGGCGCTATGAGGCGGGTACGGGTAGAGCGGGATGGAGGGGAGAAGAGGGTGTGGAGAGTGTGACGACAGGAGTTCGTAAAAGAAACCAAAGAGACAAGAGACGAGGAGAAGAGAGAAAAGAGAAACAGCACGAAGATTAAACGAAGCAGTGGCAATCAAAAGCTTTAACCAGTCAAGTGTTGATGCTTACCAATTCAGCCTCGGGCGATGCCTTGTCTTGGGGAACAGTGCAGCCGTGTGTGATCGTGTGTCGACCACGAGGGACAACAGGACAAGTGAGGGACTGTTTAAAAATTAACAACCCTTGACTCTGTCGTGTGTAATTGACGGGTGGAGGAGAAAGACAAGGATGATAGGAAATGCCGATGTCGAGGCTGGAGTGGTAGGAAGGACGAGGATACGTGTTCTGCTAGGCGGCTGTCAATATCAAAGGTCAAAGATGGAACAAATAAAATAAAAGAAAAGAACAAAGTGAATGAAACATTGAAAAGTGTGAGGAAAGAAAGTAAGAAATACACGGGGAGACTACTCCGTAGGTTTGAATATCGTCAGGGGAAATAAGGAACAAGGAAAAGAAGAAGAATAAAAGAATGAAAGAAAAAAGACGAGCTTGGGAAGGAAGGGGGGGGGGGGGGGGTAAGGCTATGGAACATGGACCACGAGGGAGGCGTGTGCCTATGTCAACAAACGTGCAAGCAACTTGTGTGCACACCCGTGTTTGAGTTCAGCCCTTGACCAGACTGTTGCTCAGATGCAGGGCCGACCCCACAGGCGGCTGTGGCAGTTCTTCCAAGAATGATAGAATATGTCGATATGTCGTAGGGCCGAAGGATTGATTGCATGAGAAAAGCTTACAAAGCTCATGGAAATGAGAAGCCGGGGTGTTGATGGCAGTGTGGGGGGGAGGAGAAGCAGAGAGGAAACGTGAGCTGCAGTACTAATACAAGCGATGCCAGTGACGACGACACGGCGGTACCAAAAAGTCTGCCTAAGGATGTTATCGAAGCTGTTGGAGACGACAAAATGCAAAGTGCGGACGGCAGGTGGTGTGATATCAACGGGAGTCCGAGAACGAGAAGGAATATACAGTAGGATGGAAAATGGAGAATGGAGAAGAGACAATGCGGCATAGAGAGAAAGCACAGAAGCAAAGGGCATCGGACAATACGAGACAGGAAGAAACGAAGCGAAAGCTGCGTGCGTACAGGATGCGAATGTTGCGTGCGTACAGGATGCGAATGTTGCGTGGGAAAGCAACGAAAATAGCGAGACCAGGGACAAAAACCCCGAGCGAAAGTTGAAAGTTCCGAATGAGACGAACAAAAAATAACACAACTTTATTTCTCGAAAAGGCCCAAAGACATAAAAAGACCCAAAATAGAAGGATAAAAAGGTAAAAGGTACAAACAAAAGAACGTGGGCCGCAGGTCGAGGCGGGAAATTGAATTGCGTATGCAGCGAAGGCAGCGAAATAAACAAGACACAAGGGGTAAGGTGCGCAAGCGTATGGTGAGAAGAGCCGAAAGGAAAAGCTTGGAGAGAAGCTCGATTTGGAGCGACTGCGAGTGGAGATGAGATGCAAGACCTGGCGGATGCCACAGCCACACCGGCCGTCATAGAAATTGACTGGAAATCGACCAGGGGTGGTGAAGAAGTAGCACGGATTAGGAGAATTGGGACGTGGGCAGGGTTGCAGAGAAACAAAACAAAAGCAGATCGAAACTCGCCTCAAGATGATACATACATACCGGTCTGAATGGTCGTCGACGACAAAGAAGAGTTGCGTTAAAGGATCGAAGTGGAAGCAGAATTTGGAATGGGAGAAAGTGAGAAAGAGGAAGAAGATCGGATGTATGAAAGAGCAGAAGAAAAGAAAAGGGGCAGACGGGGCTGGCGTCGAGTAAATAGGAAAGAGCGAGCGACGAGTTTATCAGACGGCGGCAGGATCAATCGAGAGCGCCGTCAGGTTATTTAGGTTTGTTTGACTGTCGCTCCTTCCCCGGTGTTGATCCCGAACGGAAGGAGCACTCGAACGGAGGGTAGGGCAGGAGCAGGAAGAGGGTAAAGGGAAAGAGCGACACAGGCAACACAACAGCAGCAATGGGAAGAATGCCGAATTTTGAAAGAGCGAAATCCAAACAATTAAGTTTGAAACATAAATCAAAGGGATATAACAACGTAACAACCAACGACACTTCACGAGGAGAAGGAAGTCGAACGTGTGAACGGGGACGGAACAAGGTCGTGGTTGACGTGATTTGCATGTGTACTGCAGTTTACATGACAAAACGGCGTCGAGACTACTGCTTGAAGGAAGTGCCTTGTGACGAGCAAAAAGAAAACCCGAAGCTTCGGCCGGCGGGCAAGAAGGCTTGGAGAAGGCTTGGAGAAATACAGAACAGGCAAGACAAGCTACACGTTACAAATGCAAAAGAAAAAAGGACCAAAAGGGCAAGGCAAGACGAGCGAGAAGAAAACGTGGTTCTAAACGCCCGTTTAGGAAAGTCGAAAGCCAAGACGAGGGAGTGAAAATGGACTGGCCCTCCCATGCTACGTTAAACAGAAAATAAGAAAAGCGAAAGAGCCATATACGACGTACAAAGAAGACTGAAAAGGACGGATAATGTCCGTTCAAAATCAAAGTATATTCAAAATACAGATATGCAGTGAAAGATACATAGCTTAAACCGTCAGCAAAAACACGGCAGTGGTTTCGTCAAGGGCGCATACCAAAAGAAGAAGGAACACAAGCCAAGTGGACTTTGGGGGGGGGGGGGGGCAGGTGTTAGTCACAGCGAGCAAGGGTGAAGGGTCCGCGGTGGTGTGAGACTGGATATGTTTGTGTGTTGACTGAATGGGGGATAGCCTCGACCGCGGACACTGGTGTAAAACTCCGTAGTAGGACCAGGGCCATGGATGGGAGGCTAGGGCGGGCTTGCTGCCGCCGCAGAGGCGCCGGGGCGTGGAGACAGCGGAGTGGTGAACTGGATGGACTGGGAGGATTGGCGTGGCCGAGAAGAAAATCAATGCGGGAGGAAGAAAGAAGGCACGAAGACAAGAGAAGAAGGTACTAAGGTACGGAGGTACCGAGATACGTCGTACTGGGCTTTTGCCTTGTTCGTATGCGGGCTGCGCCGTGCGAAGTGGCCGTTGGGCGGATGGCAGCGGATTTCAGGGGGTTTACGACGTAATTACAAGGGACAAGCTTCTACTTGACAAGCTCGAAAATTAGGGACAAAAAAAGTATTTGAAATTTTGAAAAAAAGAGACGATGGGGATAAAAAGATGGAGAGCAAGCCCGAGATGAAAGGAACCGATTCTCGTCAGCTAGGCGAGGCCGTTGGCGGATCGGCAGTCATTCTCTCATGGCAGACGTGAGAACAGAGAAGAGAAAGGAACAAGAAGGCAAAAATGTAACAAAAGCACATCACACGAGCGGACAGGGCTGGCCAACTAACGCGCAGGCTTATGGATCGCCATTTGGCCGCCCTTTTACTCGGGCCATTTTTAGCCGATGCTCGATAGCATCGACGACGTGCACATCATCTAGGCGATCAAAAGGTGTACGGTTACTCTATGGGGTGTAGTGGATGAGCCCTTTATTGTCTCTCGACTCTTGTCTTTTCTCCTATTTGTTCGGCGCGCGCGATCAAGCATACACGCCGTCGAGTCGACAGACCAGTTTTTGGAGTCTCCAGGGCCCAGCGGAGCTCGCTCTTCTGTACTCACACGACCCAGTAATTACCCCGTAATACGAGTAGTGTGACCTGGCCAACCATAGATAGGACAAAGAAAGAGAGCATGTAAAGTACATCAGGGCTGCCCACGGACAAGGACGTTAACACCGAGTTTGGAATGACAAATGAAACCGTTCGGAGAAAAGCAAAGCGTAAATCCAGCCAAAGTCCACACATCCGCCTTTAGAACCCCTGTCGTTCTGTTGTTCGGTCGTACTGAGAACTGCTCCTCACTGATCCTTCTACCGAAGTTTCAAAATATAATTACTGTGTAGAGAGAAGCCTATCTTGTTTGAAATAGAAAGGACCACTCTTCCTCCGAACGCATCACATCGACTTTAGGCATCCATATTCTAGCCCCTGGGAGATGGACGATGGGAATGGGACAGCCACCAATGCTATGTTGGGTGAGAAAGTAGAATCACCAGGCCCCCAAGGGGCTTGCAAAAACAGGATGATTAATAGGGTATCAACAGGACGTATGTCATCGGTGTAAGCACCGGTGCGTACGCGGTACTCGTACTTTTTAAAGCATATTTTTCTTTAAATTTTTTTTGTCATATTTGGACACGGTAAATAAGGTTATTGAGCCGCCGCCAGGCACTGATCCCGCCGTTTCGTCTTGTGTCACTTGTTGTCCCAGGTACCTTACTTCGTACACCAAAATGTACCTATCCAAAAATGCCGGATAAGAATCGTCGACAGCTTCGTAATTACTTATCTAACGCCTTGCCGGAGTTTGCCGCACCCTAAGGAGAGGATTTGCTGCGGCCACCGAGCGATCGCGAAGCGACTGCTACAGAAGGCTGATTGGCAAAGGCAGGAATCAAAATTTAACAAAATAGAAAACGAGAACGATGCACGGCCGGCGTCTTATCTGGGGGCGCAGGGGTTGCAGTAGGTGAGAACGATGGCTGACATACACGCCAAAAGCCAAGGATGAAGCATGAAGCAAGAGGCAAAGGCCAAAATAGATCACAAGAGCGTAGAATCTTCCGCTGGCCATAAGTACGGAATCGGAATATGGGGAGGAGAGAACAGGGCTGAAAATTTGGATACGGGACACACAAGAGCACGAGCACCGATCATAGAAGCGAGGACGAAAAGTCGGAAAAGTGTTTGGCGTGCGTGCGATGTCGATCGAGAGACGGGTACGGGTACGGGTACGGGTACGGAGCACGGAGAGCGGGCTACGGAGCAATCAAAATGCCTCAGTATCTTGTTGTTTGGCTAATGCAAGTACTTCTCTGCGAATATTGCTGTTAACTATACACCGGAATTTTGGGACCATGAATAGCAACAGCATTTGTCAAAAATTAGACAGCATCTGACTCAGTATGTCGAAAAAAAAACATAATAAAATTGTCGAACCTATTACGGTATATATGGAGTGCAGCACGAAGGATTGAGCCGACCCACTGTGTTGCATCGTTGCGTCGCTGTTAATACTGCCGATATTTGATTTTCGATATCGAGAAACGCGATTTGCCCAATTCTGATTGGTCCCGGTACGCACTGCGCTTCCTTTCTCCGGGAACGATGGGGGGAGCCATGTCAATTGTCTCTTTATTTCCTTTGGGTCCCGTGGCCCAGCAATTGTGTCTTGCGTCCCAAGGCTGGCCAGCCTCATTGCCGTTGTAAGTGGGATGGAGTGGAGGTGGGCGGATACCAGGGTGCGTGCAAAATGTCGTAGGGAAGAAAACGGGACGGGACACAAGAAAAGGAAAAGGAACATCCAAACAAAGTCACAATACATCGTACTTCCAAACACATGCAAGGAAATCCCGCGGCGGTATAGTCCTCCGTTGCACACCGAAAATACGGGGTACAAAGTACATGCAACTGAGCAAAAACTACACCTGATCTTACCCGGATCGAACATCTAGAAGAAAGGAACAACGTAAAGAACAAGAAATATAGTAAAGGGTGACGCAGCAGCGGGACCTCGCGTCTTCAGATCCACCTGAATATGTCTTAATTCTCCATCTCGACCTATTCGTTTATATGAAGCACGATTGAGTTAGTCAAGATGAAAGATGAGATGCTGACAAAAGAAGTATGCAATGTACTTTTTATTTAATACTTATTTTTAGGGACTGTCATTTATTTTCGTCCTGAGCTCTTCGTCTTCTCTCTCTCTCTCTCTTGGTGTTGTAACGTCTCTAGTCCTAGGACTCCACTAACAAAAGCCCACAGTGGGTGGAGGTGTACGCATAGGATTTTCCTCTAAACCTTTTCAGGTCTCGTGTCGCGAAGCAGTGGCTCTCTACTTTTGTGAAGTTGTGAGGTCTTTTTTGTTTCGTTTCTTTTTCACTTTTCTATTTCTCCGTCGTATGGAGCACGGCTGTACGAGTAATGTAAATCGGGTTCAAAGAGGCCGGGCGTTGGATGTCCAATACGGCATCGTTTCATACCAGAATGTCGTAGCCTTGGGGTAATGAGATAGGCGCCGTCTCGAGCACAGTCTCGAGGATTAAAATGAACACGCACGCAAGGGGTTTCCATACAACAGGAACTTGAAGTGCGGAATCCAATCTAAGCCAAAGTTGCAGATGAACCCTGCTGCACTCCCTCAATCCCGTGCAACGCTCTCCAGGCAGCCCTTTTTCGAAAGCACAGCAAGATGACGCATGATGAGTAGAGGGGTACAACGGACAAAGATACCTCAAGAGATACTATGCGTATGTACATACCATCGGACAACGAACACTCAGAGAGACCAAACCTTAATCGGACATTTACTGTTTTCGTAAGAGGCTCGCATATGGTGCAGTTTGCCATACGGAGTACAGCGTGTTTTGATACGAAATACGAAATCCAATAATCTGGAGGAGACTAGTCGTTCTGGCCAGGGCGTACTTCTTGGCAACGAACAAACTCCCATGTTTCGTCTTCAAATTACATAAGTTCAGTTTCGGTTTCTGCGTGGGAGCGATGCCCGACACGACAAGCGACTAAAGAGACAGGTTGCCCGAAATAAGAAAACGAAGTGAACAAGTCAATCACAAACAAGAGTCAAAAAAGAAATGAGGCGTGGCAGTGCACTTTGGTTGCAGTCCGTGAAGATACAAAGTGCGTATGTACTCTCGTCTGGTGAGCGGGCGTACAAGAAAGCAACAACACACGAATAAACGAAAAGGAACCAACAGGAGCACTGACAATGCTAGGCGAAGAAGAACGAAGAGGAACGATTTACCCCAAATTCGAGGGTCTGGCTTCGTCCTTGTACCCAAGACCAAAAAAGGGAACCAAAAAGAGACGTGAAGAAAAAGACGAGGAACAAGCCAGATCGGAGCTAGAACAAAAGAAGGACGGTTCCTCCAAACGGCCCCCCTGTCAACGGCGCAAACCGGCGAGCTCGCCGTTAACCGTGCTGGACCCAATGCTGGCTGCCAGGTGACGTCGTGGCACCCTCTCAAATATTTGGGCGTCTTGACAAGGGATATTTCGGTCGACTCAAAAAAGAATTACGAAACTTACGAAAAGAGGATATGAAATGGAAACGACAGGAGGACAAAAGGAACCTCAAACGGAAGCATGAATAGACAAGAATGAGGGTTTCCAAGGACAATCAGGGACAGACAAGAACAATCAGGAACGGCATATCTCCAAAAGAG
Source organism: Sporothrix pseudoabietina (assembly GCA_019925295.1). Classification (NCBI taxonomy): domain Eukaryota; kingdom Fungi; phylum Ascomycota; class Sordariomycetes; order Ophiostomatales; family Ophiostomataceae; genus Sporothrix; species Sporothrix pseudoabietina. The sequence goes on along the minus strand of JADHKS010000017.1, from coordinate 254,389 downwards.
GTTGAGTGCTCCTTGAAGCCCTCGAAAGTGCTCACTGAAGCGTATCTTTGATAAAATTTGCGCTGTCACAAGACCAGTCAGGACGAAGAGAAGTCGGACAGCGGAAGGGACAGGAAAGGAGAGGAACAGGAACAGGGTCTGGAACGGTTGAGCACACCCCAGATGCCCAGATAAGGGATAGACAAGGAGGTAGACACCGATCACAGGGGAACTGGCTGGGGCTGGTGTCTGCGAGGCTGTTGAAGAGGGGTGTGGGCAAGCTGACAAGGGAACAGACAGACATAACGCATAACTAAAATGACATAACGCATAACTAAAATCAAAGCAAAAATAAATGGGACGTCCTGCGGGTTAGACAAGGCCAAGCGAGACGCGACAGGCGACCAATGCACCAAACGAGCCAAAGACCCTCAACTGGGTCAACGTGCACCATTTTTCATTTTTTCTTTATTTAAATTTAACAAAAAAAGAAAAGGGGCAGAACGCGGCCGGATGCGCTGTTTGGAGACTCTGTAAAGTGCAAACCGCAGAATGCAATACACAGCACATTTAATAAATTAATACGGAGCCGACGAGGGTCTGGGATGTCTGGAAAATCCGGGAACACACCAGGATGAGTCACTGCCGGAGATGTGTGTATGTTGGTGCCCGCCATGGTGTTTCTGGAATTTATCTTCGCCTGTAGTGACGGCGGAAATGCAGAGTAGTGGTGTGGATGCAGAGCCATGTGCCACGACGGGGCTGTGGCCGTAAGTATGTTTTGGTCGTCGAGTCGATCGTGTGCCGTGAAGGGTTTTTCGTGTGTGTATGTGATTTGTGTGTGTGTTTTCATATGAAATTCTCAGTAAACGTCCATACGTCGTTTGGACAGTCATCAGGGCAGGAACAGCAGCAGTAATTACGAGCAACGCAAGGAAGTCACATTGCCTCAGGATGAGTTTCCAGTCCAGTCCTTGGCTCGCCGGTCGTTCCTGCTTGCACGCCGACAAATCGCTCAGACCTTTCCAAGTGAAGAAGGAAAGATCCCGTAGCCAATGAGCGCCCGTAGCTCCTTCCATGTTTCGTTCTTTCCTGTCTCGTTCGCGGCCGCCCCCAATTTCCCGGACACCACGCTCAATTGGGGCACCACTCGTGCCTTCCTTCTGTGTTGACCTTGATGAAAAGGCGGGAAAGCGAAACACACCAAAAATGTTGCTGCCTGCTGCCTAACACACGAGGCCTTGTTGGCTCTTTCATTCCCAGAAGTTTAGAACAGACCTGCGACCTTTTGACACCATCGACACTTTGACATACAAATGAACAGTGGAGCGTCTGCGCTCCCCCGGCTTGGCAGGGGTGGTTGACATATCCTACCATTGCAGAAAGCACAGCAGTCGATACTTTGAGAAACACAGCCGTGCAAGCCACAGTACAGTTTCTCGTACTTACGGGCACGCGGTATTCCCATATTCGCCTTGCAGATCTACAAGAGCACGTCTCCAAACGACCCTATGAGCCTTGCTGACAATTCTAGATACCATATGAGTGACACAGGCTTCACAGCACACCGCCGGTCGTTAGATATGCCCGAGAATCTGCCAGGAATGACGAGGGACGGGGAGTCATAACTTCCACGAAGGAAACAAGAACGGGACCGTTTAGCGAGCTCACTTCCACTTCTCCGATCTTCCCCTTCTCCTTCTGCTTCGTCTTTGCTGGCGTTTCCGCCCGTTTCCCGTTTTCATCCCCAGCACGTCAACTGGCCGAATGGGGAAGGACAACGGGGGCCATATATCCAATCACAGCACACAAAATATGGGAGACCCCACCTCAATCAAGAACCACCGAAGAATCCCAAGACCGTTCAAAAAGTAAGCAGCGGCGCCCGGCACTTACAGCTTGCCCGTGTCCGACGGACGGGGATTTCGTTCCCACCTTTTTTTCCCGAGTGCGAGAGCTTTCAGACAACGCAACCTTTCTCGCTGGCTTCTGCATTTTACAAGCCTCCAAGTTATCGCCCCTCACTCCCAGGCCCGTTTCTTTCGACATTTTGCTCTTGTTTCTCGACTTCGTCCGTTCCCTTCTCGCTTGCGCTCTTGGCTTTTCTGCTACAGTTTTCACGTTTCCCCAGTTTTCGCCTACTGCTCGTATTACCGTGGAGGCTAGAGCTACACAAAGATACGAGCTCGATGCTCGCTCCTTTTGGCGTGCGACAAAGAACTGTCGGAGCTACCCAAACAAACCGACCGACCTGCATTGAGACAACCGGGAAATCAACGATGTGCTCACAGCTGGCCATTCCTAGTGGGAAAGTGCAAGGCAACAAAGCTTTGGTGGCCGTGATGGTGGGCAGCGTGACGACGGCAGCCACGTTAGTCTTCGATGATATCACGACCCCGATGCAACGGCGTTTGGCTTGTTTTTTTCTTCCACATCTCACTTTAAAATGACCCCAACATGCTGCTGCGTACACAATGCATAATGTGTCTTGTGCTGCAGCAAAGCCCACTGCGTGTACAGAGCTATGGCGGAAGGAATATTACCGTTGCCTCGTCTTTGTTCGATGCCACCGTCATTGTTCTGCAGACCATCTTCATTGACTTGAGGAAGTTCTATCGAAGACTTTCAAAGCTTCCCATGATGCCTCCATCTTTCGAGAAATCGTCACCATATGCATCACACCTCACTCATCGTACATCATTCTCTGCTTCAGCATTGTCGGCTTGACCTGGCATACGCCGGCCCTATTACGAGTATCACAAAGACGTCGGCATGAGATCTCAAGATAACGTTGCTTTGTGTGTGTTCCAGCTGACTGCATAGATCATCATCTCTGTGTTTCCTCAGCCTCGCCTCAGCCTTGCCACGTCCATTTAGTTCATGTGCACGCCTCTCTCGCTGTGTATCCTCTTCTCACTCCACGTCCATGGTAAAGCAAATGATAGCTATCCCATGCTCTCCGGAAACCACAGCCGCCGCTATGTTCGGCACTTGGTGAAGAGATGCAACGAGGCGGACGACTAGAAACACCGAGCCTCTCTTCTGTAAGAATTAAGAAGTGAAGAAGAGGGGCGGAAGTAAAAATAAGAACAAAAAAGGTGGCTTCTCGTCTCACGTTTCTGTCAAACGGAGGATCTTGGGCGTAGGGCTGAGCCAGGCAGAGACATCAAATCACAACGGCATAACGGTGTACCATCTGGTCAAGTCTATTCCCATGCACCCTCCAGTTCACATCAGTCATCCGGAGTACGGAGCAGACCAGGCACATATTCAGGCACATATTCAGGCACAGACCAGGCTGCACCGGAGTCAAAATAAGAAAGGGCAACCCGTTTCGTCTTACGTTACCTGTACGGGCTACAAAAATAAACACACAAAACAGTCAGAATAGTTTCGAAGCAAAACGGTAAATAGATTTGCACCTCCAACGGCCCCTCCCGAAGCCTTGGTTGCGGGATGTCCACACCTTATTTTTATTTTGGCCGTTGCATCCTCCCCTTCCCCTCGTACATCTGCTGCTCCGTGCCAGTACCTTCCCTGCCTCCTTTCGAGCAAGGTAGACACGGAACTTACGAAACCCATCCAAACAGCCAGCCGCGTCACGCCAGGCAGCAAGCCTGTTCTCAGTGTTTTTTTCCAGTCTTTGAGTCTTTGAGCCTTCCATCCATCACCTTTTTTGTGTTGCATGCATCCCCTCCATCTCCCTGCACACCCTTCCCCGATGCCCCCTTGTGACCACTCGGCCACCTGAGGCAACAGGCATTTTGACGCAATGCCGCATCATATCACACCCAAAAAAGAAACCGGCAGGAAGAAAAAAATAAGAGTTCCCGGCACGGGTGGGCTTCGTTTTTTTTCCGGTTATGCTTTCGGTAGCCCCGTGCACCCTCCCCTCTTTCTGCCCTCCCTTGTATTTTGATATTGAGAGCCGCACCTCTGTGATGAGAGCCTCCTGCATCTAGACCAATCTCGGACACTTGCATTGTCCGTCTCTTGCAGCGGTACAAGTCGAGTCTCGATCATTGGTCCTCCAAACCCAGTTTCTGATCCAGAAACGTCTGTGGTCTGGAGTCGAGGCTGCCACCGTGTGCCCGGCCGCGTCTTGAGCTTTCACCGCTTCTCAACGTGGGATCGTGTGAGACGCGTCGACCGCGATCGCGAGTCGGTGATTTTGGCATCTCGCGCTTGCGGAGACTGTCCGTGAACGGCGCCACATAGATTGTCTTGGGTGTCGTCTTCAGTGGTGACAGAGCCAGGCGCTCAATGGGGATGGCAGGGTTGTCTTCGCCTTTCTTTGGGGACTCGTCTCCTTCGAAAAGGAAGACGCCATCGTCGGGAGAAGCAAAGTCATCACGGTCAGCCTTGGGCGGTGCCTCTTTCGTTTCTTTCTCTTTCAGCGTCACCTTCTCCTCTTCCTTCTCCATAACCTTGGTGTTGGCCTTGGTCGGGGCTTTGCCTCGGTAGACGGTCTCCTTCTTGACAGCTGAGCCGAGCTCCACCGTGTCGACCGCAAAGTTGCCTCCGCCATCGGCGTATGCCTCCAGCGACTTGGCAATGGACACCTCGGGTGCAGGAGGCTTTTGTGCAGGAGGGGCCCGGGGCACTTTGGGCAGAGGAGGGCCATGGAAGGCGGCTGATAGTTTCCGCAATTCTTCGATGCGCGCACTCTCTCTCTTTTTGGGCGTGTCGTCAGGCGGAGCACACTTGAGAAGTAGGACATTGTCGAGGGCCGCGTTTGCCTCCGCATGGTATCTGGCATCGACGACATGAGGGCGAGCAGTGGGAGGCTGTGGGAGAGGCCGCTCCCGACGCTTTCCCGTAAGGCCACCGGCCTCAAAGCCAACGGCGCTGGGTGTCACGACATAGTCGCCACGGATCAGGCAGCCCGCTCTGTCAGTGACATGGCGTCTTGCGCCCTCTGAAAAATCAAAGACTGGACCGCCGGCACCATTTGCCCCGTCCCCGTTCGCTTTGGCCGGGCTCGGGCAGAGAAACTCGGGCTTCAGGGGCGGGGCCAAGTGCAGCAGCTGGAGGTTCTCCCACGACCGGTAGTGGAACTTGAATGTGGCGTAGGGCGCCTGGATCGGATCAAACAAGGCGTAGCCGTAGCAGAAGGCAGCTTGCGGGTTCTCAAGAAGGCCGTTGCTGATGAGTCTGGGTTCGTTAGATGGGCCTGGTAAACAAAAAAGTAGGTGGTGGGAATACTTACGCAACACCGTAATTGTCGTTGCCACGATATGGAGTAGGCTCGGGCGCAACTCTGCGTCTCCCCTTGGCCCGGTACACTTGCACTTGGATGAGCCCGCCGTCGTGGCCAATCGACTTGTCTCCCTTGCCGTACGAAATGAAGCGGAAGCAGCGCGACTCAATGCCGTACTGGGTCATGAGCACACCATTGTCGTTGTGCTGGTAGTGCTTTGAAGGCTCGAAGAGCGCTTGGTGTGCTGCACCAACCGTCGTCTCGGCAAGGTCAATGCCAAAGGACATTATAAAGCGACCATTGATGGTGATGCGAAACAAGATGAACTTGTGCCCGGCCGGCGGCTCGCTGATGTAGTAGCGGAAGAAGAAATTGGTGTCTGCAGGCATCGTTAGCCAGTGTCAATGCCAATTGGATGCTGTGAATATGTCACTTACCCGGCGCAGAAGGGATGTAGACAGAGATCTTGGGGTCTGCATGCTGCTTGCTTCCTTCCGGGAGGCGATCGACTGCCTCAGTAGAGCGGCGAGGGCTGTGAAAGATGGAATTGCCCTGCCTCGACGACTGCAAGCCGCTGAGTTTGATTGAGGAGCCATCAGGGTGTGGAAACTCGGGAAAGACAGTGTTGTCAGACCCGGCCACGATTGAGACCTCAATTCCGCGGAAGGTCGGCATCGTGATGCGCGTTTGTAGGTTGCATATATGGCCGAGATGTTGCAAGATTGAATGTGTAGATTGACATGCGAGAATAAGTGAAAAGAGAGAAGAGACAGGAGACAAAAGACATCGTGACGTGAAAATTTTGATCACGCTGCCTACGTATTCACATGGTTAGGCAAGAGGTAATGTTGTTGCAAACAAGGAAGGAGCGACCGCCAGTCGTTCCTTCTCGATACGGATGCCCATTTCAGCTATGTCATCGCCTCACTTGAAGCACAGTGACCAATCCGTGATTGGAAAACATTGAGTATCACGCAGCCAGCACACTGTCGGCCACTCCCCATTTGCGACATGTCGTTCAATGCTTTCAATTGTGCGAGAAACCTCTTAACGTCAAATGTACAGTACAGGTTTTTGCGCGTCTCCTCCTCCGCGTCGACCCAGATGCCAGAAATTCGTATATGTTGTGTTGTATTGTGTGTCTTTATGGTGTTTATGGCGTTTGCGGTGTTTGCGGTGTTTATGATGAGCCGAGCACCTTCTGTGTGTCTTCCTCCTTGCCCAGCAGGCCCAGGTTCCGTATCTGGCCCGCGTTCGGTGCGGCGTCTCGTGGGGTGGCGGCCTCGGCCTTGCGAAGAGCAGCCTGAAGCGTTCTTACGCGGGCGGCCTAAGCTGTTAGCAGACGAAGTAAAAAGGAACAGAAACGGGCGGTGGTATCGACCTACCTCCTTCTTGTGGTGCAGGCACTCGTAGTAGTCCTCGAGGAGGGGCGCACACTTCTTCTTGCCGGCCTCGTCCTCGCCCGACGAGTTGACGACGTAGCAGGCGAGCATCTCCTGCCAGAAGGGGAAGCACCGGCCGGGGCCTAGATAGGTCGTGTGTTAGCATTGGCCCTTGAATCGGTGTATCGCATCGTCGTATCGTCGCATCGCCGTCGTCGTCCCGGAAGTCCCTCGTTCTCGTCGGTTCAAAACCTACCTCCGTTCAAGCCGAAACCAGAGGACATTGTGTATATGTGTGGTCGTGTGGGAGGTCAATTGGCGTCAGCGACAGAGGTGATCGTATCCGTGTGGATCGTCGTTTGCGGAAGGGAGAGTTTCGTCGTCGAGAGCGTTGGCCCGAGAATCACGCAAACGTTACTTCGGCAGTAGGAGGTTTGGCGATGCTCTCTCTCTCTTTTGCGGAGGAGCCAATCCAATGGGCCAATGGGGCAGGAGAGGTGGGCCTCTTTCCGTACAACTTTCACTAGCCACAGCACCAGCCACATTAAGCAGAATTACGACGTCTGCAAATGGACAGAAAGAACAGGAGCCAAAAGAGTGGGTCGTAACAGCTCGTGCTCCACAGTGGCAGCTACCCGCCTTAGCTCGAGGCTCGCACTCTCTCTACGGAACACATGTTACCATTTGGAGTATGGAGGTACAGTATGGAGCACTGAACTCTTAACTACATCCAAATCCACGACACTTGATCGCGACCGCGAGATCTTCAGCCCAGCCGCCACATTCAGTCCAAGCAACCTCCAAACACACTATCTACACACCAACCTCACACACCACCTCCTGGGCATGCAGCAGCCGATATGTCGGCCGCCCTGTCGCCTCCCAAGGTCGTCCTCCTCGCGGCGCAATTCACAGCCACCGGCGACATCGCCAGCCTCGCGTCACTTGCTGCCAGCCATGGCGACGCGCTGCGCAAGAAACTAATTCTGCGTCTACTCCTCACCTACCTGCCCTCCCACCTCACGACCGAGGAGTACCTGCCGCTCCTTCAGAGCCTCGAATCGGCCGACTACTCGAACTTCTTCCCCCTCCAGGATGTTGACATCTCGAGCGTTCAGTCTCTGTCGGATGAGCAAGCCACCAAGAAGGTGCGCAAGCTGCGCCTGCAGCCACTGTCGCTTCAGGGCACCGACTTGTCTATTGCATCCAGCAAGACAAGCAATGGCGAACAACAAAAGGATCAACAGGACGCCGACGCAGGAGAATCTGAAGAGGACCCTTTGGCCATCTTCTTGATCCAGCGCGCATATGCAGTCGACGATGGCTCTGGCGCGCTTCCCGAGCTTCCGTCTTTGCTTGCGCCCTTTCTCAGCCGCTCCTACCACCTCCGGACGTGGACCATCTCTGTGCTTCTCCCCCTCCTGCGACGGAACTGCGAATACTACCCCGACGCGCCCTTGCAACAAACACTCGCCGATTTTGAAAACTTGCCAGACCGCTTGGCAGTGGCCCGGCTACTCTCACAAACCGGCTCACACGAAGATACACTGCCCTTCGTGGGCCGTGACCTGCGTGGACTGATCGGTCCGTGGCTGTACAACGAGCGGCGATGGACAAGGAGAAAGGATGGTGCAACGACAGCGGAAGACGCCGATGCACCAACGCCGGCAGACGGCGAGGCCAATGGCCTCACGCCAAGCTTATGTCCGGGCTGGGAAGAGGTCCTGCAGTGGCTGATCACGCACGCTACCAAGTCGTGGCGCATCGCTGCCAGAGCCATTGAGCAGTGGGACGGGCCGAGTGATGCAGACCTGGGTGGCTTCGGCACCATGTGGCTTGACGATAGTGAGCAAGGCTACCTCGAGCGCCGCTATGCACGCGCCGCCTTGGCATGTGTCTACCTACTGCCCGAGTCATCAGAAGAGGCCATGTTGGGCGCACACGCCATTGTCAGCAAGATCACCGGCCTGTTGGACCAGGACCCGCTGCCGGCCCTGCCCACCGACCTTTCTCTGCTACCGCCCGTCTCGACCGACGCCGACCTCCTCGCCCTTCTTACGCCGAAAAACGCAGTCTACCTCCGCAACGGCCTTCTGGACGAAGCCAACGCCCTGACGAAACCCTCACCCGCCGCCACAAACCTGCTGCACGCCCTGGTTCTGAGTGCGTCGCTGCTCAACAAAATGGGGGCCGCATGCACCATCCGCCGCGCCGGCGAGCTGGCCATGCTCAAAAATGAGCGTGAGCAAAAGGCCGAGGTCAACAAGGCCATCCACTGGGTGGCCACAAACGGCGCGCGCAACGACGTCCGCAACGACGACCGGTACTGGATCAAGGCGCGCAACGAGATCCTGTGGCTGCGCGACTGGGGCGCCGACGACGACTGGAGCGACCAGGATGCGGCGTCGACGGGCAACGGCGTGTTTGGGCAGGTGAAGCGGGAGTTTATTGAAGTGGAGTTCCTGAAGGCCCTCCTCACAAATACAAGTAAGTCAACGGCCGTCCTCTTATTGGTGTACACCTGCTCTCTAACATGTCTGTCCAGGATTCGCTCTTGCACGATCACTCTATGAGGACTCACCCGACCACCTTCTGTCGAAGGAGCTTGCTCAGGAAACAATACTGGCAGCTGCCATGACTGCCTACGACAATGCTTCCAACCCGAACCGCACCCGCGGTGGTATCAAGAAATGCGACGAAATGTAAGCATGATAAACGATACTCGAGCTACCATACTCCACAGAATTCCCTGCTAACACAATGTCTAGCATCCACACATTCCCTCTTACCGTGGAGAGATCACACCCAGCGACACGGCGTGTGGAAGCTTTGATTGCGGCCACACATGGTCTGTGTGACTATCGTCTGGTTCTCAAGCAGGGAGAACCATTTACCCCTGTCGTGCTTCGCGTCCATACCGACCCCTTGTCGATCCTGGGCAAAGTGCTCGAACAGAACCCCAGAAGCTACACCAACATCCAGGCACTCCTCACCATTGCCACGGATATCGTCGATGCCGGCTTGACTGTGCGCGACAAGTCGGGCCAGTCAGCACTCACCACCGACCAGGCACCACTGCAGCGTGCCCTGGCTTGCCGGCGCGTCACCGCCATGTGCATTGATGCCGCCTTGAATGAAGACGACTTTGAGACGGCCTACTCCTACGTCGTGAGCCGTCTCGCCCTCAACGACGAACTGCCCAAGGTCTCGACATCTTCGTATGGTGCTCCCATCGCCGACACGTGGTCCTGGCGCGCGGCTTTGGAGGCCGGCAAATACCGTCGTACTGAGCGGACCGTGCGGCCAACACACTTGGGCACCGCCAGCGCCAACTTGGAGATACGCCACCTCGAGCAGCGCATCGAGTGTCTAGCCACGGCCCTGCGCATCGCCCCATCCGAAACGCTTCAAGAGATTTTGAATGCCTACCGCCGCTGCGAAGAAGAACTCGAGACTGCTGTCAAGGCTGAAGACGAACAAGAGAATGCCTGGGACGACGTTGCCGACCATTCATGGCAGCACGATGCCGCTGAGACGAAACGTCGCCGCCAGCAGCAGAACCGCCTCAGCAGCGGCATGCCAGGTGGCTTCGGTGCCGAGCTGGGCGGCAGCGGCAGCGGAAGCTCCTCTCCGTCGTCTTCAGGGCGCAACAACCGGCCACTGGCTTCGCGTGTTGCAGCAGCAGCTTCGGCTGCAGCTACAGCCACCTACGGCGGGCAAGCATCGACGCGTTCGGGTCCAAGGCAGCCAGGGTCGACCGGTGCCGGCCGCCCACCCCAGCGGCAACAGTCCGCCTCGGCCGCGACCGCTGGTGCAGCTTCGGACGACGCTCCCCTCTCGCTCTTTGACTTGTCCCGAGCTACAGCACGTGTCGCCTCACGTAACTTCTCAGCACTCTCCAGCCTCCGCCAGACACGGCAGCTGGTCGGCCTTGGCGGTGGCGGTGGCAATGACGGAAACGACCGTGGGCATGGTGGCGACAATGACAGCGGCAACGACACGTCCGATGCCGACGGCCATCACGTGCGGAAGCGGGACCAGTTGCGCGATGCGGCCATGGGCACCCTTACGTCGGGTGTTGGATGGCTGATTGGCGCACAACCCGTTGACCGTGGACACCAGGAGCGGTAGAAGAGGAAGGAACGCGGTCATATAAATATATTCTTTGCTTATGTATACCTGGAGTAGCTCATGATTTTTCTTTTCTTTTTTTTCTTTTATTTTCTTCTTCTTTTTGCACAGCGGGTATGGTTAATCGATAAAAGTAAATGAGGAACGGGGTACATAGAAATACAACAGACAAATATCACAAATGCACAAACACTGAAATGATTACCAAATTTGTGAATTAGTAAACTGGATTTGATAATGTCTGCTGAAGTTGTACTTGATTACAAGGTTGATCTTAGACTCAATCAGTGGTGATGGATGCGGCTGGCAGATGTCAAGTGACCCATTTTTATTTTAAGTTCGCAATTGGCACGTCCTCCAACCACAGCTAGAAAAAGGCAAAAAGCTATCCAAACAAAACTCAACATCGACCAAGTCCGCCCCGCGCAACCACAGCCTCGTCCTCTTCTTCGTAACACTACAGTTTGCCTCTCGACACTTTCGATACTACATCGCCAATCGTTTCAACGACACAAAAGTTCTTTGTGGCAGAATTGCGACAGCGAAAACGACCATCCGCGACCGATTTGGCTCTTCAGCCTCACTCTCTCCCTTCTCTCTTTTTTGTCTCCCTCGGTAACGTTTGCAACGTGAGTCTACGCGCGCATCACCGACCTTCATCAGGAGAGCTTTGTGCCTTGCTCCCTCTTTGCGCACCTCTCTCTTAGCTTCTTTGCCAGCTTCAGCTCAGCGCGAGCTAACCTTTGCGCGTTCCTCACAGTCACCTCCCAACCTCACACTCGGCCTGCCTACTCTCCAGCCTCTCCGCGCCGACGCGGCTGAGCACCCCCATACACACCTCCCACGATGGACGAGTTCGACATTGAGATGGAGGATGCCTCCGGGCAGTACCAGAATGACGCGCCCCAAGAAGTCCAGCCGCTTGAAGACATCCTTGCCATCGGTAACGACGACGCGCAAGAGCCTGGCGAAATCGATGAAGCCTCGGCAAACGCCGCCGCCGAAGCTGCAGCCGTGGCCGACGCCACGACCCTTATCCCAACAAAAGTTCACATCCGCGGCCTCGACGCCTTGAACCCAGACGATATCAAGGCGTATGTATCCGAACACTACACCGGCAACGGCGGCAGCAAGGGCCCCTTTGACCGCATCGAATGGATCGACGACACATCCGCCAACCTCCTGTTTGCCTCGGAAGAAGCTGCTGCCGCGGCCCTCAGTGCCCTCTCCAGTGTCCAGATCGATGACGTGAGCCAGCTGCCACTCGGCGAGCTGCTGCCGGCCAAAACATACTCGGCCAAGGCCGACGACGTCTCGGCTGGTTTGTCTGTTCGTTTCGCCCTCGCCTCCGACAAGAAGCAGAGCGGTGCCGCCCAGCGCAGTCGCTTCTACCTCCTCCACCCCGAATACGACCCAGAAGAGCGCCAGCGGAACCGGCAGAACAACCGGCGGCGCGATGGTGGCGGCAACGGCCGCCGCTCCTACCGTTCCTACCGAGACGACCGCGACGACTACCAAGACGACCGCGAAAACGACATCCGCAACAACTCCTTTGACGTCAATTTGTACGATGATGACGGCCCCTCACGTGCCCGCCGGCCTTCTAGGTCTTACGGCTCGCGGGACCGGCGGCGGAGGACGCCTCGCTCGTGGTCACGCTCTCGGTCGCGGTCGCGGTCGCGCTCACGGACGCGTCGCAGCACCAACCGCAACAAGGAACTGTTTCCCGTTGGCGGCAGCGGCAGCGCCCGTGGCAAGGAGCTCTTCCCCGACAAGCTTGGAGGTGGTGGTGGCTCAGGCAGCCGGTCGTCGAGATCCCCCGCTGGCCGCGACCGCGGACGTGGTCGGGATCGGGATCGTCGTGGAGACCGGGACCGGGGCCGGTTACGGGACCGCTCGGCATCGCCACGGCGCGATGACGGTGGAAGCTTCTACTATGACGAGGGAGGCGACGACGACGACTACGACGGCCGTCTGGCTGACGAACGGGCCGAAGCAGCCGCAGCTGCTGCTGCACGCAACCGCGACAAGGCACGCGCCATCAAGGGCAGCCTTACAGCGGCAAAGGAGGGCGGTTCGCGTGAACTCTTCCCGAGCGACTCGCGAGACTCTGCACAGATGGATCGCTACGACGACACGAGCGCCGTCACTTCACGGCTAAGCGGTATGTCGGTTTTCTCCTTTGACGGAGCCTGCAGTGACAGTGAATATGAATATGAAGACGAAAACGAAAACGAAAATGAAAACGAAAACAAAATCAGCCCACGGCCAGTCGCCATCCACATGGGCTATAATGGATGCAGCGACGCCATTCTTTGACAAACGTGGCAATGTGATACTACTTGTGATGATGTCCTCACTGTTACCAGACCGTTGGCTAACACATCTTTTCTCTCTAGACCGCATCACACACCCCTCCGACAGTAGCACGTTCAACATTCGCGGCCTCGCCGGCTCCAACGACCAGCAAGGCATCAGCATCAAGGGCGCCGCCTCGGCTCGCGAACTCTTCCCCAGCAAGCTTAGCAACGGCAACGGGGGTGGTCGGGGCCGCAATGTCGGCAAGGAGGTCTTTGACAACAGCCTGGCCAGCCGCATCACGAGGCCCCGGCAGCGCGCCGAGGATCTTTTCCACTGAGACTGCTCATCTCTCCTGGGATCTTGCTCGATCTCTTTTTGTATTTCTTCTTGATTTTAGGTGTCGAAAATAGTTGGAGGCGTTGTCATGGGACTTGCAGGTTTCTTCACTTTGGAACAAGGGCACCGACAAAACAGAATAATAAAAAATAGCGTTGCATTTACTCAAAATCAAAATAGAGGGCGCGTGGAAGGACATTGAAAAGGAATATTTACTCTCCAGATTATGTGCTGTTGACTGGAGTTTCTCGTAATACTTTGCACCCATACGAGCATGCAAGTGGGCTCCGTAGCTCCTTCCCCATGAATGCTCGCCTGTAAACACTTCGACACATATCAGTAAGGGAAGGCACGACCATCGTGACTTCCTCATTTGGCGATGTAAACAATGCCCCCTCCATCTACCCCACATTCAGTGTTTTGTTGTCGCGAATCTTGTCATGTTGCATCCCTCTATTGTCTGAGTACCGTCATCCTACATCGGTATCCAACAGCTGCATCCACGCTCCGATACATCCCGTCAACCCTATCATCGACACTTGCCTCCCAAGTCCGCTGCACGACCACGATGTCCGACCAGGGCCGCCGCCTTTGTTCCGGACCTCCTCAAACGGCCTCTCGCGAGAACTCGACTTCTGAAGAACAGAATCAACAGAGTCAACATAATCAGCAGAATCAACAGAATCAACAAAACCCGGAACAAACGTCTCCAGCACGGGTGCCTCCTCTCGAAAGTCGGCCGCTTGTAAGAAAACGGCCGGGCGAGATGAGGGCCAGGACCGGGCATGCCTCGTTCGACGGCCATCCTGGTGAGCAGTACGAGCTGCAGCCGTCTCTGCTTTCTCGCCAACCGGAAACCTCTCCATTCTACAATGGAAGCGAGCAGCCTCCCATGCCCCCCATGCCCCCCATACCTCCCATGCCTCCCAATGCTCCCGTAGGGGACGCGCAAATAGCGGCCATGCAAGCGATGGCGATGGCTTCAGGAGGCAATAATCAGGGGCTGCTGTCCCCGAAATCGCCATCCCCCACGGATCCCGCTGGTAGTCTCCATCGGCCCAACCGGCCTCGTGGTATTTTCAAGACACCTAGCTTTCTCAATATGCGCAGCAACAGCAGCTTTGCGTCCATTAGCGATGCCCCCGCAGCGCCCAAAACAAAGAAGGGTGACGACGGCGACGGTTGGCCAGAGACGCCCAACGTACAGAGTCCACGCTCCTCTTCACCGTGGTTTGAGTTTGCTGGTCTCGGAAGAAGGGTGAGCTCTAGGAACGACAGCAATAAGAGCGGTGGCCACGAACGCAGTCGAGATCAGTCTACCGATGCTGGCAACAACGGCAACAATGACAACGATGCCAACTATTACAGCACATCGTTCCCGGGTTCTATGCCATCTCTCCAGCCAGTGCCCTCAAATGTTTCGTCTCTCCTGGCTACAGCAGAGACCAGTCCGAAAGCAAGCCAGAAATCAGCTTCCGCTCTCAAACAACACAACTAGAGATTGTGGGATCGTGAGAGCGATGTTGCCTTTACTTCTCTCATCAAACAATCTGATTCTACGTGGCACAAGCCCTCCTTCCAACAGATCATCGACTCTCTCCAACTAGCCATGATGTCGGGCGAGACGGTACCCACGATCCCAAAGACACCTTGGCTATCACAGGAAGCACATTCAGCTGCGCCATCATCTAAGCGACGACCATCACTGCCTCCTCTTCCCGCACTCAAGGCCGTCGACCGCGATGCACCAATCCCGGGCCACTACCGATCCCATATCATGCGAGCCATCGAGGGATTGCACGATGTGCAAAACTCCTACGACAAGGCCAAGTGTGAGGCCAAAGAAGCTGTCGAGGCCCATAAGCGAGACCTGGAGCTGTTTGCAGACCAGAGCAGGGAGTGGATCGAGCGCGAGAAGCAATACAAGGGCGAGATTGAGCGCTTGCAGGACCTCTTGGCAGCTGATGGGATCAAGGATGAAGCAGTACACACGCAAGAAGGAAGACGTGAGAGAGCTTGTGAGTCAACCGACAGTTCAGCGCCAGCCTTCCAAGAAGTATCTACGTCTTTCCATGACCGGGTCAATGAGTCCATCACAGCGTTGCCGACTACGTGCACAGCGAAGACTACATGTCCGCCTCCACCTCCGATGGAGAAGATTGATCTATTTGGTGAGGAGTAGAGAGAGCCATCTGCCTCTGCTTGGTCTCTGTTTGAATCTCTTTGTTTTTTATCAGTGTCTACCATTATTCAAAATCTAACCAATGTCGATTACAACAGGAAAAGGACGACCCTTTCCCCCACCCAACTTCGATCCGGACCACGACAAGCTGAAAAGCGACGAAATACGGCGAGCAATAGCCAAAGAGAGGCAAACCAAGCACGAGCATCAGTCACGCCAGGAGAGACTGGAGTCACCAAACATGCAGTCCGCGGGCAAAGGCCCGTCTGGAATTGAACTGCAGTCAATCGACAAAATCAGGAAGAAGTACGGCCGAGGAGATGCTGAGCACCATGGCAAAGGTCAGCAGAAAGGCAGCTGTTTCGCAAAAGGCACTTACCGGAAGACGACAAAGAAGATGATGAAGAGCACAAAATCGAGTTCTTTCAAGACTGGGGCGGGCTCGCCACCAGCACATCAAGGGCAAGAGCAAGAGCATGAGGAGCAGCAAACGAAAACGGAGTCAGCCTCTAACGATGCACAACTTTCGTCGTCCACCTCAAGCACAGACGAGGATTTGGCAAGATATGAATACAATACGGCGAAGGAGTTGCAGTACAGTGCGAACGGTGAGAGCACTGATGGAAACGGAGGCGTTCTGGCACAGTCACCCTCAGAACAAGCAGAATCTGGCACTATACGGCGTGGCAGTTTACAGTAGATACAGCAGCTACAGCAGGATACAGACGATGTCCAGAGCTCGCTCAAGTCACTCGACCTCGAAGTTACAACGGAGCAGGTAGCGACTGATGCTGCCACGTTTGGCAGAGAAGATGCTGTCATCAACAACAGCTCAACAAGAACATCATGTTCCTGAACAACCCGTCGTCGACTGCTATCCAACAGGACCCACCACAAGACGTCTGGCCATTTTTGCTGCACAGGCCTTTACCAACTCGGGCTGACGGCCGGCGTGATGGTATCTACTGCATTTAACAATGCGAAGCAGGCCATACTCCTATATTCGCGGGCGTGGCGTTCGAGAAATGCACTTGTGGCAAGTCCACAAGGTTGCTGGCTTATATCAGCCCTGATTCAGTACTGACAGAGCACTGATTTACGATGATTATTGCCAACATACAGCTGGATAGGGGCAAGGCTGCAGGCTTGGAGGCCTGCGTTGCCTCGCATGCAAGGAGCCTTACTAGTAATATGAATCACATCACATCTCTGGGTCAGGACAGTGACCTCAGTTCCTGGGGGCAAAGGGAGTGAGACCCGACAGACGGTTACCTTGGAAAGGTACCGGCACCGCGTATCGTCCAGTATGATGTAGGCAAATACGAGGAGCAAGGGAGGATATTGACAGGTAAAAGGGAGGACCATTAGGCTGGGCCTTGTTGGAAAACATCATTTTAGCCAGTGATCCGGAGCCAGCGAAGGGCGCCGCTTCACTGAATACACGATACTTTTTCAAAACGTTGTGATTCTCTTTCAGCTACCGTTATTAGGTCGCGGTTATGATGCACTATTTGTTCGAGATGTCGAGGTTGTGATGTGTGGAGTTCTCGGTGTTGTTGTTTGCCCCTTTTCCAGGTCACCTTTGATTCTTGCAACTGTCGTTTCGCAATGCCGAAGAAGAGGAGCTCGAGTATTAAGAGCTTCAGCCATTCTCCCTTTCGTAACTGCTGTGTATACCTGTTTTCTTGTTCATGTCTCCTTTTTTGCCCGCAATCTCTGGATGCCTATCTCTGGATGTCTCTCGGCCTCATTCAGCGCAAAGGTACTGATTTACATGGCTGTGTCTGACGGGTTTTCGGCGTACATTTTGTGCATCGGTGCGGCAGTAGAGAGCACAAAATATTGGAGTGCACAGTTTCCACACTCCCCCACGTAAAAGGACGAATAACAATACGCATACGGAGTACAGTACGCACAGACTTGTTCTACTCTGGAAGAATGGCATCTGGGGACACAAGAGCTTGCATCTTTGGGGAGATCGACCACCCTGAAATGTCTCTCCGAACCCTTGGACTACTGAACTAGTTCGACTGGTATGCGGTGACCTTGTCGCGTACGGAGTAATTACTCGTCGTTTTCATTGTCTGGCGGCTGTTGGAGCGTCGGGTGTTTTGGTAATAATCAAAAAGAAAACGGTCTTCAAGACGGACCATTGAAAAGAAGTCAAGCATCCAGACAAAGGCCAGCTACAAAGCCGTTTCTTGGCCCCCAAAATGTGCACCGACTTGCATCGTGCATCAGTTTCAATGCCCGTCATCATCTATGTCTCGGGGCTACGAGGAAAATGCTTGTCTAGCATCGCGTAGAGATACAGTCGTCTCTTTGGGGGCCGGTACCAGACATACGGTGGCTGCGTCGTAAAGGGGGGCGTCTAGGGGCGTATGATCACTTTTTTATTTTCTACATCGGTTAGAGCAACTGGTTCACTGTAAGATTTGGATCTCGGGATAGAGGACTTTCTTGTTTTTGTACGGAGTACCCTTTCTCAACTTCCATCAGGACTTTTGTGCTTGTTTGTCTCGCGATCGCGGGTCTAGTTATCTCGTTTATCGGGACAAAAAATACCATACCGTCCCTGGCAAGGCAGCGAGACGTAATAAAAAGGGGGCGATTCTACGGGGTCGATAATCAACAAACTCAAAAGTCCGGCGTCTAAACCATCCACTGTCGTGCAGTAGTGTTAAACGGCGTTGCGTCCGTTGTGATCGGTACCGGGATTGTGGGGTTCTGTGTTCTGTGTGTTGTTTCTGCTGGTTTACTCCGTAGGGAGGTCCCTATGGGCTGTCGAGGGCTGTCGAGGGCTGTCTTGAGTTGCGATGCACTGTACTCCGTAAATTCGCCGTAATACCCACCAATTTGCCGCCTTAAACTTCCAGCCAAAAATAAAAAATAAAAAAATAAAAAAAAAATTGCGGAACTGAGACCTGTCCATCAAAAGGGGCTGCCGATCACCAAGCCCCGATCTTTGTTTGCCAAATAACTTTTTCCGTCAGCGTGGGACCACCGGCAGGCCTCCTATCGACGACGGTAGGCCTGTGGGAATCTGTAAATCCCAACGGGTATGTGAACCACTCTCATGTTTTAACTGGTCCCTTTTCTCTCGGGTCCCTGTTGGCCCATCCTCACCATATTCTTAACGTATTTCCAACGCCCGTCATACGGGTTTGTGTCCCACTTTCTGTTGTCGATCCGCCGTTTGATTTCTGGAGGGGGTGCAGAGGGCCTGTGAAGCTCAAAAAGAGGGCGATCAGAGTGATCATCGTATTTCCCTCCTTTTTACCCCATTCTCCAGGAGCCCCCGTTCCCTGTCTTCAGCTGGTCTTGCTCGGCGCTTCTTTTTTAACGACGGCCATTCTCGTTGTTCTTACCCGTAGTACTACGAGAGTTCTCCTAGACTGCTTTGTTTAGGAGCAGATCATCGACAACCAAAAAGGCCGGCAATCACGCAAAGGGGCAATCTCAACGCCTAGAAGAACCTTCCAACCCATCCCCGCCATTTCGGCATGGCGTACGACGTCGTATTCTCGATCTCGGGTGTTGCCTACACTACATACACGGTATTGCGGAGTATGGACATTGGGGGTCGTGTCCGTGATCACTCATTGCCCCCATGGCCGCTCTGACCCCCCCGTTTCCTGCCCACTTGTGACCTTTTGTGCTCTCTGTGCAATGTCCCAAGAAGAAATACGAAATCCAGTTGCGATACCTCGTCTGGGCAACTCCCTTCTACGGTAGGACAAGCGACCGTTTTGGCCGTTTCTGGCACCACACGGCTATGACTACAGGATAACGGGTGCCAGCATGGGGCGCCGTTAATGTACAAGAGTATGACAAACGGTTTAGTGACTCCCGATGCTCCCAGTGTTCCAAAATATTGGCGGTGTTTACAGTGCACAAATATCTTGTTGCTTGTACCCTTGTGTATTGTACTTCCCAGTATGCCTCTCCCCAAGTCTGACCGCATTCCTGTTGTCCCACAGTCACTTTTTGCAATCCGTCCCACGTCTCACATCCTATATTGCAAGTAGCAGACCGGCTACCGTGGACGTGGTATGGGGATTCTAGGATCAAAGACAGTAGTCCGTAGTCCGGTAAGAGACACAATTCAAAAGGGAAGGAAATAGATTAAGGAGATAGTTGGGTTGGGGGGGGACTGTGTATCAGTCGAAAAGCATGATGAGAAGAAGCGTACTCCGTAGAGAGGAGGAAAGACATTCGTAAGTGCACAAGAACAAGACAATGTCGAAGACATGGACTTGTAGAAAAAATACCGAATGCCAGATAGCCGGTGATCGTATTGGCTTACTGTACGGAGTACGAGAAGATGCTCAAATTTGTTCCAGGGTAACGTTTGAAAGTACATGGTGGCGATAACATGATAACGGGACCATACAGCATCACCATAACAGCATCGAGGACTACCGAGTTAACCGCACACACCAACCATGGGCCAACTGCCTCTAATTAATTCTGCCTCTGAGCCGACAGAAAGCGTTGACAACGGCCAATCATTGTATACAGTGAGAGCAAAGACGGACGATGATAGACTACGTCGAAATCACCAACAGACTAGTAGACAGAGCTAGTGCAATGATTACTGTACAGTGTGAAGTGAAGCAACATCTAGCAACCCTAGTGTGCACGGAAGTATTGTACAGACTGAAGATACGCATACTGTTTGTTGAGCTTATCTTTGCAAAAATAGAAATCGACAGGGTCACGAAACACGTTAAAAATGTCGATTGCATGGGAAACGGCCGCGGCCGACCACAAAGAGCACAGACAGAACACAGACCACAGATCACAGACCACAGACTGGAGGCCATGGAAAAAATGAAAGACAGTTTATGCTCCCGGGATGTTGTGGTATGTCGGACAACGTTTAAAAAAAGAGACATGCAAGTGCAAGTCGGGAGAGACCTGTGAGACTCTGCTGTGCATCCAAAAAAGATACAAGAGAATAGCGCCGTTTATTCCCTCTACCCATGCTCTGTTTTTGTTTAGTACTCAGTAGATGTATCAGGGCTTGCATGCTGAGCAAGATCACAATGTGCAAGTAGCCTGAAGTCTGTAACACACCGCCTCGCAAGAAACCTCCCGGACGTCCCATCCCGATGAAACGGATAGCCCGCATGCTTTGGTTCTGTCGTGCGACACTAATCAACGTTTCGCACTTTTTTTTTATGATATACATGTACTGTGTGCTCGAAAACAATGTTCTCACGATGCTCTCACAATGGCTGGCAATGGCTGACGGTGGGCTGGTACAGTTGGTGCGTCTGTTGGCCCCGATTGCTGCATATGGACCACACACTCCAGAACTCCAACCATTTTCACTGGTTCCCAATGAGACGGTAGAATTCCAGAGGGAAGGGCGTGAAACGGGCCAGCACAGATCGCCCTGCAGACAGCCGCACGCCGAGAAATTCTTCAAGGCCATCCTTGTCCTGAACCCTTTGAGACTCCACTCCACCTTCAGCTCTTTTCAGGTCAGTCTTTTTCTGTCCCTCTGTCTGTTCTCTCACTCTTGTTCCCCCCAGCTCCCCCTGCCATCTCACCCCTGCCATCTCACAGACAGGGCCTGAGGGCCTGCCTTTTGCGTCCGTTCGCGAGGTCGGCGAACAGTGTGGGGCAGAGGAAGAAGCGACGGCCGTTCAAAATAATCCTTGTCTAGCGGGTAGGACAGGGGTTGTATTTTTGGGGGGAAGAGAGAGATGACGGGGGTAACGCAACGCTGGGAAACACCAAGAAAGAAGGGGCTCCAAACCGTGAGCCAAGTACGGAGTACGACGTACGACGTACGTCGTTCTGTGGAGTGCACCAAAGAAAAGATGCAAGAAAGACGAAAAGACGCTGGAAAAGGTTGAGGACATAATAAGCTTTCAAAATTAATCAAAAAATGCTTGCATGCATAATGGTATCTTGCCTTTTTTGAAAATCAAAATTTTGTCCGGTATGCAACGCTCAATAGCTTCACAAAAAATAGGGATAGCTCACAGTATAGCAGGTTATGCACATTTCGGGGCTGCACAGTTTGTGCGTGCTTTCCTGTTTTATGCATCTACAAGAAGGACCACGACCGGGAAAGAAGGGGGTGTGCGCGCAATAATACCATCGTTCGAAGTAAATAGTAGGGAAAGACCCACCCAAATAGCCCATCCTTGTCTTCGGGACGAGCATCTCCCGCTAACAGCGAGCAGGTTAGCGTATTAATTGATCCTTCCTTTCTTCCCTCCAAAGAGAAAACAACTCTTTGCGTAATGGGGGAGTTTGGCAAATGACCTGCACGCGAGAAAGTGTTCATTTTGCACGCCTTACTCGAAATGGAGAATCGCCGCCAGTGCATCAACAAGCAACTTAAAAAGCAGTGCATTGAGAGAAGAAGAAAAAAATTGTGAGAGAAATGCAGGGGATAGCACGGGGTATGAACTAAATAAAGTTACATCGTCCAAGAATCAAAATACCTCGATGTGGGAAGTGTAAGGAGGGCATTAATTCGGCAAAAAGAAACACAAATGAAGAGAGAGACATCAAAGACATTAAAGATCTCCCTGCAGACAATCGAAGCGGGAGATAGGGGTTATTCAAAATAAGGAATAGGGCACGGAGAAGAGAAAAAGGAAAGCCTCCAGAGGACAGCCAAAAGAAACGCCAAAAGACAAAAGGACAAAAGGACAAAAAGAGAGAGGGCGGACTTGCCATCATTGAAGCATCATCTGTGGATCGGAGGGACGAGAAATGGACCAGATTCAGCCAACGAGAACCAAGGGATCCGCGCCATTCCTTCTTGTATTTTGGTTTAGCTTTGAAAGGGAAAGTGTGTGAGGAGTATACGGAGTGCTGTTTCTGACTTTGCCTTTTCCGTCTGGCGTCTTTTGGTGTCGTTTCTGACTGTCTCTTCTCCTGTCTCTTGTCTTTACGTTCTTCTCCCTCTTGTGGTCGCGGGAACTGCAGAGGGGCCAAGACAGGCAGGACGACCAAAAAAAGAAACAGAGACATTCTCCAAAAAGAAAGTACAGAAGGAATACCAGGCCAAGCCAACGATCGGCATTGGAAAGCACACAACGCATTCAGCTGAGCAGGTACGGAGTAAAGGAGGGTAAAATAAGAAATAAAGACGACGAAAAAGCAATGTCCAAAAGGCCAGA
The DNA here is from genome assembly GCA_019925295.1 of Sporothrix pseudoabietina. Taxonomy (NCBI): domain Eukaryota; kingdom Fungi; phylum Ascomycota; class Sordariomycetes; order Ophiostomatales; family Ophiostomataceae; genus Sporothrix; species Sporothrix pseudoabietina. The sequence continues at coordinate 231,730 of JADHKS010000017.1, read as the reverse complement.
ACAACATTCAAGTGTTCTGCGAAATGTGATCGTCCCATCCGTCCCCATCGTAAAACGGGGCAAACGGCTCTGCGGGAAGGGAGAAGGGATCGAGATTAGTTTGTTTCTGTTCAGCCCCTTTTGTCTTCTTTGTCTCTTCCGTCCTCTTCTTCACAGTCGTAAAAGGAAAGAGTGCCTGTCGAGCAGGGAGACGAGAGGGTACTTTTCAGAACGAGCGCCTAAATGAACGTCTTGATGAACACCTGATGAACACCCAACGAGCACCAACGAACACCAACGAACGCCTGTTGAACTGGTCTGAGGACGGGAACAACAGTAATGGGGGCAAGAGTCACCGAAGAAGGGAAGAGCCTCAAATTATGATTAAAAGTGTGAAATTGAGTAAGATTGTAGACCAACAGATTGTAGATCATACTCATCGCATTCATCGCCATCGGGTGTTTCTCATCTCATCTCATCTCCATCCAAAACGTCAGCAACAACCAAAGTATGTAGAGTACATCCTCACGAGTACAATGTAGCCAACGTCGGCAGCGGTTTGTGGAGTTGTATCGTCTACCGCCAGCCAGCTCACTTGTGCATAGTGTTTACTAGCCCGTTCATAGCTCATATGAGTTATACCGTGTTGAGATGAAAGAGGTACATTCTCATATCATGGACATTTTCACATCATGTACATACACACATCAATGACACACTACTCATATGTTTGCCACCAACGCTCTCGTCTGTAGTCAGCTGTCATGCCCCGGTGTTGTTGATTCACTCCTGTGACTTTGCAAGAACGTTAAAAACTAAATTGAATAGGGTGGTCGTCGCCCTGTGCCGTCTTTGTTCTAGAATGATTGCCCGTTAGATTCGTGAGAGGATGTTTACCTGCAATATCTCCAGGTGGTACGATGGATGTATGCACTGACACATCCAACATTGTTGGTATTATTATCTGCCTTTTCGGCAGTCAGATCCCACGCAGACGTTGACAACGGTGGCAACGACGGCAACAAACTGCTGCTGCCAACCGTCATCAACCGGATCATCAACCGGATCAACGGAGCAGTTGCAACAGTCGTACAAATCGTACGAATCACGAATCACAAATCACACAAGTTCACGTTTAGGTCTGAGTTCCAAGGGTTCAACAGAGAAAAAAAGTGTATTTGAAAAAGCATCATCTAAAATAATGTTTTAGATACCGTAACAAACGGGAGCTGTGCCCAACTGCCCACACCAAAAAACGCCGGTCATGTGTGTGTAGTGCGGATGAGTTTTCTTCCCACCACCACAACTATGCAGGCCTCCTAATCCATTTTCTATGTGGTTCCCTTTTAGGCTCACCGACCCGAAGTCAAACCCCCGAATCCCCAAAGATATCGAGACCCAGATCCATAGACAAAGGATTGGAAGCATAGTTCCAAACCGAAAAAAAAACGCCAAAAAATCAATAAAAAAATATCAAGACCCAAAAGTGTATAGTGGACATAACCCTCGTCCACGGGTATATAAGAATAAAGAAACCGCCCTCAAAAACAAGACCAAATGATCAACGGTGAAAAAGGTAAAGAAGAAAAGTCAAAAGGGGTAAGGGGCCAAATAAAAAGGATCTAAAGTGAAAGTTGTACAAGAAGTGAAAGTGAAATCGAGAAAACGAGAGAGAACCCTCGAAAATATAGTAAGACAAAGGCTGAAGGTGTAAGAGGGATAAAGATTTTTGAGTTCGCCGATTAGAAGCGGTTGAGGAGGCTGTTCACGTCCATAGCGCGGCCGCTGCTGCTGGGGCGGATGGAAGGCTCGATGGGAGCAGGCGGCGGCAGACGGCGGTGGGCCATGTGCTGCGACTGAGGCTGGGCCTGGGCCGGGGGGAGCGTGATGCAGTGCTCGTCCGAGCGGCTGCTCCAGGAGCGGTCCATGGAAGATGAGGCAGAGCGGAAGCTCTGAGCGTGCAGAGCAGCCATCTCCTTCTCATTGGGAGCGAAGCCCGGCAGGGAGGACATGGGCGGGATCGTGGTGCTGGGGGAGACAGGTGCGTTCATGGGCGACTCGCGGGCGGAAGGAGGCGAGCCGGCATCGGAGACGAGCGAGGGAGCGGAGAGGTGCTCGTAGGCGTCGCTGCGGGGCGAGCCCATAATGGTGTAGACGGAGCTGCGACGGTCGGCGTAGCGGGCAGCCGGGTACTGGTAATAAGAGCTTGACGTGGCCATCGGTTGCTGCTGCTGCTGCTGCTGCTGGTAGTAATGGCTCTCGTTGCTGCGGTGGTCGCGGGCAATCGTGTCGTTCAGAGGAGCGAGCTGGGGACCCGGGGCGTAAGCGGCGGCGGCCGAGCTGCGGTCGTCGTAGGCGGCGTGGCGGTGGTGAGACTCAGTCGGGGAGTAGTAGTGCTGGTGCTGGTGGTACTGCGGCTGGTGCTGGTGCTGCTGCTGCTGTTGCTGCGAGCCGTAGACGTAGTCGTTGTGAACGGGAGTGGTGGGAGTCCGCTGGCCGCTGCCCATGGGCGCGGGAAGCGGGCGCTGTGTCACGTTCAGGTTGAGCGGTGCGGGTGCGCGGCCCCGGGCAGCAGTGGTGGACTGCCTGTTGTGCCGAGCGAGAGAGCGCTTCTGTTTTGAGGTCAGTATGTCTTGTTTTCTCTTTTGTCAAGGAAAAGGAAAGGAAACCCACTTGGCGGTTGACGGTACCGTTGTACCAATTCTTGACTGCGTTGTCGCTGCGAACGCTGATGCCCGCGGACTGAAGACGGCGGGCAATCTCAGCCCATTTTTGGCCGATGGAGTTGACGCAGTCGAGGATGAAGGTGCTTTCCTTCTCAGTCATGGAGCCATGGATCAGCTCAGGGCGCAGGTTCTGCACCCAGCGTTCCCGGCATTGTTTTGCGGTGCGTCCAGCCATGGTCGCGGCAATAAGAGACCAGTTTTGGTGGTTCTCCTGGTACAGTGTGCGAAGCTGGTTATCCTCGGCCTCGGACCATGAGCCCTTGATAGTTGCCCCCGACATCGTCGTTGTGATGTGTGGGTTTCTGTGAGAGAAGAAGGAGAAAGAAAGAGAGAAGTGAGAAAGGTGAGAAGAGGGTGAAGCGGCTGTCAAAGTGAGGGTTGTTGATCACAGCGATAGTTGATAATATTAACAATATTTGTTGACGGTCTGTAGTTGGAGGGTGTCTAGATATATTGCTGTGTTGTTGTTGAGGGTTGGTGGTGATGGTGGACGAATGTAAATAAAGAAAAGGAAGAAGACTGGAGGAGAGAGGTTGACGAGGAGGCAGAGGGAAGGTGGGAGAGATAAACAATATAAAGAAGTTTACAGGAAGGTACGAAGGTGGGTAGGATATAGCGGGAAAGGGAGAAGGAGGAAAAGAGGAAGGAACGAGGAGGGGGCAGGTGTTATTAAGGTTTTTTATGGGGAAGGCACGACCGAGTGAGATGGACGTTTGCTCGATTTCAGATCCAAAGAGAACGCAAAGGGTAATATTCGTAGGAAGGTGCACTTTTCTGCAAGCCCTGGGGGGGAGGCGTGTAGTATCTTTCAGTTTGTGTGGGTAGAGTGGACAGGGCCAGGCCTGGGCGGGTATGCAAAAAAAAGAAAGAAGGCCAGAAAAAGAAAGGTGCAGAAGGTGCGAACAGCAAGCACAGCGGAGGGGCGTGGGCAAGAGTCATGGACAGGCTAGGGGGGGGCGTATGCGATGGCAAGAGGGGAGTGTGAACAAGGAAGGAGTGAGGGATGGGTTTTCGGCGGGCAGGCGTGGGCGGGCTTGGGCGTGTGGTAATCGATGGGGCCTGCAATGGGGCCTGGCTTCGCCCGCTGAGTCCCAGTGGACTGCCCCCTGTAATGCGTAGAAACGCCCCGTGGAGAACAGCCGAGAAACGCCCATCTTTCAGCTTGGTATTTCTGGCGGTGCGTTCTCTGGGAGGTGATGTTCATTTCTGGTGGAGCATTGCAGAGGCAGGCCTCGGTCGTTTGCAGTCGCTTTGCATCGACAACGGCGAGGGGCGCGAGTAACGGTAGAGGCCGTTCAGTGGAAACGGTAGGCTTCCAAAAGAGCTCTCGGCGGTTCCTTTGGCGTTGTATAACGGTATATAAAAAGGTGTAATGTATATACAGAGTGCAAGTATCTTACACAGTAAACAGTTCGGATCTAACCTCATCGAAGAACGTTTACAACTAATGATGACGCCGTGATACCAAACGGTACAGTTCACCGTGTAGCATATCTGCAAGATACAAGACAGTGCACAGTGCCAGAAGAGCCAAAGATATTTAGAAACGGTGATGGACCGAGTGGACTTTGAAGACTCTGGCTGTCTGGTCAGCAGACTGTATGATGCCTATTTTATTCACATAAATATTCAAATGCATGACACTTGACAAGGGCTTGCCCTCTGGCTTGACTTCTGGCTTGACTTCTGGCTTGCCTTTGCTTGTGTCCTCTTGACAGGGAACAGGCCCAAACAGCAGCCCCGACGCCACGGCGGCCGTACTTTTGACTCTGTGCACTTCTTTTATATTCTACATATTCATTCCACATCTGCATCTACGCATATATTTATGTGTATGGATGTACATATGTACACTGCAAGCACAGGCAGATTGCATCTCCGTGCTGCCATCGGCCTTCCGCAACGACCCTATCCTTGTGAGGGCGGCAAAAAGAAATGCTGGTTGTGTGTGGTGAGATAGGAAAAGTGGATGGAACGGAGTGGACAAAATGCAAGCGGAAAACGGACAGACAAAAACGGAAAAAAGTAAACTGTTTTGAAGGGCCAAAAGAGGCAAGTGGCCAATGAACTTACAGTGTCGTGTGCCCCAGCTTTGGGCAGTTTGTGCAGGAACGACCTTCTCCGTTTTCACAGCTATAAGACGTACAAAAACGGACAGAACTGTATGTATTACTCCGTATGGAATGGTATAACGGCCAAAAACACCTTCAAGCAGGCTGCTGAACTGCCGAGTAATTGCGGACTCTCTCGAAGCGTCTTTTGTGATTCCGAAATTATTTCTTGGTTTGTATTGCCGTCCTTTCGACGATTTTTTTTTCATTCTCGCTTGTGGTAGCGTCGTCCCTTTGTCTTTTTTTTTTTTTTCGTCGTGTTCGTTTGTTTTGTTTCGACTTCTCCGAGGCAGCGAGGCCCTTATGGAAACGACGTAAGATGCCACAAGTTTTTTGCTGCACATACGGAGTACTGTGTAAAGCCTAGCGGCCCAGCGGGTAAAGGAGATCCAGGGTAAAATAGGGAAAGCCGTCAAAACACCGAGAATTTATGGGGGCCTTCGCTGTCACCGTCACGGCAAGGCCGTCTGTGTTGGAGCTGTTAGAGCCGTTACTCCGTAGAGCTGTTAGTGCACAACTGGCTGCCTCTTTTTTTATGCAAAAGTACTGCTCCGAACCCTGGCAGCAAGTGGAAAGGACAGACCGTACGACGTATTCCCCCGAATAACAGCTAACAACGGGACGCGAACCTCCGAGCATCCTTTACTCTTTGTTCACAATGCCATACGACGACGATGGTGTGTAAATAATACACATACACCAGAAATCGAAAGAAAAAATATATATATATTTAACAAACAATCAAACGCACCAAGTATCACTGTGTAGAGATAAACACGAGGCACTCTCGACAATCGAGTCCACCGTCTTTGCATTGCATCTACCCGACGCTTCTTTTTAACAGGGTTACATTTGTCGCGTCGAAGCGGCTGAGGGAAATTGAGTGTGAAGGAATATGAAGAAGTAATTACGGTATTTAGGTAAAGACACATGCCCACACTGAATATAAAATACTCCGTACTCACAGAGGTACAGAAAAAAAGAGTAAAAAGCAAGTCCATCTCCAAAAACGGCGCCATGCTGCGCGCATGGGTTCTGTTTCAGGGCGGGAAGGAAGCCAGATGGTGAGTTTGATAGAGATGAAATACGTCTTCAGCCTCAGAAACCAATAAACTCTATCGATCGGATATTTGTGCAGCAGCAACAAGGGACCGGGGTGCATCTACTGTACTGCTTGTCTATGTCTCCAGCCTGGTCTCCAGCCCGGTCTCCAGCTTGCATTCAGCACGCACTTCATTTTTTGCCCCGTCTCACTTGGGAAAGGAGAGGCGAGAAGGAGCTTGACGTCGTATTTTTGCCGTCGTGCTCGGGGCGGCGTTTTGGGCTCGATACTAGTTCAGCTGAAAGCAGCGTGGAAAAGGCGGGTTTGGCGGGTTTGGCGGGTTAAAAGATGGACAAAAGACTGCACATCGCGACGCCGAAAAGATGACACAACAAAGGAGCAAAATGGACAAAAATGGATAAAAACAGACAGGCAAAAGTGTGACGAAATGGCGAACGTCGAAAATCACGAAAATCGGACAAACAAAGTACCCAGCGGGCCAAAGGGGGTTTGGAGAGGCGGCCGGGAAAGCCTTGGGCTTGCACGGCCTTGGAGAGGCTCGAGAAAAACGTCAAGCACGAGCCAAATCAAGGAAGAGACCGACGAAGACCTGCAAACGCAGAGCCCAAACTCGTCCAAAAGGGGTGGTTCGGCCTAATATCAAATCGTCCCGCCGTTTGTCTCTTCTGTCTCTTTAGGAGACTCGAATGTCGGCAACGTCTGTTCTTTGCCTATTCTTGACAGTCCTCAGGTGCTTTGACTGCTGCTCTGACTGTTTTGGGTCGTGATCTGCTGTTGTTGATCTGCGCGTCGCATCCCCCCAGAAGTCGCCCTCACGCGCGCTCCCGCAAACAGATCACAATTCCGATCGGCCCCTGCAAACAGCAAACCAGAGAATGCCGAGTCTTGTCTTGAATTTCTTGGTTGTCTTGATTGCCTTGTGTCAGGATGCCACAGAGACAAAGGAGTGCAGATCAGATCGTTGCAAAAGTACCGCCTTAAATTACTTACATATATGTAGTGTGGCAGTATGTCTACTATTTACGTCGTACAGAGTACGTTCATACGGTATTACTCCGTACACACGTCGTATAGGCATTCGGGATACGTCGTACGGAATACAGAGGTGCCAGAGGAGAGGTAGCCAACGATCTTCTCCCTTTTTGCGACTCTGAATTAGTGACCCGACAAAATGGAAAGGAATAACGGGCGGACTGTTCAATTGAATCGAGCTAGCAGAATAGCTGGGTGCTGTCGCTGCTGAGACGCAGGGGTGTGCCTGTTTGCACATAAATATAGAGTGAGGGTGAGAGCTGCCTATTGGCGTGCAATACGGCAAGAAAGAAGAAGATAGTTTGAGCGCCTCCGGGGATTGCAGGAAACAATCAAAAGCTACGCCGTACTTTGTCCACACTGAATATGTATGCGTGCGTCGTAATACACCGCTTACATACACAGACAGAGAAATGATTTCGTATGTGCCGAATAAAGGGATGCGAGTTATGGTCCGAATGACAAAAGTGGCCAGGAATGAGGGCGAGAGCGCAAGACGAACTTGGTATCGTCGGATGAATGAGGAAAGGACGGACAGAAAGGTGTCGAAGAAGGGAAGCGGACAAGTGATTGATTAAGAAAATAGAAGAGAAGGTGACGAGAGCGAGAAGAGACATGTCATATTATCGGGAGTGAACCAAAGACTGAAAAAGAAAGAAAAGAAAAAGAAAAGAAAAAAGAGGATCACGTCCAGCCAATATGCACGCAATCTCCCGTCCTTTTCTTCTCTTCTTTTTATCCCAACAGAGATGAGCAGAGATGCAGTTGCAAAAAGAAAGCATCTCATCTACGAAACACTCAGTACGGAGTAGTTGTGTGCTGTCTTGGCTTTTCTTTTCTTCTTTGGAAGCATGTCTTATTTTCTTCTTCTTTCAAGTTTCCGATCCACATCGTCTCGTCCCGCGTCGCCAGTTGCCCGTTCCGTCCGTTTTGTTGTTCTCAGTCAGAGAGATGATCATATCTCACAACAGTCAGGGGCAGAAAGAAAGAAAAGAAAGAAAAGAAAGAAAAGAAAGAAAACGGAGTGCGACACTGTCTCCAAATATGGAGTCGGACTATTCAGCTCAGTGGGAAGTGTTAGTCGCAGCCCACGGACACAGAGAGGCCCAGGAACTGCCGGATGACCAACGCTAAAGCAAGTCGACAAGACACTCCGTAGGCATATGTGTACATGTACAGATATGTAGACACCGCCGAGCATAAGCCGTTGACAGGAAATTTTCATTTTTATACTTCAGGTGCATCGAGGGGCATTTATTGCGAGTTTCTGTCTTTTCATGTGTTCTTCAGGAACGACGACCATCTTGTTTGTTACTGGCTCGACTGGCATGTCATACTGGAAAGCGTTGGGGGTTCTCGGTGGTTCACATAGGTCAACAAGTAACGACAATGTATTTTTGGGCCGGACCCAGTCGCATTTAGTAGGCGCCTCCGCCCATAACCCCAAAGTTGACTACAAGAATGGTACTACGGAGTATCAGTTGCTCACACCGAAGAACTGGAGACCCTCTGTCGTTGTTGAACTTCTTGAACTTGTGCGCTGCGTAAGGGGAACCAGAAAAAGAAAGAAAGAAAAGGGCTTTTTGGAAAGTAAGGGCTGAACGGTAAAAGGTGTACGTTGGAGAACGGTGAGTGGTAGAAATAGGTGATGAAAGAAGAAAGGAAAGAAGAGAGAACGGATCAATGCTTTGAAATTGAGAGGGAGACTAAAAATGAGAGGCAAAAAGAGTTGTAGCCAGCGTGCAAGTAAACATGGCAGCCTGCCACATAGGCCAAAATGATCGTGAGGCAAACCAACGCAGTAAATCGTGCACTTCCGTCGCAGCTTAGAGGCAGCATATTTCGTGCATAATGTGTAAATAACACCCCAGCCTATCGGCAACGCGATAGCCGTTTCGTTTCTCTTTATAACAGCCCAGGGGCAAGCAAGACCGGTGTAATGAGGGTCATGGTGTCTTTGTTCTCCTTTCCCCTTATTTTCTGAATTTCTTTGTTACTTTTGACTTTGTTTCGTGTCTCACCGTGTTTTTATATATCCTGGTCTCCTGGTCACTTTCTTTGTTTCCTCTCTGTTACCGCCAGGGATTCGAACAAAGGGAGCACAATGAGAAGCGTCCCAAAACTTGACAGGCCCCGAGACAAGACGAGACACCCGAGGCAAAATAGCAAAATAGGCCAGAAATAAAAAACAGTGGGCAAAGGCAAACGGCAAAGTGCAAAACACAAGACAACAGGGTTATGTCACACTTTTTTGTACTCGTACGGGCTTTCGGGGGCTCTCAACAGGAATTACACTACTCAGTACGGAGTACTCCGTACTCGTAGGCACACCCCTTCTAAATCTTCTTCTTTTTTTTTCCTTTCCCTGCAGCTCGCCTCGTTGGCACGATGTTCCCGTAGCATTTTGACCCCTTGGGACTGTTGACGAAGAAAGGGTCCACCAGAATGGCAGTTTGGCTTGCATTTGGTGTGCACTTGGTGTGCTCGTCGTGTGTACGGAGTATTCAGAGGTGAACTTGGAAGTGAAGGCCGCCGATCATTGTTGCAACGGGTTCTCAAGACCCAATCGCTTTTCAGCATTTGACCGGTCAACACTCCACAAAAAATACACCGGCAGGCAAGTGCAAGTGAAAGGGAAAGAAGAGACCACAAAACCGGCAAGAAAAAGAGATGTTTAAAAAAAAATAAAAGAAGAGAAGAAGAAAAAGCGGGACTATGACCACTAGTGACGGCGGAACCGTTCCTCGGGAGTTCTCAAGTCCGAAGAGTGAACGGAGAACAAAGATGGCCATGGCCCCAAAGCCATGCGAGCCTATCCAAGATTGATCATATTGCTTTTCTGTATTTAGAATAGAATAGAGTCTTGTGTGCTATATTGTGTGCTGTTGGGATTTACTTGTATTTATTTATGATTATTATTTTATTTTTTTAGGTTGTGAGTTTTTTTATAATTTATTGTCATTTATTATTCATCATGAACTGGCAGGATAATTCTACAACGCTGTGTCACTTATTCATACGGAGATATATAAAATGGGTTTAAAATCTTCCATGACCAATTACCTGGCTGCAGTGATGATTTCCGTTTCCGTCATCGCAAAAACAAATGTCTTGAGGGTCTCCTCGTTCTCCCACTTGGCTGTGCCAAAGTGTAAAAAATAGTGAGGGCAAGGCCAGTCGGTGCCGGAGTCAGCACCAGGTATTTCCTCAGCAAATCCCTATCAAGCTACACCAAAAGGGTACCTCACAAAGACAACTGCACATGGCGAGTTTGCTCGGTGGCGGAGAATAGTTGCCGGAAAATACTGGCACACGTCTGGTAGTGGCCAGGGGCCTGTCACACTCCTCTCACTTTTCTTAGGCTTTTAGGCACTTAGGCACTTTTCTTAGGCACGAGAAAAGTCTGCATCGCTCACGCCGTCCATTCCCTGCCATGTTTTCTTCTTCTTCTGCACCATGCAGTAGCCTCGTTTGATTTTCTCCGTGGCCACGGCTTGGCTACCTCCTTTCCTTTACTGAAATACGACGCAGATGACGTTTCGATGAAAAGTTCTTTAGCCTCGATTGAGTTGACAGGTATCTTCGCGCGTCTCCGGCCGTCATTTTGGTTCTTCCGTCAAGTTTTACCTGCCAAGTTGTCAACTTTTGTCTTGTCAACTTTTGTCTTGTCAACTTTTGTCTTGTCAACTTTTGTCTTGTCAACTTTTGTCTTGTCAACTTGGTGTCGACTTGGCAGACTTGCAACCGCGTAGCATTTGAAAAGAAGAAGCAAAACAACAGATAGGCTCCAGCTATCCAAGGGGCTACCCAAGACCGGCACGGTCGAACAAACGCAGAAACATTAGCCGGCCCCTGCCACCTTTCTTGCTCTCTCAGCCAAAACTCTCCCTCTCCCAGCAATTTGTCCGCTTCAAAAGAAAAGCTTGGGCCAGCCGCAGGCACAACCGCAGGCACACTTTCCCACTCCCCCCTTCCGGCCCACCCTAGTCTAAAAATATGAACCACGAGTCTGGAAAAGACGGGGCAGGGAAACTCATGAAATTAGAACAGCAGCAAAGTTAACACACAAAATATTCACAAATAATAACTCGCACGTCGCACATCGCACGTCGCACATTGATGAAGGAGCAGCAACGACTCCATGTCCCATGGTTCACAGCTTCTGAACCTGGCTTGCTGACTTTTCTACGAGTGCAGACAATACCACAGTAAAGAAAAAGGAGGCAAACCATATCAGGAGTTGGATATTGCTTTTCGAATGAAAGAGAGGACAGCAGATTAACTGGTCTGTGCCTCCCCAACAACAGGACATTCCGTGTCTGTGTTGGCGGGCCCCCATCTTTTGCCTCGTGGTGGCCCTGCAAGCCTCTTCGCGATAGTTTGATTCTTCGTGCATCATTCGTCTTCTTTCCCCCCTTACGTTTTTTTACAACTTCAAAAGTATGGCCTTATCACCAACGGCGGCCTCCTATCGTTTTGTGCTCCACGACGATTGGCTTGCTAGCCGAAAGCCACGTTTCTCGATTTCCTCGAGGGACCACCCTGCTGGATTTCTGTCATTCTGTCACTTTCCTATTACGACGATGTCGTACGACGTATTTTATCCTCTTTCGTTATTCCAAATCCTCACTTTTCTCGCACCCCTTCTCCTTGTTTATTGCTTGTTGTTGTTGCTTCTTATCTCTGAATGACATCGTGATGGAATTCCTTCACCGGTCCATGCTCCATTTGCTCCATTTGGCCCCATCACACCAATGCAAGGCACTCGTTTAACGCAGACACAAATATAATTGCCACCAAAAAGGCTGCTCCATATGGAGTCTCGTACGAGGATGGGTTCTTGGGTGTGTGTATGAGAGAACGAGTCGTGAGGCCTGGACTGGGCTGGCTTGGGCTGGAACGTCTTGACGCCCTTGCTGCAAGTTCTCGTTCTGGCCTGGCCACAGGGGTCCTCTTTCCCCCGCAAGAATGAAGGACTGGCAAAAAACGGCGTCCCCGAGCTGGGCAAAAGCCAGCACCCAAAAGGACCTGGAAAAAACAAGTGAACTCGCCCCGGCTAGACACCCTCAACACCTAACAGCCTCCAGGGTAAAAAGGGAGCTCCGGTTAGAGATTTGCCCGCCTAGGAGGGCCGAAGGGAGTCGGGGGAGTGCACCAGCCGGGGTTAGCTCCCCGTAGTGTCTCCTGTAGCGTCATGACAAAAGTACCATCTCCGGAACAGCAGCCACAAAAAGGAGCCACAGAGCCACAGACCACCAAAAGTCCGTTGCGACTGCTGCCAAACAAGCTGCCAACAGTTCAGGGGCTCGATGGAAAACGAAAAACGAAGGGGGGCCGGCGGGGAACCGTTTTGGGTTAAAGCTCGGTTTCAACAGCGAAGAGAGGCGATAAGCGAAAAGGCGTGGCTTGTCCACCCAAACGACCCGGCAGCTGCAAGCTCCAACAGACGCACTGCAATTTGAATTTTCAAACGGCTTCCGCCGAAGCTGAGGTGTACAACATCCAAAGTACTCCGTAAAGCAGACAGACCACAGCTCCGGAGAGGCTGAGTTTCGGAGGACGGAGAAGGAAACAAGAAAACAAGAGACAAAATAAATCAAAATGAAAAAGTGGACAAACTTCGTAACCGTATCGTGATGGATGGTTTTTCTTCTTTTTCTTTTTCCTGTGTCTTCCTCTGACCTCATCTCGCATTCACTCATCCGCGCGTATGGGACTACACCTTCAATTTTACGAGGTGCATCGTGCATCGTGTGTTGTGCAGAGCAACCTGTCGTGTACAGAGTACATATACGTTCGTAGTGCAGCTTGCATCGTGGTGTGACTTTGCCAAAACATTGGGATCCTCTTCCTTGGATGAACACATTCAGCTTCTCTACCCAGCTTCTCAGCTCTCAGCTCATCGCACCGTTTCTGGCTCTTTGACCCGCTGACCCCCTGGCCCTCTTGTGACGAGCAGCTCACTGACCACCAGAAAACGAACAGCCAGCCGGCTTTTGAAGAACCAACACCAAGCACGAGCACCAGTCTCGTCTGGATCTGCCGGAATTTGGTTGGTGTGGCACTGTTCGTCGTAAACTACATGTAAACCTCCTGCCGCTCAATCTCTTTGTACTTTTCGCACTTGTACTTCATTACTCTTTTAGTACGATGCTTGCGAGTGCTTGCGAGGCTGATGTGCATCGCTCTTTGTACATCTTGCTACGCGAGCCATACTAGCATGACTTTATCTACTTCTTCTACCTCTTCTCATGTCAGAGCCCTTTGAGCCCTCCTCCAGGTTCGAAAAACAACTTGATACACAGTAAAATAACACCACCAAAATCCCTTCAAATTGACCAAAAGTCCTCTCAAAACGCATCAACAAAAACCCCTGTAAAGCAAAAATCATTGGTGTGTACTGATATCTGGGTATATAATTGACGTTCTCGAGCCTTTTCGATTTGTTCTCGATTTTTTACAATCAATCATCGCCGTTTTGTTGTCGTTGGGGCCCTCATCTACTCGTACAGTGGCTCAACGGTAAAAACAGCAGTTTGTCAGGTCACTCGCACTAAACGAAGAAAATCGGGGGCCTTACACGATCAAAATAAAGACGAAAGAGGGTGAAAGAAAACAAAATCACGCCCCAGTTTAAAGCGGGTGAAGCAGGGGTTGCGGCATGGGGTGAGAAGACTTCGAAAGCCGCTTATGAATTCGCAGAGTACGACGTATCCTTTTTGCGATTATCGGATACGGTATAAGTGGAGTAGAAACACGTCCCTCTTCTCGACCTCGCAGGGTGTTCTCTTACTGGCCTGACATGGAGTACATATACATATAATGGGGCACATTTGATGAGTGACTGAGTGGTGTGCCGTCACTGGAATATCCAAGTTAAAAGAGGCCCAAGTAGAAAAAGACACAAGCTACGACGTACAGCGACACGCGGCAACCGTTTGCAGCGGCTCTCGTTTGCAGCGGCTCTCGCTCTCGTTCCTGGGGTTTCTCTTTTTCTGCGGCTAGAAAGACTAGCACAACTAACAACTAACACACCTGGTGGTGGTCTGGCCCCACTTGTGGCTCTGCAAGGTGAGATCCTGTTCGCTTTCGAATCGCCTTTTTGCCTCCGCCTCTCGCTCTCGGCCGTTCTATTGTTTTGTCTATTTCAAAAAGAGGGCCGTAGGGAATGGGTTAAAGTGTTCAGTGGCAAAGACACGGCGTTGAAAAACGAGAGAGCACTCTGTGTTGACGTTGCCCTCTCCACAGATGCCGGCCGGACAAGAAACAGCCGAATGAAAAGTACCTGCCCCGACGCGCGGTGGACCGCCGGCTCAGCTGGAGTGTGCAGGCTGTGCTTTTCGTTGGATGAACTCCGTACACTAAATACACAGTATTGTGTATAAACTACGGAATACAGTAAAGGGATCTGTACAATATGTACTCCGTAATAAGAGCAAAACAGAAAAAGAGAGGCATTAGACGGCTAAACGAGCAATACGACATATCACAAAGTCAAACGGCCTATTGAAAACCATTAAAATACTCGCCGGCAAGCAGGCAGGCAGGCAGTCGAAGACAGAAGACCTAGCGGAGTAAAAAGAGTCTCGAATGCTGGCCAAACAAGCGGGCGGTGGGAAGACTTAGTAGCCAAACTTTCGGCACCGAAGCCCGAAAACGGGTTTTATTCCTGTTTAGGAAACTCTCCTTTCCACGTTGGTGGCCTACCAACAACGCAACAACTGACTAAGAAGATTAAGAAAGTGAGAAACGGCGAAAGAGACGAACAATAAAAAATAAGCCTGCAAGAGACCAGATACCGCACGTACCCTCGTTGCTGTGTATGTGATGAAAGCACATACCCGTCGGAGCAACAAGATGCAGCCGGACCACATAGCCAACTACCTGCAAATTTCTGCGTTGGCGTTTCCCGAGCAGCTGGGTCGGGACAAGAAAAGCATGGCACAGAAAAAAACATGGGCCAGTCCAAGACCTGTGCGGGTGTTACAAGGCCCATACGCCGTACTACGACAGATGCAGCCAGACGAACGGGGGCATCATCTCGTGTTTTTTTTTGGTGCCCCTACGAAGTAGTGAGTTTGTCTACTTTGCCTTTTTTTTTTTTTTTTTTTTTTTTTTTTTTTTTTTAGTAACCTTTTTTATAAAAATAATTTTGTAAACAAAAAATAAAACGTGGTTGTGAATTTACACGTGGAGCGAAATAAATAAAGAAAAA
>JADHKS010000017.1:0-216594 GCA_019925295.1 Sporothrix pseudoabietina | reverse complement strand
CCACAGACGCCCCCCCACCAACGGGGGCAAAATCCATTTTTTTTTTTTGGTGCCCCCACCCATTTTTTTTTTTTTTTTTTTTGCCTTTTTTTTTTTTTTTTTTTTTTTTTTTTTTTTTTTTTCGTCACCTTCTTTCTATCAGTCATTCTGTCACCAAACAATATCCCGTGGTAGTGACTGGACTCGTGTCGCGAAATCATTCAAGAATCATTTCGATAGAGCCTGCACGGAATCAAATTGAGAGGCGTCCTTCTAGGATCGTACGTTCATAGGATTGTATCGAATAGAACACGTCCGGAACATCTAGAACACTTTGGATCTTTCAAAAGCGGACTACAAACGACTACAAAATGCTGCAAAAGAAAGCAAACGAGCAGGGGTAGGCGAGAAAATGATGCAAGACAACACGCCACTCAATGCTGGAGAACAAGCGATGAAGCTTATTTTCTTTCTCTTGCAGTAGACCACCATCCCGAGCTCTTCATGGTTTGAAAGCTGCAGCCGTTTTAGGACAACGCTTCGTTCAGCTCGTTTTCACCTGCTGCGAACAGTACCCAGTATGAAATCAGACTGCTTGGTTGCGACGAGTCAACATGGCACGAAACCTAAGGCCAAAAAGGCCAAAACGAACAAGTACGAACTCAAAAAGTGAGCCGATATGCAGGCCTCCTTGTACCGTTTCCCCCGCGCGTGGTTTCTTAAGGCGGCCTGTTAGCAGCCCTGACAGCAAGTGGTCAGATTCTCTCGGTACCCCTTTCGTCTGCAGTAGTATTGCTGTCTTCTTCTTTGTTTCAAAGTTTCATTGCCACTGCAGTTTCATTGTTTTACTGAAGAGACTCCGGCTGCGTTTTCTCAGTATTGATGTCTCAGCAGCCAGCTGCACTGTACTAAAAACTACCATCAAAAAAATAAAAATACTAACAATACTAAAAAAAGGTGTCCCTGGTGCTGGGTTTGGCAGTTTCACAACCACTGGAAGTCATCGTCCGGATATGAAGCTGCGCACGGTTCACCACATTGTCGTTCTATTTGGGTTGAATACACTGATTCGCACCGTTTCGAGTAAAATTTGGCGAGGAGACGGGTTGGCAAGGTTTGTCGAGAAAGAAGAACAGTGTACGGGGTACGACGTAAATGGGTGCAATTGGTCACCTGCAGAATGATTGCATCCCCTGGTCAGTTTATGGTAGCAAGATGCATTTTCTGCTATTACACAGTATTTCTGTTATATTTTCTCGTCAACGACCGTTTAATTCCGTGCTGTCGGGGGGCAGACCAAGTAACCAAGTAAAATTGACGAAACCTACGGAGTATATTATGAAGTGAGAAGACGAAAAAGACCTGTCACATTTGACTTGCAAATTAACCACCCGCCTGTCAAGGAGTCCAGCAAAATCGCCAGGATCTCAATCGCCCAAACAGTCGTGTTGCATTTGAGCTGCGTAAAAAAAGAAAAAAGGAAGAAAGAAAGAAAAAAGAAGAAAAGAAAATTGTGTTCTCTTTTTGAAATGTTTTTCCCATCCTCCTGCAGGGCACCCTTTTCTCATCAACGCTCAGGGCATCGATTCACAACGTCGATGGTACGTGAGCGAGATCAGAAAAAGGGAGAGTCGATCGCGGTGTGAACCCTATCGGGTTTGTTCTCGTGAAACTTTTGGACGTCTGTGTTGCCCTGGAGGCCCTGAATCTTGATATTTTTTTTTTTAAAAAAAAAAAATTCCACTCCGATTGTGACTGTGACAGCCCCTTGTGTCCGACGTTGTATCGCGTACAGCAAACGGCAAACGAGAAAAGGACAAAGAGGTGCAACGAACGCACTTCCATCAGGAACAATTCTATTTTTTTTTTTTTGCCTGTTGGGCCTCACTTTTGAGCTTTTGCCCCCAAATTCAAGCCAAATTCAATGTTGACAGCACCCTTGTCGCCCAGTCTGACAGTCTGTTTGATTTCTGCGCCTTGGGATCCAACAACCATCCCACTCTCGACGCACAAAAGTACCAGGGGGCGCGGGGCCCAGTAATTGAATTCTTGATTGGCGAGGGGGGTGTACGTACCGACAATGTTGAAAAAGAAAAGAGAGAACAAGCAAAGAAAGCGTGCATATTTTTCAGCATAATTATCACAATTATCACAGTTATTTACACGATGTGAACAAAGACATGGCCGTCCTTTTGTCGTACTCGTACTCTATAAAAACAAGGCCACAGCTTGGAGAGTACTTTTGCTGCGAGCACAAGTCAGTGACCAGCACACTTTCGTCACAAGGCGAGACAGGTCATGGAAATAGGAGGGAAAATGTGCAAATGTGAAAATGTGATAATTGATAGCTTCTGACAGCACATGAGGAAAAAGAGTATGCGTATTGTCAGAGTCGGTGGCGGCGGATTCTGCTAGGCCTAAACGAGGTTCCCTCCATCCCTCAGAAAAGTATGGATACGCGTACCAAAAGGGGAGCGTGCATCATCTTACAGTTGAACTCTGAAGGAAGAGAGAGAGAAAGCGTATTAGTCTTCTGGAGGAGTCGGCGAGCTGACAGGCACCCTAGCTGGAGATCGTCAGTGACGGGACCAGATGTGGGAGAGACGCCCGTGGCTTTGAACGTTTGAATGTCCTAAAATGTCCCAAAATGTCCAAAATTGTCCCAAGGTGTCCCAAGGTGTCCCAAGAGTTGCAGGAGACACAAAAGAACTGTATGTACGGAGTAGTACGAACGTACGGAGTATGCGTACTCTCCCACAAAGTCCTCTGCCCTTTTTGTTCTTCAGCTGCACCAGGGTCTGTGTTCCTTCGTCTAGACTAGATTCGGTTTGGCGCCACCGTTACCCTTTTGGCCCGTTGAGGCCCGGTTGATGACCAACCCCTGTCCTCTCTTCTTTACCTTCGTCTTTCCGTTCCCAAGTGGTTTGCTGAGTGTGGTGCACAGTCCACCTTGCACCAAGACGCCCACACCCCTTTCTGTGTGCCTCTGTGGCAAAAGCCGTTTATCCTCTGGCAACACGGCTGAGCCGATCAATGAATCAACAAATCCAATAATACGACGTACAGAGTAAACCATCAATAATACGTCGTAATAGATGAACAAAAGGGGAGAGGGAAGGAAGCGACTAGGGAGAAGAAACAAGTTTAAATTTCAAAGGAGAGCGAGAGAAGGGAGCGGCTTTGTGTGCCTCAGGTTGGACAAGATCCCCATCTGAAAACCTCAAACTGCAAAGGCACAGACTTTTAGTTTCCCTTGCACTCGCGCTTTCACGATCTTTGTAAGAGGCCAGTCATCCAGTCTGGCGGGTTGCTGATATTGTTTTGTCAGACGCTTTTTTTTTTGAAAAGAAAAAAGCCCAGACAAGCGGCCATTTCTATTTTCTGCTTATTCTAGAAAGTCATCAGCTGCTAATTCATCTGTAAGTGGAAGGCGATAGCGGGCAAGGTGGGCAGCACGAGTCTTTCTTTGTTGCAGGGAAGACCGTCCGGCATCAAAATTTACTTTTGTTGCTTGAGAAGTTCAGGTCAAAAGACAAGACGTAAAGACAACGCAGGACGAAGGCTTCGATTGGCGGGCACAAGGCTCGCGGTGGGCGCAAACCTCGTTGTCCAATGACTTCTCATGACCTCCGAGGAGATTGTTTTATTGCCAGGATCCAGGGTGCGCGAGTTTTGGAAGGATGTGAGGTGAGGATGCGAGAGAATGCGAGGATTGGCATGGAGGGCATGCAGGAAGGGGCACGCCCAAAAAGAGGCAGGAGGCAAAAGAGGCAAAAAAAAAAAAACGACTGCCGGCCCTTCTGCAATGCTTGCATGTCAGACAAGCCAAAAGGAAGGAAGTCATTAGACATCAGACAACAAATGATGCTCCGTTGTTGCACTCTGAACCGTTCGTAACCCATTCCCATTCATACCGAGCCCGTCTCATTTTCGCTGGGAGCTCTGTGCGCAACAATGGGGTGGAAACAAGAGAAAGGAAAATGCAAACATAAATTAAGAAAAAAGGCAGGCAACAGGTCGACAGCAACAAGGTCGACAAGGTCAACAAGCAAAGAAAAAAGAAGGAGTTGGAAGGAGTCAAAATGGACACCAAGCAGACCGAGGGCACCAAAAGCAATGTCCCGGGCATCGCGGCCGTGAGACGATGTCGCAGCGGGATGCGTATTCGCAAGTTTGACGTTGCAGCCCGCAGTCCCCTGGATGCAGAACAAGGGGAACCGAAAACTCCTCAATCATGGGAAAGCACGGGTTGCCCTTGTGAATCGACAACGGCTTTTTGGAGTTGTTGGGGCTTTTGATGGGTTTGGAGGGTTTTGTAATACTGGCTCTCTGCAACGCACGGACGTACCCTCCGAACGAGATGTCAAAGGATGCCCTTGGGAGTTTCTTGCTGCAACATAAGAACCAAGCGAGGGAAAACTGGGCGAGTGTTCGTGGGGTTGGTTTCTTTCCTAGCGTCTACCAAACTTCAGGCCCTGCTTCCCTGCACCCTTTCCCCTTCTTTTTTTCTGCGACTCTGATCTTCACCAGCCTGTTCATTGTGTCTTTTTTGTGTGTGCTGCCCCCTGGCTGAATACATACATGTACGCGTATGCATGGGGTTGCGTCCAGTGTGACGCTGTCTTCTGCTGTCTTGAACCGGGCAGACGAAAGATGGCTTGCGGGACAAGCCTTTTGTCGGAAGTCCTGGGGAACAAGGGGCGGACATTCTCCAATTCTCTTCTCGTCCGTTGGCCCCCGACTGACGACCCCTTTGTTTAAACCTTTCAGGGCGGGATGTGAAAGAGAGCAGCACAGAAATACGACCGTACAACGGCACGCCGTACATGTAGCTTCAGGCTGGGGGCAGGTGTATGTACACATAGGTGTAAACCAATTTTGCCAGTGACCATTGTGGCTGTTGCGGGCATCTCTTGGAGGGAAAGAGTATGAGACGTGGCATTCTCCGTCCGCGTTTGTTTCCCTTCGGGGGACATCATAACAAGGCACGACCACAGTCAACAGGCTTGGATAAGAGATGCAAAGAAAGGCCAAAAAGGCTCACGGCACAGACAAGCAGCAAATCAAGGATGGCCCCATTGCTGGAGAACTCGACCAAAACCAGGTGGAAATGCCTTTTGTCTTTTTATATTTTCCCCCTTTCCCAGCAGAGATAGCGTGAGACATATGCAAGGAAGAAACAGAAATGGAAAGGCCAAAATACCGTCATTTCAATGCAATCGTCCACGAGACCACCCGAATCGTCGTGCAAGTGAAGAAAAACGGCTGCCCGTCTCCCCCTTCTGGGGTCCTCTAGGGCTTCTGGGGCAGGCAAACAGCCACTGAGAGCCTGAGAAGGAGAGACAAATCACAGGGACAAGAGAAAAGAGACATGAGAAGGAGGTGGGTGTGGATACCTTGGCCGTTTTGCTACTACTGAGTAACATGCAGAAAAGCCAAAGGGTCAGTGACAGGGGTGGGTGAGAGTGGTCCGGATGATGGAGGGGGCGTGTCGGTGCAGCAGCAGTTGGTTGTGTTTGACGTTGTTGCTATTGCCGTTGTTGTTGGTGTTATTATTAGTGCTGCTGTTGGTCGCTCTCCGTTGACGTCCAGAGAACAATGATGGTCCCAAACAAAGTCGAATAAAAGCTCGAGGCCCGGACCTGGTAGTCTGGGACCAACGCGGCAGCCCTGGCCCTATCCTTGGCTCGATTGGCCTTAGCTCGTGATCTCTCGACCTCTCGCATCTCTCGAAAGAACAGCGATGGATAGAAGATGGGGTCAATGGGGTTTCTGGCACTACTGGCGTGATCGCTTATTTGAAATGGAGCAGGGATCGAGTTCCCAGCGACAAGGAAACCGTTCGGGTGGCCGAGAGTGGATTTGCTCTCGAGGAAAGAGATGAGAGAGAACGGGCCCAAGGACAAGGAAGAAAAAGGCTTAACGGTTTTGCTGTTGGCGTCGTCGATAATCCCGGCTGGTTCTGCTGCCTCGGGTTCCGCGTCTCTTGTGAAGACCGTCAACACCTTCGACACTGGCCCAAGAGCGCCATGACGGCCCCTTTTCTCGAGCCTCCTTTTGCAATTTGCCCTCGTTATTCTCAGTTGCGAGAACGAAGTAGATGAAAAACGACGGATTGCGGAGGCGAAAAAGATCCCAAAAAAGACGGCGCGAAGTCACCTGGGCCCGCAACGACTCCAGCGACTCCAGTGTTTCCAGCCCTCGGTCGTGCTTGGGGGCCCGGACGACGAACTGCGATGTGCGGGCTTGATGGGAAAGGAAAACGAGGTTTTCGAGGTCTCTGGTACAATCTGGCGTATACGAGGCACGAAGGAACAGGCAGGGATCGCTACGGAGTAGAGGCAGGCGCGAAGGAACGAGGCGCTATCATCGAAACCACCCTTGCACGCACTCTTGGGACAGAATGAGGAAGGAGCAGCTGGGACGGAGAGGGGTGGTATTGCAGGCCGACATGGGCATCTATGTTTAGGCCAGGGAAGGAGCAAACATTGCCATATTTTTGACGGATGCTGTTCTGGCAAGTGCCACCCGCACCTGCCCATCGGGGCAGGAACCAACCGCGCCAAAAGGACCAACTGCACAATGTCCGCCGTTTTCCCTTTTAGGAGACCCTTTTTTTGCAACGTCTTTTTCGGAAGGCGCTCCACTTTTCCTGTTTCTGTTCAGCTGCTCTTGCCCTCCGACTGCAGCTAGCTTGCAGGATGCCGGCGCGAAAAAAAGGGCGCCCAGATCCTGCAGGTTGGGTTTTGGGGGCATTCTTAGTGAGAGACGGGCTTGATCTCTGGTAGCTCTGGTAGCGGGTGCCAAAGGGCTAGTGGTGTCTGCCAGACGGTGTCAAAAAGCGAGCGGTCTGCTGGCTGGTACGACATAGACAAAAGTCGTTTGCTCCTACTTCTCCAGGTGCCAAGACCTGCTCCTTCCCCAAGATTGCGAGAGGCGCGGACGGCGTTGACCTACTTTCG
This sequence comes from Sporothrix pseudoabietina, assembly GCA_019925295.1. Classification (NCBI taxonomy): domain Eukaryota; kingdom Fungi; phylum Ascomycota; class Sordariomycetes; order Ophiostomatales; family Ophiostomataceae; genus Sporothrix; species Sporothrix pseudoabietina. Next base: position 209,653 of record JADHKS010000017.1, on the reverse strand, counting down.
TGTAAATCGATGGCACTACAAAAGAACGTTCCGTGGTAGACGGACTCTCTGATTGACGACAGAGACGCGCAAAACAATAGCAGTTGGCCCTCAGCCGGCGATGGCATTCGATCAGAATCGTACGAGGCAAGACACCGGTGGCCCTCCAAACCTACCACGATCTTCCCTGGGCCCATAGGAGAGAACAAAGAAAAACGCCAAATCGAAGAACTGTCAAAAAAGAAGATCTCCCAGAAGCGAGGTCGATCACGACCCCAATGCATCGACCGTTGCCGTCATTGACTCACCGAGAGTGGGCTCTTGCTGTGCGGAGCGTGAGCAGTAAATAGTCGCATCTAGTTGGAAAAACATCGGAATACGGCCACTCGTCCATGCGGCATGCAAGAGCAAACGAGCTGATCTGCACTCTGTTGATCGCCCCCTTGTAACCTCCGTCTCCTCTTCTGAAGAGATCACGTTTCCTTTTTTCTGACGCCGGCCTTTTGCCCTATTTCCTTCTCTCACTGCTCATCACGCCCATCTTTCTTTATCTTACCCCTGACGGCGCTCGTGGGGACGGGTTCTTTCTTGCTTCTGGAGGGCTTTTTATCTTCTTCTGTTTCTTTGGTCTCGTTTTTCTTCTGGATCCTTCGGTGGCCTTGGTGCTACGCTGGTGAGGTGGTGTCGTGTCCATCTTGGGGGTGCGGCCCCAAGGTGGTATCTCGAAGATCGCAATAAACGCTCCGAACACTCCAGGGCCTCCGAGGCCCCTCTGCAGCCATTAACTGGGCCAGGAAGGCTTCCGATCGCTGTGTTTCTGCCTTCTAGCCCACCTCGACGAACACGGAATGACAAATAATCGATTGTGGAGGGTCAAACAGGGTAAAACAGACAGCAAAAGGCTCGACAGGCACACAGCCTTGAACGGGGCACGGCGTTATTTGTGTTTATTCGTGTCTTGGAATTTCCCCTTATCATGAACTTTGATGCCCCATTTTGACGACGACATGTTGCTTTTTTTTTCCTGTGCTTCACACAGGCCGCCTTCAGTGAATTGATAAAGTACATGTACACATAGCCACTCCGCCCTTGAGCACTCGTAATCAGAACGATAGGAGGATGCACGTCCCGTCCGCTGGTGCCATCGCCGTTTTGCCCGTTGCATCGGGAAGCCAATCTACGAACCTAACAACCAGTCCGTTCTTTGGCTAAGATTGATAGATGGGAATGCCCCTCCTTGCTTGCCTCCATGTGAAGCGAATGAGAGAGCCCAGCACGAAACCCAAATCGTCCCAAACGGCCTCCAACAACTGGTGAGGCGCCGCCGGTGCAAAACTTGAGCAGAAAGGAAAAGAAAAGAATAAGAAAATGGAAGAAAAAAAGAAAAGAAAAGAGACAAAAAAAAAAGAGAGAAATGTACCAACAGACAGGCCAGCAGCTCAATAGCTTCCTTGGGCCAAGCCGACGAACGATCCAATCGCCCAGTGTTGCTGTGTTTTGTGTACTCCGTACTCCGTACACATATTGACTCTTATCACCACACCCCAGCTACGCCGAAAACCATGCAGCATCCCAACCGACGACCCCTTTTCGGGGGTAATCTTACGCATACAGGTTGGCATGCAGCTCAGTGCAATTTACAGGAGGCAAAAATTTGGGTTGAAAGGATAAACAGAAGTGAGTAAAGGGACTTGCAACATTGGCTGTGCTGGCCCAGCTAACTAGCAAACATACAAAACAGGAAGCAAAAAGACAGCCAAGACGTGCGAGTGTGAGGCCAAAAGAGGGGGGGGGTGATACGAGATACAGAGCTGCGACAAGGGAAGAGCGAAAAACGCAAAGAACCATTGCGCTGTACTGGAAAGGGAGCGCTGTCAGTTTATTTTCTTGTAAGCGAGGCAGCCCATTCGAACAGAAAGTCGTACGAGGATAAACATATGCAAGACGTTCAAGACAGCGCCGCTGTGTTGATCTTGGCTTCTTTTCCTTTATTTGACTGCTGGCCTTCCCCGCAGCCGATATACAGAAACGCAGCCAACGCAGCCAACGCAGCCAACGCAGCCGAGAAAGACAAAAAAGCTGGTCCTCGCTTGCAACTGTCGTTGGCCTTGCGTCGTGGGTGATGAGCAAGCACCGGTATCCCTGTGACGATGAGATGAAGGAAATCCAATCGAAAGGGGAAAAGGGACTGTCAAACATATCGAAAAGACCACGGAACAAACCCGGGGTTTTCTTTACTCGGATGATGGAGATAGATAGACTCCGTGCCGAAGAGAAATAGGGCGAAAAACAAAGGGGCCCCAGAAAAAGAAGAGACGAAAGACGACCTACGACGATAGTAAAAGTCTCCTTGGACCGGTGAAAAGGCAAAATGGAAAAAGTATGGCAACTGGTGAGGACGACGAGGTCCAGCCTTCGACCAGATCCCGAGAGGAGTGGGGTAAGAAAGCGTGAAGAAGAACAGAGGCCAGTCGAGGCAGCAAGGGATAAGAAAGAATAAAGAAAGTGAAGACCAGCTCCACTCACCAAAATGCCATCTGAGGCACTGAGCATTAGCTAGAACGAATAGCCAGGCAAAGGGGCCTGGATGCACCAAACACACAAAGAACAAGTCCGCTAAAACTGCCTAGAGGACTAAATCGACGAGCAAACACCGTAGTTGACGGTCCAGCCCAGACAGGCCCAGCGCTTAAAATTCTCCCGCACGACAGCGTGCCGGGGGGCGAGCGCTGAAGATTTCCGCAAGGAGTCGAGATCACACACTTGTCTAAGGACAATACGGAGTATGTCTCAGTTGTAAAAATCACTGTTCAGTAGAGGAGCAATAGGCGGCAGTATTGGTTATGGGCTGCTCTGGAGAGTAGAGTCGAGATCGCGTGGCATCGAGACGAAGAGAGAAGACCGCTCTCAAGAATAGACAAGAACGAGCGACAGAGTTCACTGACAATAAATAGTACATGCAATGTTGGAATATCGCAAACGGTTGCTCTCGAACCTTCATGGACAACAGATCTCTGCACGGGTGGCAAAAGAAGGCTGTCAAGATCATGAGCGGCGTTGATTGAAGGGAAACGATTGGGCCGTTTACGACAGAGTCGTTTCACTCTGTCTTAAATAGTAGTTCTTACGTCGTACACGGAAAGACCTGTGGACTCGAGAGCTGTCTTCAGTGCTCGCAGGGCAGGCGCGACTGTGCATTCCAGCACGCTTTGCTGCATATTTTCAGCAAGAGAGCAAGAGGACCCTTTACTTCGTAAATACGCATATACGTATGTATATGTACTCCGTATTAGGGACCCCGTTTTGTCGTCCGCTCTTTCCCTGCTGCCGTGGCTCTGTGCGTGCGAGAAAACTGCGCTAACAGATGCACGAGCCAATAGCGTCTTCCCGTTCTGGCTTTTGTTCTACGCATAGTGTGGGCTTTTCTCTTCCGCTCCCTGCCGTTCCTTCCTTTCTTTGGATTCTTTCCCATTCACTCTTTTTTTCTTTCTTTCTTTTAAAACCTCACACTTCCCGCCGTTCCACAACAACCACCCCTCCCCCCTGTCCCGCTGCGGCGGCAGATCGACCGGGGGCTGCTCGCCTGCCAGAATGCTGGGTCTTGTCAACTTGCAACGTTCACAACGACGTAACGGTGCCCATAACACCAAAATGCACTGTAAAAATCAGTAGGGAAACGTCAACACGCCATTAGCCAATAAGCCAACGCCGCCAAAAAAAAAAAAAAAATGTCACGATAGTTGATGTTGTCCCGATTGAACATTTTCTCTCCATATACGTCGTATGTGTTAAAGATTTGAAATTACTAGTGGAAACACAGATATGTTTTTCTGCTTTTGTGTTTATTTATTCATATTTCTATATTCGCTCCTTGCTTTTTGTTATTTGTTATTTTTTTTTTCTATTTTTTGTTGTATGTTTTGATAAATATGATTTACATCAAAATGCCTACCGCAAGCTTCATATACAGACAAGTACAAGTAGTTGTGTCTTTATTTCACACCTCTCTTTAATTCTTCCATTTCACTTCTTACAGGGCACCTTTTTCAACCGGCAAGAATCAACTTCATCTTCTACCAACTCCTCCTCATGCACAGTCCCACCGTCTTCATCAATTTAGCCCGTTTTGTGCTCGTCTCCATGCCTCCCCGTTTTCCCACTTCCAGACCACTGCGGTGTAACTCAACATTCGGGACCAATGTCGAACGCCACAAAATGCACAATTAGCAGGGCGGAGATTTTCAAAGAAGCGAGTTTTTTTCTTTCCTTTTCTCTTTACACAGTACTTTTTTTTGTGTCATTCAGCTATGCCGAAGTCTTTGATTCACGACAGCCCGGACTGCTTCTTTTGAATCTTTGAATCCTTTGAGTCCTTTGAATCTTTTGTATATTTTCTTTTGCTTTTCTTCCCGGATTCTGTCTTCCGGCAACCCTTTCGGACAGCTTCTCCGCCCCTGCAACGAGAAAGACTACCAGAAAGAGCAATGTTCCCGGGTCAGTGTAAGTCTAGCTCCGTTGCCAAAAAGGCATCAAAAGCCTCAATTCGACAGCCTCAACAGACGCCGGCCTGTCACCCCATTATTTGTATCGTCCCAGCACCACACCCTACACAAAGCACCACAGAGTAGCCTGCCGAGCCTTCCCGCCTGAATAAACCAGGTAAACTATCGCGGCGTCTTCCCTGGCCCCCTTTCGACGCCCTGGTGGCCTTTGCCTCTGTCTTGGCTACCTGCATAGGCATAGCACACATTGTCTGTCGACATCGGGGCGCCTACTATTTGCATCTGGCAGTTCAAGTGAACACTGGACGCGGTTCTTCAACTTGTATGATGTGAATAAAAGGCACACACAGTAGTGCCACAGCATACTATGCTTCATACTTTTCAATGCCAAACAAACATCTTATTCGGGTTGACATGTTCGTTTGCTTCAAGAGTAGAAGGGCACACCAGGTCGTAAACAAACATATTGCTGGGAGCTATTGCCTTCTATTGAGCCAAACGCCCGCGAAAATCCCCGGCATTGATTAGATAGCTTAACCAGTCCTCGAGGTTACTGCATGTCCCGCCAGCCAGAATTTGGAGCGTTGTGTTGTGTCTCTCATATAGCGGTACTGTGGTACCCAGCTGCATTAAGCATGTATCGAGTGGCAAATATTGCCATGTTGTCAGGCCGTACACGTTATATTGCCTCTCTTCTCATGCCACCACTGTGTTCTCATGGCACCTAGGATATAAAAAGCAAGCATTGTTCAACCATACCGTGTATGTTGTGGTCCAACAGAACACTCTCGTGGTATGTGATCCAGGCCCGTTTCCGCGTTTGCTCGTCGCCCCCGAGACAAAACGAGGTAGCCCATGTGGTTGTTGGCACAACCTCGTTTTCTCGGCAAGTCTCCTCACTTGTCTCCCATTTTGGACTTCTGTCAATAATACGGGCAGCGCCGATGCAAGGGAAGGGTGAGCAGCAGAGACAAGGCAGTCTTGACTGATTCCTCGTCCCGTTGCTGGAAAGACAGCTCATATGGCCATTCCTTTGTGGAAGATGGCAGACAGAGTGCTACCCCAGGTCGGTAATCTGCACCGGATGCATGCAGGCAACGAGATACGAGGGAAGCAAACGAACTTGTTGCACGGAGAAACACACGGGCCCTAGGACAGCAGAGGAACGACTGCGTGCCTGTGTACAAATTAATTTGCTGGCACCGTTTTCATATGGAAACCAAAGTCTCAGGCGACACAAAAAAAGGCACGCTGCATGTACCATTCAACCCCGGGAGTAGCACGGGTGCAGCGTATCCCAAGATACCGTTACGGAGGACAAGCACACAATTTCTGTTCTGATACTGCGTCGGACAAATAATGAACCAGCCAGGCGTTCTTGTATCTCCTTGTTGTTCCGTCGTCCTGTCGTCCGGTCCTCTACCCCTATCCCATCATCTCTTCGCCCCTGGCAGACTCATGGGATACATCGCTGGGTTCGATGCACATCTTCCATCGTATTCTTTCCATCATACGGAGTACACATTCGACTCCTTTCATGGGGTCCTTGCGGCATCCTCTGGGCCGTACCTTTAGATTCTCCCGTGATCCTGGTCTTTGACTGTGACCTCCCATGCCGTGCTTTTGATGCCTTGTCTGGCCTTAATTTAGAGCAAATGGGGAGAATATCAACAGTCAACCAAACAAAAGCTGTTGTAAACTCGCACTCACATCAACTCGAAACAGAAGACCCAGAAAAGTTGTATAAATGGATCAAAGAAGAGAGAAAACAACAAACAACATGGAAGCTGAATAGAGAGCCATCGAAGATGAAAAAAAAACCAGGCATTTACAACAATCTCGTACCCTGTGTCTGCACAGGGTTCAGGAGACTGTATCCCAATCGGGGTTGTTCAGCAGGCTCGCAACACGATTGCAAGCTCAAAAATACCTTGACAAGGAGGGTAGTGGATGGCTGGCTGGTTAGGGTTGTATTGAGATGATGCAAGTCAGGTGAGGATGCAGGGTATGTTTTCTTCTTCTTCAGAGTGATTTCAATGTAAAGTACTTTGCAAGCAAGACACAAGAACAGAAAAACAGAAAGGCTGCGCGCCTCGTTTCAAAGACAAGCCTTGATGTGGCCAGTTGACAGAATGATTGGTCTGTTTGCGATGGATGTGCCCTCTATCGATACTCGAACCGGGTAAGATGTCTGACGCAAGATGAAAAAGGCGTTGTCATATGCACATGGAAAAACCGCTGCACGAACACCTCACACAGCAGCTGAACGGAGAAATAATTTCTTCGTATTGCAAACTGTTGGCACTTGCGTGGCCAACATGGCAGGCCTCCTTCCTTCTAGCTCTCGTGGTTCAACAGCAGGCGAAGTGTTCACAGAGGCATAGGGAGCACTCGTAACGTGTCCGTCGACAGGTGACTCGTCCATGTTGGTCAATTGCCCAGAAGGAGTGAGCGAGTTAGAGTTGGGGATGCTCGGCACGCAGCCGATGCCCCTTATTGCCGGGTAATCCCTCGTGTCTTTTGTTCTCATTCGTCATGTATCATAAAGCGGAAGAACATGATGAAGAAAACGGACAGAAGAACAGAAAGGTGGTAGTGAGTAGCACATAGTACGGAGTACGGAGTACTCGGTCAATAAACCAGTGTAGTGCTTCCGAATAGACCGCGTAAGAGTCTAGTCGTACTTTTACGAGCCTCCTTGCGGCTTTGGTGCAAGTCTCGCGGTCCCTTCTTCTGTCTCCTTTTGTCTCCTTTTTGTGATATGTCTCTTTTGCTATAGCATTTTGAGTATCTACTCGTATTCTGTCTACGAGCATGCAAGTCCCAGATATTTTCCTTGATTTTTTCGCCACTGGTCACTGGCACTCCGGCCTCATGGGGCCCTCGCGGGGACGTGGCGTGGTTTACCTTTGTGATAGCTCTGTAATGGAGCCTCCACGATGGCAACCAGTATATTGATATTCTTGAGGAACGCATGTAAGAAGGGAGAGAAAGTGCAGATTGAGAGTGGGTGGTTGTGTTCCAGGCAGTCCTCCTCGCAAGCTCTTTGCACCTGTTGTTTCTCATTACTGCTTGTGACGTTCTTTATTTCGTCTTCGCGTGTTGTGGAAAACAACCTTTTAGCTGCTGCTCGTGTAAGTGGGAACGGCTCTTTTGGCCGTTCCAAAAACGGTTCAGGGACCTCCAACGCTCGCCGGTGGTTGGCCAACCGTCAACCTCCCTCCCATTCCCTGGGTCCCGTCGACCGGCAGAAATGCAACGCTACCCGCTCCCAGTGAGGGGAAAGTGTGGCAAGACCAGCTGAACCCAAGCTCTCCAAGCAAGCCCACCAAGCCAACAAAGTCCACAAAGGCCACCAATCACACTGTGGAAAGCAGTCTGGCACTCTTTTTTTGTCCGTTCTGCATGCGCGCTAACGGCTGCATCGTTGAATTCGGGTGGAGAGCCGCTGTCTTTTCGGGTGAGTGTCTGACATGCAGGCCAGTGCAAAAGGAAAGAAGGAAAAGCAAAAAAGTAAAATAAGAAAGGAAGATGCAAGAAAGCCAAGACAGTGGGGCCGCGCGCGTTGGCCGTTCACTTTTTTATTCCCAGTGTGAGTGGGTGTGTCTAACAGAACAGAGTGCCAGCACAGCCGTGGGGAGCGAGTCAAGAAACCAATAAGCATGGCGCAGGGTGCATCGAAATATCCCAACGTACTTTTTTCGTTAGTGCACGATGTGATACGATGTGATTTCTTTTTGGCGGAGTCTGCTGCCCTTTTCTTCTTTTTGCTCTTCATGGCTTGATAGCTTCATAGCATGCGCGCATTGATGGCCCCAGCGGAGCAAGCCACTGCTTCCTTTTTCGTCATTGGGAGTGGGCGCCCTTCGTTGGTCTTCTTGATACAAATAATGTTGAAATGGTACGGAGTACAGAAAGAGAGTCCCGCCGACCTGACGGTAAACGAGGCGCGGGAGGGTGCAATGTGTGTACTGTGTAGGGGCTGGTCAGTAACGGGCAAAGCCCGGGACGAGGCGCTGTCCGGTCGGTTTGGCCGGCGTCATGAATGAAGGACTTTATTTCATTGGGAACGGGGGATGGCTGGAAGAGGAAAAGTCGTTGTGCTGTAAGCAGTTCGTACCTTTTGTTATTTGCTTTTCAAACTTGCGGAGGCAGCCTCTGGGGCTTTTGACACGGGCCAAGCTGAGATCGGAATCGGCCACACTCTCGAGGTAATGATTCCGTCATACCAACCTCACCGGGCGGGTAGCTCGCCTCAACAAGGGTAAGGACGATGTGTGGTGCATATGGGTACGCTACAGGCTGTATGAAGGCGTCGTGATGGACGGACTGTTCGCTTAAGCGAGTATGGTGACGGACGCCTTGCTGGAGCTTCACTTTATTCATCTCCTGAGAGCCGTACGAGTAGTAAGATATTACGTAGGCAGAGACACGGAAGAGTGTAGACTGGGCAAAAACAAGCGAGTGACGATTGAGCCCAGGAGTGAAAAAAAGCAATAGCTTACATTGCCTTTCTTTGCCGGAGATATTGACAGCTTGCCAAGCGTCGTAGATGTTCTTGATCTATCATTCCGCTGAGACTCGATGTCGTTTCAGGTGCACACAAACGGGCTGAGGTCCGTAACATGTATCTAGTAAACACCCGCAATTGGTGACTCTCCGAAGAGGGACAATATGCTCGTAAAGCCAGCAGACATTTTACCCAAATTCAATGGCAACTTACTCCACAACAAACCCATATATTGGAAGCATCATCATGTTGACGCACGAACGCAATGAAGAACTGCAACCGCAACTGCAGCAAAGCGGAGAGGACATGGCTTCTCCGGTTCTCCCTGCGTTGCGCATGAGAATTGCCTGAATTGTCTGAACTGTCTTGTCTTGACTCTTGTTTTGTTTGCTTTTCTGATATCGACTCTTCAAGCAGGTCTTTGTTGCCTCCTTTTAGGCTCCGCAATGCATTCTGCAGCTGCCGCATTCCTGCTGCTTTCGGATCACGAGCCGAGGAATGCTGCTTTCTTCTTCGTGTCTGTTGGTCGTTATGTGCTTCTGCTCCCTTACGTCGTACTTCTTCACCTCTCCGTTTTTGCTCGTCATTTTTGTCCACATTTTGATTTGTTCTGAGCTAGTTTCTTGGGTAGCTCTTCCCCTTTTGCGTACCTGCCTCAAATGTCTCATACTTGGCGCCCTTTGCTTTTTCCCGTTTTGTCTTGCTTTGTCTCGTGTCTAGGAATTCTGAGAGACAGGAAAGCGCGACCCACAACGGAGCGGCCGTCCAAGCGTCCCGTCGTGGATTGACAAACGGCCAAGGGAGACGTAATACTGTACATTACATACGGTCGAATCTGGACGACTTGGCACCGGGTTCTGGGCTACGTACTTGGCGGAGGAAGCTACGATGCACGCCGAATTCAATGATGATTTGTTCGCGTACAAAACAACGGGGAAAGTGCACATACGTCGTATGCAGTAAGGTGAACGTCTGATGCACCTTCCTCCTTGCGCGCCCTTCGCACCTTCCCCGCCCAGTGTTGTTGCCAACAGTTGGCATCCACGGCCAGACTTGTTGTACTCAGAGACGAGGCAGGAGCGATCAGGCCTGTTGGTCACCCTGCACGTACCATTCTCTGTAGGAGCGCTCCTTCAGCTGCCCCTATTGATCAATATTGCTTCTTCTTCTACAACATTGCCTCTGGCTCCACGAAAACCCGGCGTCTAGTATCAGCAATTGCCTGTCCCACACACCCGTGTCCGCGGTCTTTCACATGTCTGCTCGCTGGTCGCTCTCTCGCCTCGCCGCCTTTTCCCTCTCCTTTACGAGCACTCCTTTATTGGTGGCACAAACATACAAATCAGGCAAGTTGATCCTCAAGTTGTGGAGGAGTGTCCAGACGGTCTAGCCATCGCCCGACTCAACGGCGTCCCGTTAGAGCACAGGCCGTTTGTCTCTAATTCGACCTTACCATCTCCTAGTTCTTTGCTCCCGTCTCCCGTTTCCCGCTCAGCCGTCACTCCCTTCTGCACCAAAAATAACTGTGGAGGCCTCCCTTTACTTCACGGCATTGCCTTTTAGCCGTCCTCTATTTCGTACGTCTGCGCAAAACAGTCTGCCCGATGTATTGGGCTCGGGCCTTTGAGCCTCGGACTGCCGGCCCCGGTCCCCAAAACCCAACACCCATGTTCGTATGACGGTGCATCTGCGCACTATCTCCTTACTCTCCCTACGAAAGCGGGACAAGAATGAAGAAAAACGACGAAAAAAGGGTCAAAATAGCGAGAAGATTGAGGGAACCCTGGCTCACCAAGTCTCCCTAGTCAAAAAGTCAAGAGATCGGTCCTCCGATGCAGCACACCTGCCGCATTCTCCGGACAAGAAGCTAGCCTCCCAAGGGCAATAACGAAAGAACGAGGGCGCGCCGACATCGACCCTCTGTTTGTTGGGACTCAATCTCCGCGAGGCGTCATCGGCTTGTAGCTCCCCCAAAAGCACGCCGAGCCCCTGGTGTCCCTGCGGAGGGGGGGGGCGGCTAGAGAGAGCTTTCCTCCTGGTTGGGAGGTGTGTGCATTTCCAGCCAGAGAAGCTTCAAATGAACCAGCTCCCCTTAAGTGCATCGATGGAAATATTGGCTGCAGCTCCAGTCCACAAGAAGCTATGGGCGCTGACAGGCACAATATCAACGGCTCTCGGCGAGCAAATTAGGCGCCGCCTCCCGCCCCAGATCCATGGGCACTGAGCCACAAACGGTCAAACGAAGAACAGAAGGGGGATGGCTTACAAAAGGAGGAGGCAGATAAAGCAAAGTGGTGGGAGGTTGGAGGATGGAGGGTGGAGGGTGGAGGGTGAGCACGCCAATTGTGTCTCCCAGTGTTGGTGTCTTTGCATATTCACAGTTCTCAATGTGGCCTGGCTTTTTGGTTGCTTCACCGAACAAGAGGGTCCTTGCTTTTACTTGCAGGACGCTACTCGAGCGTGCCACAGAGATCGAGGGCAGAGTGGAACAGCGGGTTGTCATCCCCAGCTCCACCTCCAACGATCGAAAAGGGAAAGGAGAAAGGGGAAGGCCAACAAGAGCAACAAGAGCTGAGGACAAACACGCTGACGGCAATAGACTGACTTATACTGAACAGAAAAAAGAGAACATCGCCGAGCACGCCGAACCGCCGTAAAGCTTCCGGCCAAGGAAGGCACTCGGATGAGCTTTGGTATTCATAAGAGGCCTCTAAGCGGTTGTGAAGGCCGAGTATCACCACTGGATGAAGCTTGATGCACACGCAACCTCACATCCAATATTGCGAGTCAAGGTTGGCATGGCCACGCCACCCAAGGAGAGCGCCGACATACTTCGTATGCCACCGACCTTCTGTGCATTTTGCACGCCCCCTCCCTTTCTTGCAGACAACTCTCTATTCTGCTCCAAAGAAACGGGTTTGCCTTCGCCAGAGACTACATAGTGCGTCCCGTCGAGACCATCCTGGGCCAACCTCAATATCGACATCGAGGAGCAGGGGCCTCCGGAGGGCCCTTGAGCTGCTCGAAACAAGCTGTTAGACGGTTGTCGGCGATCCCCACGAGAGTAGCGTGCACATGTGTAGACGCCATCATTGGGCATGTGCCTCGTGGAGGGAGTCCGTGTGCGTCTGCAGCTGCGATGCGGACCCATTTGCATACAACAGAGCTCTCACTACGCATATTCTTGCTCCCAGGATATGGCCTGGCTCGGTCTGGCAACCGTATCGCTGCTGATAGAATTCAAGAAGCACAAACTCGCTGAAGAGGCCGTCCTGGGTGGGCTATCACCGTTCTTGTCGAAGCTGTCGATATCAAAGCCAAATAACCAGAACGGAAGGGAAACAAGAAACGCCACTACAAATTTTTGTTTGTTTCTCCTCCCATCCCCAAGCGCACATACGGCGTAGAACGCACGACTGACACTGTGGCTAACTGTTTTCTGTCTCGCCGTTCTCATTAGATGTAATCCTCCTTCAAGCCAAACATCTAGACCGGCCCTTGAGCCTCGCAGGCTGCTTTGGCGTGTCTCCATTACAGCTCCTATTCTTCTTGCCAGTGGGCCACTAACGCCTCAACAGCATCTTCTTTGCGTCTCCATTTTCAATTTCCAGCACTGTCTTCAATGCAAACGCAGTCGAAAGTTGACGAGCTGAGACAATTCCACTCACGATGCCGACGGAAACCAAAATGGACGCGGCAGGCAAACACAATATCCACCAGCGGAGACCAATAGAGGCAATTACCACGGGATGGTCCTCGTTTCAAGGAGAAGCAACAATGAAAAAAAAGAGAGACGGAGAGCAAAGATGGGTATGGAAAGCAGGTCAAAGTCAATCAAGGCTGACCCTGGAAACGGTCAAGGTGATAAGTTGGGCGCTTTGCTTCTACTTCTTGCTTCCTGAACGATTGCCGGACATGAGGGTTGGAACTGTCGTGCCCCTCCCCATCGAGGATCCATTGCATCGGCGACGATTTTAAGAAAGCCAAGCAGAAAAGCAAGCACAGAGAAAAAAAGAAAGTAGAAGGAAGACGGCGAGGGAGGCATGTGGACAAATCCCGGACCTCGCCCACTCGGCCACGGTGCATGCTTCAGGGCCTGCATCCATGCTTTCTTCTCATTTATGTCTCTTTCATCGCTTTTCCCCTATACTCCCTTGCTTGCATACTTTGGTGGTCTAGAACAAGATTATGGGAAATTGCTATTCTGCACCCTGCACCCTGCATGGGTATGCGGAAATGGCACTCTTCGTTGGCTTTTGGAAAAAAATCAAAAGCCACTCCGAACTACGACGATCGTGTTAGAGTTTAGCACAAACCTCTTCTATATTTACCAGCCAAGTGGTTGTGCTCCTTTCTTCTTTACCTGGGGAGGGAAGACCGAGAGACAGGGCCTTTCTGTTAAAATATGGTGGCCCCATCGCGACAACCTTTCAAAGCGGTATCTTGCATTTCTAAAGAGAGATGGTGGAAAGACACTGCACACTATTGAGGAGACACAGAAGGGCTCGTGCTTCCGGGACATACATCGTGCATCTTGCATGCCCCAATGGGCACGGATCAGGGGTTGTTCTGCGGCCTGATTGCGAAGTGGCTGCGAGATTAACGGAAAGAAAAGAAGGGACTGCATATGAAGGTATCGCAAGAAGTGCACCACCTCCATCGAACATGCATACCGCAAGTCTCATATTCCCTTCTTCCGATCTTAGCATTTGTGCCTTCACGTCATTCTATCTTCATCACACTTCTTAACTGCACAGTATGTACTCGTGCAGTTGGCCCAGCAAGCCCCTTTTGCAAAAAGGACATGTATGACCGCTGTGATAAAGAAGATGCTTGGGTATAGCCTATGTCTGGCTGAACCCTCAGGGATGGTCCATACGAATCTCATCTTATATCTCATGGCGGAGCCACCGCTTCAACAGCACTTGACCAGCGTCTTGAACTCCTGTAATTCGCGTGGCTTTTCTTGTGCTTCTTCTTCTCGGCGAAGAGGTGGGCATCGTCTCCGCGCCTCTTGTGTCTCCCTTGCATTTTACCTGCCTTCTTTTTGTCGACTTCGGCCACCCACCCCTGAGATGGAGAAGCGTAACGCAAGTACAAAAGCATGAAAGCACGAATACAAGAAATATGTGCCACATGCACGCCTCGGTCATATATCGCGCTCCTTTGTTCTTTTCTTTTTTTTTGTCTTCTTTTCTTTCCCCTTTTTTCTTTTCTTTTAATATTGGAGGGAGGCAAAAAGGAGGCAGCGTGGAAGATGGTGTGAGAGAGATTATAGGACACATCCTGCACGGAGAGGTGCGACTAGATGGAAGCGGTGTCGAGCGTTTTGTTGATTGTGGTGGTGGAGGCAGCGGCGGCAATCGTGCTTCCAGGTGGCCACGATAACTGGACACAAAGCAACTCTGTCCCTGTTGATTGCCGGACATGAATGTGACATCTTAGTATGAAAAGGGGGGAAAGGAAAGGACAGCAACGACCGTTCTCGAGGGTTGAGGGAGGCGGCCGCTGTACGACCCCGTTTTCGTGCCCGATGCTGTACTCAGACAGTACTGAATGGGGGGCGTGTGGATGAAAAGAGACATCGGCGAGGTAATATGCAGCATGGAAAATAAGGAGAATAGGAAAATTTTGACGAGAAGGAAGAAGAAGACGGCGACGAAAAGTGGAAGAAAGGAGAGACGCGAGGAAAAGTGGCGAGAACGACAAGGATGCCTTGTAAAGTAAACAATGCGACAAGGGGTAAAGTAAACATATAGTGAATTTTGTGAGACCTGCCTTCTTGAGTACGAGGTCTTGCTTATGAGAGGGCGCTCTCAATATGTGTAGATCGGAAGTGACTGCATGCCGTCTATCCGAGATTGATTGATGAGGGATATCAACAAAGCTATGGCGAGGTTATCGCAGTAGTTTTACCAACGACGTTCTGGACAATGCTTCACGCCACTTGGTACTTGCACACGATTTACAACGAAATATTCAAGGGACGAAGGAGAGTGATACCCAAATGGGAACCAGAGACGGACAAGAAGAATTTCCTCTTGTCCTTCCATTGCCATGAATTTGATTATGCTAGATCTCGTAGAGGACCAGACCGTGGTCGCTTTGTCTTCCCAAATGAGACAAGAGAAACCGGCGATGACTCCAAGGAAAATAAACGCAAAGAAGTCGAAAGAAAGAAAAACAGTGGACAAGACCCAAAAAACCCAAAATATCCGTGAAAAGTGAAAAGAAATGAAAAGAGAAAACATGATATCGTGGCCTTTTTGCTCCGGGCAATGTTGCGGGATAGCCTGTACATGAAAATACGCCTGTGCTCTATCTATCTATCCTTTCCACGGAGTAGAAGAAAAGCAATCCTCTGAAAAAAAAAAGAAAAAAAAAAGCAACGCTTCAAGAAAAATCAAGAAAAATGAAATGCTTTCGTGATCCCGTACCAATAAGCCAAGCCGAGTGACTTGGCAAGGACTCCAAATGTTCACATCAAAATAGTCCCAATAAGAATAAAGCATCGCAGAAAGCAAAAGATCGTTGTGAAGAGAGAAGAGGACAGAAAGCCAGGCCACAAGAAGGACTGTCAGTATCCTCAGAGGTAGATGTCACCACGCTCGCCGTTCGCCCACTTGCGCCACGCCTCGGTGTAGGCATCTTCGAGATCAGCGACCCAGCGACGAGTGTCGAAGAGGCCGCACTCCCATTTGTGCTCCCAGAGCATCTTTCGAAGGTCGGCAAGACGGCCTTCACCCTCGCCATACGTCCCGGTACCGTCGGCACATGGGACCTGGCGGTAGCTCATACCGCTGGCAAGCTTGATGGCCATCTTTTCGTACTGGTCATCGTCATCGGCAATCAGCTCGGCCGCTGCCTGTTGGCCGGCGGCGTCCTTGGGCAGCGCGCCCTTGAGAACAGAGGCGCCAATACGTGAGCACATCTTATAGTCGTAGCGCGGCGACGTCAAGAGAGGCGTGCTTGACCACAAAGTGTCCGCAGCCGTTGTGTGGGCATTACACTCGGGCGTGTCGAGGAAGATATCGCAGATACGTGCACGGTTGATGTGCAGTGCCTTGGGCGCAACGTCGGTGAAAAAGATACGGTCTGCAACACTCTTGCCAGCCCACTTCAGCGCCGTCTTTCTGATGTTCGGCTCTCCCAAGTCAGGGAACCGGAGCAACCAGAGGACGGCGTTGGGCACACCGGCGAGAATGCGCAGCCAGCTTCGAAACGTGGTAGGATCGATCTGAAAACATGTTAGCATAACCTGTCACTATTATAGGAGCGAAAGCCGGATACATACCTTGTAGAGCTGGTTGAAGTTGCCAAGAATGATCGTATCATCCGAAAGACTGGGGAACATCTCCTTTCGCATCTTCCAGCGGCGCTGCTTCTCGTCTTGCCATGTCACTGCGCGCTCGCTGGGGTCGGCGAACTGTTTGTGATCGCAGCAAAAGAACGTATCGCGGCTGTAGATGATGTTTTCGGCGTAAATCCACTTCTCGGTGTCGACATCAGACTCGTCTCGGAACACATCGCTGACGCTGACATTGCCGCGCCAAGGTCGGAGTGTCGACGGCGGGATTGCTGTTTGGTCGGCCAGGAGATAGTCGCACCATTCAGCACCGAGTGTGCCAGCAAAGCCCATGAAAGCCATCTGGATTGGTGCAGGCCGAGCCGCAAAGATCTCGTTCTTTGCACCACGCGTGTATCCGTTCAGGTTGACCAGGATGTGGATGCCGTCCTGGATGATCTGCTGAATCAGGCGCTCCGGAGCCCAGTTGGTCACATCGCGGAAGACTGGCGACTCACGCTCAATCTTCTCCCGGTACGGCGACTTGTCACTCGGCGTGGTCGCGTAGCAGAACGCTTTGGCTCTCGCGGGGTTGTGGAAGCCAAAGACGGACTGCATCAGGTGAGCCAGAGGATGGTTGTTGAAGTCAGAAGAGATGTAGCCGATGTTGAGCTGCGGCTGTGGAGGAGCAGGCGGCGGGTAAACCGAGCCGGAGAGCCACGGGGATCGGAGGGTGTTGCATGAGATCCGAAGGGCGTTGCGTTGCGAGATGAGGCGGACTTCTTTAGCCGGCAGAGGGCAGGTGAACGTGTGGAAGGGAAGCACTGTCGGAGCACCGGGAACAGAAAGGCTCGCAGGAGGCCGAGGCCGTGAGTATCCGTTTGGCGACTCCTTGCCGTGCTTGTAACGGTCACAGTACCAGCGATACATGACGACACGCGTGGCTCGCTCAATAAGACGGAGAACACGAGAGCCCTCCCAAGGTTGACCAGCCCACTTCTGCAGTTCGGCCGTTACGTCCATGCTGGCACCCTGGCTATCGGTATCGGTGTTCTTGTCGGCTGTGCCCATGGCCTCCTTCATTTGGCAGGCAAGCATGGCAATCGAGCTCTCGTGCAGAACACCACGTCCCCACATGGAAGCCTCGTCCAGCTGGCGAGCAACAATGTCGACGACACGCTTCATGAGGCCACTGCCGCGGCCGTGCTGACGAACATCCTGCAGCATGCCATCGTCATCGACGTGCCAGCGGTCGTAGCGTCCACCGTAGAGCACCACACCACCACGACCAGCCCAGTCACAGACCGAGTTGAGTGCGGTGGACAGACCACAGACAGCCTCAGTGAACTCAGGGTTGGCGGCTACAGCACGGCGGTAGTACGTGATGGCTTCGCCAGAGCGTCCACGATCCTTGACGGCATTGGCGAGGTTCGTCAGAGCAATGTCAAAGTTGCCATCACAAGCCACGGCCTGCTCGTACATCTTGATAGCAAGATCTAGCTGACCGACATCCTTCAGCAAACTCCCGAGGTTAGTGTGGAGATGGACGTGCTTGGGATCGAGCTGCAAGCCATAGCTGTAGTAGGTAAAGGCCAGTGCTAGACTGCTGCCCGGAGGAATGCCGGAGGGGACAGCACTGGATGCGGCAGGCACCACCGTGCTGCCAGAAGACGTCTGTGCTTGGGGCAAGTTGGGCTGACGAGGAAGCTGGTGCGAGCTCATGCGAGTAACTTGGAGCTGCTGGGCTTGCTGTTGTTGTTGCTGCTGCTGCTGTGCGTTCTGGATCTGCTTTTGTCCTGCCTTTCCGGCGACTGATTGTTGAATGCTAGCGAGAAGAATGCCAACATTGTTCGCCGTGGACGGACTCTCCTGGATGGACATTGACAGATAGTAGAGCGACAGAATGTCGCCCACTGCTGTGGCCTGGCCATTCGAGCCCTGTGAGAGACAGCCGCTGCTGGCCATACCGTCCTGCAGGATCTTGGCCAGTGATAGCAGAGCATTGCTCGTCGCTGTCAACGCTGCCTTCTTGTGCTGGTATCCCAGGACATAACGCAGGCCAGGAAGCTGGCCGTTGGTATAAGGGAACGCTCGCTTCGCCGTGAGCTTGGCGACTTCAGGGGGCAGAAGAGGCGGGCCGGACGACGGCCGTGAGAAGTACGACCGAGGGCTCGATTGCGGTGCTTCTGGTGAGAGGGCGGTACGAATCCGGAGAATGAGGCTCTGGATGTTGCGGAAAGGACGGCCAACACCAACTAGGACGCACTCTTCATAAGCCTCCGATGCAGCACTCATCTCCTTCATCAAGTAGAGGCTGTTGGCTTTGGCGTGAAGAAGTCCAAGCATCCGGCCGGTGTCGTGCCCTGGGATTGCGTAGCCACTGGAGCCAAAACCGGCCTGTGATGTGCTGGGACTCGATGCATCCTTGGTAACCATCGGAACGTCTTCGGTCGCTGAGTTGGATGTGCTCCCGGTATGAGATGCTTGAGATGCCGAAGATGCCGAATCAGAGGTATCTTTTTCGAGCTCGATCCGCTTTATGGCTCCGCCCGGAGTCGTATTTTCAGTCGGCGTAGAGCCGCTAGGACCCGGAAGACGCAAGGCGTTTTGCACATATTTGACAATCTCCACAATCTCGCGGTGCCGGTGCTCCGTCGAGAGTATGCCGATGAGGTGCTCGGAGGAGTCAAAGTAGCTCGGCTTCGAGTGGATAGCTCGCAGCCAGTATTTGACAGCCTCTTCGCGGCGGCCCATACAAAAGAGCGTCGCGGCGATGTTGGACAAAACTTCGACATGGTTCGGCTGCAGCGTAAAGACTCTCTTGAACCATTCAAGAGCCTGCTCAAAGTGCTCAAGTGCGTAGTGCAGACAGGCACCAAGATTCATGCCTTCCACCCATTTCCAGCCGTTTCCTTCACAAATAGCAGAAAGAAGTGTCAGGACATCCTTGGCTTGCAGAACTAGCGGTGCGTGCATAGAGAATGCGCTTGCTCGGGTTTGGGCACCATACGGTGCACGCAGAAAATTTTGTATCTGGTTTCCGCCATTTGCTGCCGCCGCAGCAAAGTGATCCTGGCCGATGTTGGCGTTCTTCACCTGCATCTGCTTCAGCTGTTCGAGTCTTGAGACTGTTGCTGGCCGTGGGCGTGCATGTAGGTTGGGAAGTGGCCGGCCATTGAACGACTTTTTGGTCTGTGAGAGATGCAGCACAAGGTTGGCATAGGTGCTCTCAGCGATTTTCAGGGCGGCGTCTTTGATATGAGCAGGCATATCCGCCCGCATCGGTGAGGCTGAGCCCGATGTCAAACCCACAGCATGCATCAACTGAAGCAGCGCGCCAGGTTGCCGGGTGTCCAGGTTGTCCAAGTTGACGCTTTCTTGCCCGTGCATGCTGATCGGATGCATGTTCATGCTCATGTGCCGTTGCGGGACGGACGACGAAAGCTGGAATGCAGCTTGCTGTCCGGGCATAACCGTTTGATGCATGCCATCATTGTTGAGACCTGGGGGAGAGAACATGGGCTGGGCGGCAGATATAAAAGCACTGTCGCACGCAATGTTCTGCGGAACAAAGCTGTAGTTGCCTATGCCGCCGTTATTATTGGTGGCCATGCTGCCGTTCAAGTTGGTACCCGCGTTTATGTTACCTATGATGGCGAACGGGAACATATGCGACTGTTGCTGCTGCTGCTGCTGTTGTTGCTGAAGCTGCGGCTGGTACCCCTGTAGTAACACGCTGTCTGGCCAGAGGGGTTGGCGGTCGAAGCTGGGTGTGTTGAACGACGTTGGTCCTGGAGATGGCTGATACGAAGGTGAAAAAACGGGCTGCATGGTGAGATTGTTGACTCGGTTGATGCCGCCATTATTCGACATTTGCTGGGCAAAAGGCATTTCCGACTGTATCTGGGCAGCCTGGTTTACCATTGCGTTGTCAAAGTTTGCTGAAGCAGCCGCCGTGGC
Source organism: Sporothrix pseudoabietina (assembly GCA_019925295.1). Taxonomy (NCBI): domain Eukaryota; kingdom Fungi; phylum Ascomycota; class Sordariomycetes; order Ophiostomatales; family Ophiostomataceae; genus Sporothrix; species Sporothrix pseudoabietina. The sequence continues at coordinate 189,417 of JADHKS010000017.1, read as the reverse complement.
GGCGCTGGCGAGTGCTGCCGCGTTGTTTCCTATTAAGAACTGGCGGCCATTGACGGTCGACGAGAATTGCTGGCCATTCGCATTTGCACCCATGAAAGTACCGGCTCCGGGAGTTTGTGAGAAGCCCTGTTGGTTTTGCATGTCCTGGCCCGAGCCAGCTTGTTGGACGAATGGTGTCGGAAATAATGCAGGGGTCGCGGGTAGGGCCATTTGCTTGGGAGGTGGAGGGCCAGTTGCGAGGCCGACCGGAGTGCCATCGTAGCCGGCATCGATCGTTCCGTTGGGTGTTTTTCGCCGCAGGTGGTGCTCCTGGCCTAGGTTGACGTTCAATGATGACGAAAAGGATTGTTGGCTCTGTCCATGGAGCTGTGCATTGAGCAGATGACCTGCTTGTGAGTTCGTCGAGGGACTGGCGGGATGTGAGCTCCGGATAGGAAAGGTCTGGGCAAGGCTGTCGGAAGGGCCTGCATGCTGAACTTGTTGTGGCTGGGTAGCGCGGCTCTGAGACAGGTATTGGTGATGTTGGGGGAAGGAGTGCTGCTGCTGTTGTTGCTGCTGTTGTTGCTGCTGCTGTTGCTGCTGCTGTTGCTGCTGTTGTTGCTGCTGTTGTTGCTGTTGCTGTTGCTGTTGATGGTGTTGAAAGTCGAGTTGTTGTTGGAGAGCAGCAAACTGTCCTGGTCGGAGATGGGCGTGGAAAGGCATCAGAGGCTCGAACCGTCGTCGAGACGGCACCGGCTGCTGGTGCATCTGAACGACCGGCTGCTCCATGGTGGTGGTAGATGTCGTGTAGATTGTATAATGAAGATATGGGTGGTGGTATATGTGAGAGGAGGGTGATAGAATCAATAAAGTCGGCGAGGTGTGCGATATTCTGCACGGCCTACAGCCACTTCAGCGACAGCCGGCGCTGCCGTGATCGTGTCGTCGTCACTATTTTCGATTGGCAATATCGTCGTAATGGCTTTGAAGCCGTCGCCGGTGCTTGTTTTCGTAATGGTCGTGAGGATTCGTTACTGGTCGTCGCTGCCGCTTCATGCGACGTCGAGCTCGCTATCGGGGCCGAAGTCGAAGTCGTTGTCGGTCGCTCGAGGCCCTAGCCGTAGAGGCTGGGATGGAGAAGAGAACAAGGCAGAGACATGAAAGATAACGGGTTGTAAATGGGCGCGGCGGTGCACGGATGAAGAGGGGGAAACCGAAAAGAGACGGCAGAGTCCCTGGCAAGCAATGCGAACCAAACTCCGAGTCGACAAAATAACACGATTTGAATGGCCTCAATGAAGGGAAAAGAGGGGGGGGGGCGAAAATGCAAAATGGCAATCGCGAAACAGAAAGGGCAGGAACAATGCGATGTTGAGAAAAAAAAAGGGAAAGAACAAAAGGACCGAGATGGAGAAGGTGCACTCGAGGAAGGTGTGGTCAACGCGCCTTCCAAAATGCTCAAGTTTTGACCACCGTCATGCTCAGCCCACAGGCTTTCACTCAAAAAGTATTGAGCGGAGCCCGTTAGGTACTCGTACATGTACACTGGGGCTTGCCGCTAAAAAAGAGCAGGCTTGGAAGGAAAGAGGGGGGAACACAACGGGAGGGAGACGCTTTGCTGGAAGCAGGGACGCTAATTAGAGCCCGCTTGGTGGCCCTGAATTACCAACAGACAGGCGGCGGATTGGAGTTGGGGCTGGGCTAGTTAGGGAAAGACATACAGAGACAAACAGGCCCAACGAGGAAGGGCCAAGGGATGAGAAATGGCAAGAGAGAAACAAAAGAAGGAAAATCGGGGAAGGTGCGATGCAGAAGAGACACAAACACGCACAGTCTGGCGATGGGCAGAACGGGAAGGCGCGACACACACGGTGGGCGTACGTGTATGATGGGTATGGCAAGGCAAGAGCGTTGTGTCGTAGCTCCTGTCTGAAGTACGACGTGAGAATATGGGTTATTAGGAGGGGGAAGAGTAAATATAAGATGTGGGAGGAACAATGAGGAGCAGCCAGCCCAAATGGAAGATGCAGCCAGTACAGAACAGAACAGGAGAGCCGAGAATTCCCAGACCTTTGTGCTTGTTTTGGATATCTGGCTCGCCAAAGCTGTTGCTGTTGGCTTGGTTTTGCTCGTTGGCTTGTCCCTGCCGTTTCGAGATTAGGCCCAGAATGATGTTCCTTCCTCAACCTCGCTGGTCAAGTGATACGCGTTAAATATCGTGCGAACGGTTCTGTTTTATTCTGGGCAGTCGCGACTCTCACGCGGGAGGGTAAAGCAGGCAATGAGAGGAAAGAACGACCGTCGGACTTCTTGAACTCGAGAAGTATGTGAGATGCAAGAAACTGACGACCTACTCCGTATTATGAAGGCATTTGGATGTCACTCTGGCAAGAAAATCTCATAAAAAGAGCGAGGAGGGGGTGTGCGGTAAAATGGGAAAGCACGACCCGTTACTGGATGGCTGGCGGGGGAGGAGAAACAGGGGTAGTGGAGGTGCTTGGATGGGCGAGGCGAAGGAGGGTAGGAATGAGAGACATGAGAGACAACGTGCTCCGTCGCATTGAAAGGGGAGCTGGGGGAGGCAGGTATCGCCAGAGAGTATTTATGGATGAGGACTACGAATTACAAGACTTGTCACTGCAGGGCACGCTGTGACGAGCGTGCCGTATTGGCGAAGAGAGAGGATGAGAAGAGTGCGATTTCCCTGAATGCTTAGCGCTCTGATGATGACTGCCAGGCACCCTTGCTCGGTGCGAGAGTGCCCATCAAAGTGTGCAAGTCCCTGCCCTGTTGAGCCTGTCGAAATTCATCTTTCTCACCACACAGATGCGGTCTGTGGATCGCAAGAGGCCGGTGCAGACGTTGAATACGGACTTTATCAAAGTCTGGTACAGATGGACTGACAGGAAAGGGAGCCGAGCGTGCGTTTGGTATGGCAGGCAGTGATGAATGAAAAGTGAGGATAAAAATGAAAGGTATGTACAAAGTAAAAAGCCACATGTGAGTGAGCAAGCTTTTTTCTCTCCTTTTTTCTCTCTCTAATACTGGTGAGGGGAGCAATTAGACACATTGATTAGACAAGGCGGCTTTGCAGATGCTCCATCGTGCAGCAGGCGCTACCTACCCCAACAACGTGCCTGCCTTGTTAACGGTGCGACAGGCCGGGCTGCGCTAAGAAGGCGCGGCGGAAGCACATGCGCTAGAGGCTAGGCAGTGGGCTTGTCTGCGTCGCTCTGTTTGTTAGGGTGCTAGCGATACTTGGGTCTCGTACATAATACGTCGTCGACGCCAAAGTATCTCACTTCAGTGACAGCTGTCTTTGTCAGGACTCGCACCATAGATATTCGTATCAAATCTTGGCAGGTTCAAAAAGGAACCAATATTGTTCGAATGAGCTTAAATAGACATACTACTGCGTCGACCCTGTTGTTCGTGACTGTCCTGATGCAGCGAGTATACAAGGGAAGAGACATGCGAGACATGGTACGAGGCCCACACGCAAAAATCAGTGCACGGTGCAGGTATCTCTCTCACAGGCAGTCGGTGAGAGAGCAGCGACGTCATGAGATTCCGTGCCGAGCACCCCCTGCAAGCTTTTTTTTCCTTTTTTCCCCCCCGTTATGCCCCCCAACCCCCCACCGCAACCCAAGACAATCGCCAGGCTACACCTGCAAAGACCTGCAAGCGCAGGTTTGACCAATGCAATGCAAGCGTGTGTGTCCGGCCCTGGGATCGCCTGCTGACGGCAAAATACTCGTATATAGCGCGTAGCCACTTGCTCCATAGCGGTTCTTAGCGGGTCTGCTGGTGCCCGCCGGCACCCAAAGCGCCTGGGTTGGTTGGTGGTGGGCTCAACCCTTTGTTCACCCTCGAGACCCTCTCAGCCTCTCAACCACTTTTGGCTCCGGATTTTCTCCCTCTTTTTCCTGATGTGCCAGGGCCTGCAGACTTTGCAGGGTTTTTGGGCAACGCCGGAACAGGGCACTGTCGTATGCGGTGTGCCACCCTTTATGAGATGGGGCTGCTTTAGCGCTGCTCTGTGCTCCGTTCTCCGTACCAAGTGGTCACCAAATAGTCACCAAAAGCTGCCTCATACACAGTACAACGCTACGTTGTCGCGAAGTGGTGTCGATGCCCTGCCGTGAAAGAAGTAAAAGTACGACGTATTAATTACTCCGTGCTCTCAAAGTATCTTGAGTTAATTAAAAGAAGACGGCCGTTGAAGACGGCAGTCGCGGACGAGAGCCTGCAGAAGGCAAGGCACAAGTGCAAAAGTACCTCGAGTGAAGATCACCATAGGAGAACCTGTACTCCGTATTGCGATATATATACGTGGCAGACACCAAGGATGAAGGAACAGAGGATACTCCGTACAAGGAACGAAGGATACATCCAAGTAAAAAAGGCCAATGGCAGGCGAGGTAGGGATTCCAGACAGTGTTTTGTCGGAGAGAGAAAAAAAACATGAAAAATAAATAAACGAAAGGAGGGGTCCAGGATACGCAAAGGCCAAAAAAGCCGAAGAAACCATACACAAGCCCACAGAATCTGCGAGAGCACTTCAGAGCACTTGGATACAGATTGACGTCCCAGGAAATGACAGACTGGCAGACTGGGCACTCGACGAGAATCGTAATGAGCGCCTCGCAATAAGAGGCAATGAGAGGCACATCTTCACCCAAATAGGGACTAGAGTGGCCGTCTGCCCAGGAGGCTCCTAGCTGTGTGGGGCCCGCCGACGAAGGTGGTGTTGTTGCGGCCATTGGAGCATTGGTGATGGTTGTGCTGGTGGTGGTGACCGCAGTTGGAAAAACCCGAAAACGCTGTGCAACTTGATTCTTCCTGCTCGGCGTATTCTGGTCCTTTTCTGTCTTGCCCGCCGTTTCCAAGATGTCACTGTGTCACTGCCTGACTGCGTACGACCTATGCCTCTTCGCTCCTTCTCGCTTCAGGCTGCCTTCTTTTCTTTGAAGCCGTTCTGCCATTCTCTTCGCGCGCTGCTCTTTCCTTGTCAACGGACAGAGGCCGTTGTAAACGAGCTGCAAGGCAGCAGGGGGCGACCGGGCGACAATACCGGAACTCATTGGCAGTGGCGGAAGGAGCGGCCGGATGTCCCAGGACCTTTCACAAACTGCAAGAAGCATGTCTGTACATACGAGGTAAGACGAAAAAGGAGAAAAGGAGACAAGGGGGCGTCACTGGGTTTGGGAATGTGCGGAATGTGCGCAACCCAGCATGGCCCCTATGCACGAAGCAATATCAGCATGTGTACGGAATACATCTCGAGCTGCACAAAACTATGCGCAGACTTGTACATCATATGTATGTGTAGACTATGTTTACATTCACTTCACACAACACGACGTGGACGATGCCGATCATTGCGCAAGGTTGGCGCGCGCATCTTACATCTTGTACAACCGCTCAGAAGCTTCTCATTTCCGCCTTTTGAGCTGAAGAGGCTTCAACGGCTGCAAAGACTTTTGAATTCACGAAAAACGGCCACGATATCCCGTCACATTTGGCGTCGATGCACGAGGCAAGCCTGCCTTGCTCAGCACGTGTGGAGACGGACACTGGTGGGCCTGTCTTTTCTCATCACATCTTGGGCAGCGAAGCAAGGAGAAGATAGACAAGGCATGCCACGCACATATGGGTCGCAGCTGCCGGCAAGTGGTTGGATCTCGTTGACCCCAGGGAAGAGACAAAGCGTTTTTCTGTGCAACACAGACGACACCGCCATTCCGCCCTGTCTGGTCGGTTTATTTCTGGAGGGCCCTTATTCTTCTTTGATTTTAAAATAAATTATACAATAATTGACCAGGCTGCGAGTTATTTTCCTGAAAGATATTGCCCTAATTATTTATAAGAAAAACTTAAAAGGTTCTTTTTTTGTACTTACGGATGGGCCCGCCATGGGAAAAGTACTCTCGATCGGCGAGCAACCAGTTGACGACGCCGAGAGTCAGAATAAGCAAATAAATACGACAAGGAGACCAATCCAGTACGTGAGAGCGCAAAAAGCAAACGTCTTGAAAGACACAAGGCGTTTTGAAGTGGGGGAGCTGAATACGCTTCGTACGCATACATATACACCGCATACGAGGCCAAAAACCGCAGCTGCACATGGGGGTGCTTTCCCTGCTGGGCATCGTGGCCGACTTTGCGCGACGGCTTTTCATTCTTTGCTGTCAAGGAAGGCACGAGAGCAGCATGTTCTCACTGCATCGAAAGGGCAGGAACGATGGGAAGACAGAAAGGGGCAAGCCGACAATTCAAAACTGCGCCCATCCATCTGTGCAGAGGAAGATGTACAAAACACGGAAACGCATATCATGGAGCAAAGCCTGATCGACAACGCGGGTCGCCAAAGTGTGTGCGCCGCCCACCCCTCCATTTCCCGTGCCGTTTCCTTGTGTCCTAGACTTTGCCCTTCTTCCCCCAGACCGTTGGTCGGTCTTGCCCAGCCTTGCCATGGCCTGAATGTCTCCTTTGGCATTTTTTGTTTTGGTAGTCTTTTCCCTGCCATCATCACCCATCAAACACTTCGTTGCTTACTATCCCATCCTCGTCCCCATGGCCTCCCGTCTGCTTGTAATGCGATGGAGGCGGGACGGCTATTTGTGCCAAGGGGTGTGTGTGGGAGGGGCGTGCTTGTGTGGTACTGATGCATACAATTCCACGCACACAAGCACACAAGCACACAGGCACACATAAGAATCTGTTTATTGCTCCGAAAGGGAACTGGTTGGGCGGCCGGCCTTGTTTGAGATGGTATCGATAATACGTGCTATCGAAAACACCAGCTCTTCCAGTGATATCGTAAACAACGAGGCCGCCACCGCCAGGCTTTTTTTTTTTTTTTTTTTTTTTTTTTTTTTTTTTTTTTAGAGCGTATTGGGGCACAGCTGCATGTATACGTGTTTGGACGAGAGCGCGTGGGCGACGTGTAGATTGGGAGAAGGCGAAATACAGCAAGCATAGACTGGGAAGGGCATAAAAAACCCGTGCGCAAATATAAGAGGACAGGAAGATGGGATTCTCCGCATACACAGATGCAGGTGATGGAAGAGTGCAAGATATGACTGCCACGTCGGGCACACTTCATATTGCGCGCACCCATTTTATGAGGACAAAAGACTACATGGGGAGAACAAGCATGTGCTGTGATGAATGTTGCGAAACAGGTCATTAAAGACAGGCTCATAATCCCGTCTGGAAGGCAGCTCGTTCATGAGAAAGAGTACAAAATTGCCACGTGCGCGGCGGCCACCACTCTTTGCTGCAGCCTATCGAGCCTTAGCACGAGGGGAGGGACACGGCGCGACGGCCATGACGAGGCCATACAGCAGCCAGAGCGCAGGGCTACGTCCAATTTATGCCTCATCGCCACCGGCTTGTTGATATCGGAAAGGCCGTGCTACTCTACATCTCGACATAGATTCTGTGAGAGCATGCTTGCAGCAGCCTCTCATCACATTACCACGAGAAGGCCGCATCTACATAATATTCGAAGAAGGACAGCCGCAGAAGGCTGACTACCCAGGCTGCCTGGGCGGTGGAAGAATTGGAGGGGATAGGGGACAAGAGACACAAGAGGGTGTCTTGGAAATAAGATGTTGTCCTGGATGATGGACCTCTGACTTTCACTTCTTTACACAGAAAGCCGCGGTGAGTAATAGGACTCTTCAATCTTCCTAAGTACCAAAATTGAGAAACACCATGGGGGCGCGGTATAACTCAGAGTGTAGACCAGGAGTAGAAATGTTTGGGGGGAATGAGCGAAAAGGGGAAAAGGGCTGTATCACGGCAAGAAGCAATGGCATAAAACGGATGCCGTCAGGAGAGCAGATATATCGAGGGACGAGTCTGAGAAGGAGCAGGTCTGCTCTCGCAAACACTCGCCTCAAACCCTTCTCTCGATGCTCGTGTCCTTCTCCATCGCGTTGCTTCGTCCGGCTGTCGTTTGCTTCGAGGGGAGCTGTCTTGTGTCGAGGCACATTGCATTCGCGACATCATTGCTGGAACCTGTAAGAAAATGTTGTTTTGCACTTTTTTTTTGTTTGTATCTTTCTCGTTTTTCGTAGTTGCTCTTTCCTTTCCTTTTATCTTCCTCTTCTGTTGCTGGTATGTAAAAAAAATCGATAACCGGTATAAAAATTCCAATGCTGAAGGAGGGAGGTGAGAGCTCCCCGTTGGTCGTCGTATTTCGTCGTTTGATGAAAATTCGAGATGTTCGGGAAAACACTGTCCTTCTTCGGCGAGAGAGAAAAAAGAATCGGGAGGAAGTAGAAGGAATGGTGGGAAGGAGAGAAGGAGAGAAGAAGGGAAGAAAATTGGTCGGGGTAAAAGAGCAAACCAAACGAAAGAACAGAGAAGAAGGAGAAAAACCTGAACTCCTTTGTTGCTCGGAATGCCAAGAAACCCGTTGCACACGTCTCGTTCCCACCCTAATCAGAAGTCAAGTCGTCGACCACCTTTTTGTTCATTTTGTCGTTTTATCGTCATCCCTTACTCCTCAGGGACGTCAATCTCACCGGCGTCGATAGCCTCGATGATGTCCTGTGGCGGCTTGCCGTCGACCTGGCAGCCGACGGAGTAGGCGGTGCCGAGGATCTCCTTGACGGTACCCTTCAGCTCCTTGGCGAACGACTTGTAGCGCATTGTCCGGGCAATGTCGACGATCTCGTCAAAGGGAATCGACTTGTTGTGCTTGATGTTCTTCTCCTTCTTGCGGTCCCGTGGGGGCTCCTTCAGGGCGCGGACGATCAGAGACGAAGCGGTGGGGACGACCGAGACAGCGGCCTGACGGTTCTGGATGGTGAGCTTGACGGTGACACGCAGACCCTTCTGTAGTGTGTGTTAGTGACTGTATCTTGAGCGAGGCTCGTCGTTCCTCTTCCTTTCTGTCCAACCCATCCCCTTCGGCCCCGAGTGTCGAAAAACCTCGGACCGCGGCCATCTCGCCCATTATTTCTTCCGTTTGTCAACGTACCCAGTCGCCGGTGGCCTTGGCGATATCTTCGCCGACCTTCTTGGGGGAAAGACCCAGGGGACCGATCTTGGGAGCCAGTGCCGAGGAGGCACCGACCTCACCACCCGTGGCTCTCAGGTGGCTATTGCAGACGTTAGTATTTCACCCTTTTCCATCTTCAAATCATTCTCTCGTCGCCCATTCCATCGGGGAGTATCGTATCGATGTTGTCGATGGCAGGGGAGCGTTCGCAGCGGGAGGAGGAGCGGTGCATACATGATCTTGATCTCATTGGGGTCGACCTTCGGGGCTGCATGAGGCTGTTAGCAACTTGACATCCAAAAATTCCCCCAATATCCCAAAAATTGGCGTTGATGTCTCGCTCGATGCGATTGACGGCAGGAGCGGAAACAGGTGAGGAGGAATGCAACGTACGCATTTTGACGGTTGTTTATTCGAAAAAAATGCACTCTGGCAGGTTTGGTGATTATCGTGGGAAGGTGAAAAAGAAGAGTCGTTGCGGGATGGTCAACAACGAAGGAGAAGGAGGAGACTGTAAAATCGAAACGGGGGGGTTAGGACAGGGAAAAAAAAATCCAGCAAAAAGGGCTCCTGCTACTGAAAAAATCATATGCGGCTTGCGATTTGAGGAAAAGAGTGGGGCTCATTAGCTTTCTGGCGGGCAGGAGCAAATCGGCCCAAAGACCAAGGGCGCAAAAAATGAATTTCTGTGCGGTCTTCAGGGCTGAGTGGGGTCCATTAATTTTTGACCTTTATGGGCTGCAACCAATCATAAGCTGCCGTTGTTTGAAGTGGCGCAAGCCATGTGTGGCGGTGCATGTGTAATTATGTAATCTATCTTAGCCTGGCGAACAACGGTCTCGACAATGGATAGATGTTCTTTCGCTCAGTCTCACTCCACTCGCTCTGAGTTTCTTTGTCGATCACCCACCGAAATGAAGCCTGGCAGGCATACGGAGTACAAGGACATAAAATGCATTTTCAGTTTTGAAAGGCTTGAAGCATAAACACGACTCGTATGATAAAAACAAACAACTATCCTCCCGCTCATTTTTTTCTTCGACTTCTACAAAGGAGACAAAAGGAAAAATGAAAACTAGAATGAAAACAACCCCAGCACTACTCTCTATACTACCCGACCGTGTCATTATTAGTTCGTGCCACTCACAGCCAGCCTGAAGATGCGTGTTAGTACAGTGCACGTCAAATATACGAGATGGAGGGCAACAGAAAACATACTTCATCAAATGGTCCATAAAGGTCTGCAGCGACACATCGTCGGTGAAGATGGTCTGCGCTGACTGGGCACCGACGCCGCCATAAGCACCCGTAGTGTGCGTCGTCGACGGGTTCAGCTTGGACAGCAGGAAACGGGCCTGCGAACCACCGGCGTCACAAACAATGAACCGGGGCAGGGGGAACCGATCCGTGATAAGATCCTAAATTTGTTAGTGATGCGCACAAAAAATAGTATCAGCCCATAAAAGGCAGGCCAACTTACTCTTGCGTCCTCCTTTGGCTGCTCTAGTAATGATGCAAAGTTCTCGTAGCCCTCCTGGTTCTGATATCCTGCTTTCCGCCACTGGGCGACGGTCTCGCCGTGGAAGATGAGAATGTGGAAGAAGGTGTCGAGGAGGAGGATGTGGGTGGGCTGGATGGACGCCGAGTCCAGAAGCACGGGCAGACCGCCGTCCTGGTCAAAGGTGTACGAGTCCAGGGTGGGCTGGATCATGACCAGCGAGTTGCTGACATCCTCGTGATTCAGCACGTGCCGGTAGAACGCTGTCTCGTCGGGAGAGTTGTTGAAGACCTGCAGGAACTGGCTTCGCCGCAGATGGAACATAAATTGTGGGTAGAGGGTGAAGTTCTTTTCCAGACGGAACGACGACGGGTCGTCTTTCCGGTAGTCGGCAAAGCGTGAGCACAGACGAATCAACATGCGATCAACCCAGCGCAGGACATCCGGGCCATCGTCGACCTCGGCCTTGAAGACGGCAATACGCGACATTAGCACGGCGGCAGCCTCTTGATCGAAAGAGCGGGCGAGGGTCGGGTCGCCGGCCGGGCCACTGAGATCCCGGGCAATGGTGGTGACACGCAGGTGGAACTGGCCAGACGAGTGCTGGTAGTAGGTCAGGAACTGCATCATGCCCTTCTGCGGGCCCTGTTGGATCGGAGACTGGCCACCCTGGGCAATTTCAAAGTAGATACCGTAACTGGCGCTGGGGTCGATGCCGCACATCTTCCATGCGCATGTGTTGCCCATGCCGATCTCGGTCTCGCCCACGGACGTTGACTTCTTGTTGAGGGACACACCGTGGCCGATGAGGCCCGTGACCTTGAGCTCCTTTGTGGTCAGCACCTCCAGGACAGCATTGAAGCCCATCAGCAGGTTGTCGTCGCCGTCCTTCTCAAACACGCGCACAAACGACTGCTTGAACATGGCGGACGTGAAGCTGTCCGTCAGGATCATGTGACCACCCGTGGAGTTGCTCAGACCCTTCATCTCCAGCAGACCAACCTGGTCCAGACAACCAGCGAAGATGTCGATGATGTGGCCGTTGTGGGCGGTGCGCTTGGCAAGGTTGTCGTAGAACTTGATGGCCTTCTTGTAGTTCTTGGCGCTGTCGCGGTCGATGTCGTGGTGCGAGCGGATGGGCTCACGCAGCTCAGGGCCGACAACCATACCGGGGCCCTCGGTGGCCGGGCCACCAGTGAACACCATGATGCGCGCACCCGAGTTCTGGAACGAGGACTCAAGCAGGCTGACAGCAACGCTGATGGCGACACCGGAGCAACGCAGGCTACGGCGATCGTTGGCGACGGGCCAGGGATCCTTCTGGAGCTGCTCGAGGGCCTTGGTGAGCTGGAACTCGCCCTGCTGGACGGGGAGCAGGAAGCGGGCGGCGGGGCCAAGGGGCATGTTGGGGCGGCCGGGCTGCATACCGGGGCGCATGACGGGTTGGGCGAGGCCGAGCATTTCCTGGACCTGCTTCGGGGTGTACTCCTTGCTGCCACGGAACACGTAGGACTTGGCACACTCGGCGTAACCGATCTCGTGGACCTGGGTCTAGGGGTGTGTTAGTATGGCAATCAAAAGAGGCTGATAGGGCTGGAGCTCTTTGCGACGTACCATTGTGCCAAAGGTAATGAGACCAACAAGGGCGTTCTCGGGCAGCAGGCTCAGGCTCATGACGAGCGACTCCTTGACGGCAGCCAAGCTGTCCTCCTCCTGGCACATGTCGACAACATAAAGGAAGATGGGCGGGTTCTGGGCCGGGCGCGATAGTCGGTACTCGATGGTGGTGTTGGACGGGTGCAGCTCGGGCGGGATGGCATTGGCGGTGATGTCCTTGTAGTGCGGCGGCAGGGGGTTGCGCGACAGACAGAAGGGGCAGACCCAGAGACGGGCACGCACGTCGACTTGGCTTCTAGGAGTTAGTATGTCTCCTAGCCTCGATCTCAAACTGTATTGATATCTGGCTCGTGATTTACTCACCAGAAAGGGTTGAGAACGGAGCGGCAGGGCTGCTTGCAGGTGACGGGCTCAAACTGCAGCAGCGGCGTATCGGGCTTCTCCTTGAGGGGCGTGTAGAGAGCACCAATGGGGACGACGAGGCGCGAGGCTTCCTGCACGCGAGAAGAAGAGAGTGGTTAGCATAAGGGATACGATGTGGGCAGCAGAGGCTGCGAGAACGGCCAAAAACGGCAGCAGGTCCGCAACAACCCACCATGCGCGTGCTGGGAAACACGTTCCAGCTCAGACGGACGCCATCGCGGTCCTCGGCCTCGCTCCACTGCTCCTTGAGAGCTTCATAGTCCATCTTGGCGAAGGGCGGTGGGAGGTCTGTTCCGGTTCTTTGGCGTGGATGTTCGGTCGCGGGGTGCGGGCGGTGTATAGGTTAACCTGGCACAAAGTGTCGGCGGGCAATGTTCGAAAACAAGTGATGCTGGTAGAGGGCGAGCAGTATCTCGAATCGGCGATGCTGCAGGCGATGATGCGGGTTTTGGTTTGTTTTCGGAGGCGCAAGCCGAGTCGAGTCGAGGAAGAAAAAGGGAGAAAGGGAGACGTAGCTGCAACGAGCGAGCGAGCAGATGATGTACGGATGGAAGGCAGCAATGGACGACGGACACTGCACTGGGGACAGGTTGCTGGGAAGCAATGGGACAAGTGTCTAGATCGGGGTCGTGGGAGAGGAGGAAAAGGGAGTAGGAGGAGAGCGGCGATGGCGGCGGCGGTGATGGTGGTTGGATGGCGATATTGTGGTGTGGAGCGTGGGTTGGTTGCTCCTTCCCTGTGCGTCTGGGCGGTAGAGGCCAAATCGGCCTTCTGGGCTGGGCTAGGTTGCCGCAACAGCTCAGTGTCCCTTTGATTCTTGCCCCTCTTGGTGCAGCTCTTCAGGGGAGGCGGGGGCAGTTAGCAGAAGAAACAGTGGCAAGAGCGACCGGCTACATACTTTTGCGGAAAGGACAGGTTCACAGCAACCGTTGTTGGAGCTGATAGCAGCGGTGGCGCCTGCCTGTGGCTCGAGCAAATTCCAGGCGGACAGCGCGAGCTAAAAGTGGGGCACAAAACAAGCCAGCTGTTATCATTTAGTTGAGAAAAAGAGAAGGAACGCAGGTCACATGTTCCGCTCTCAGTTCCCTACCACCGGAAGCCAGCAGTCGTGCTTACTCCGTACTCCCATCTCACTTACACGACGACGTCCATCCAAAGATTTGTTTATGTGTGTTTATTCTTGCTTTTGATCTTTAATACAACCGCTTTTATCTTTCAACAAACGCAAACGACCAAATAATGGGGCCTCGATTGCTGTGTTGCTGAATCCATCTAGTTAACTCTGCATCCAGTATCACAGAAACTGTGTCGTGCAGCTTAGTACAGGGTGCTGATGAATGTGTAGGCAGTGTAGCCCGACAGAACCTTCATGACGAGATCGAAGAGGGAGTGGACGGCGCCGCTGTTCTGTTAGCAACCATCTTTGAAAATCAAAACTGTGCAGAAAAGCCTTCTGGCAAGGTGATCGGAGCAAACGTACATGTAGCGGCCCTTGGGGCCGTTCTTGGTGTAGCCGCGGGCGTACAGGACACGAGCCACGGCCCAGGCAGCACCGAGGCTGGCACTCAGGACGGGGAACTTGAGGCCGCTGATGAACAGGGCACCCAGGAAGGTGGGCAGGTTCTCGGTGAAGTTGGCATGGGCTCTCTGGGCTGTGGAGGAGTCAGTTGAGTTGACAAGACAAAACACACAACTTTGACAGCCTTGTCTGCCATTGACTGCGGCAGGCTGGCCCAACAAAGATGTGAAAAGAAAGACATACCGCAGTTGAACTGGAAGGCGGCGCTATCCTTCTCGGCGAGCTCCTGGCTGGCGTAGCAGTTGGGGTACGGGACCTTGGCGGCCTTGCGATAGCTGCCGGTCAACACCGAGTGGTAGGAGTTGACGAAGAAGATGGCCGTGGCGGCACCGAAGACATAGCTATACGCGAGAAAAGATATGTGAGCTTGATTCAATGGTAGGAAAGGCCAGGAAGGAGGCAAAAAGTATGTGCAAGGCAGGAACAATCGCAGAAGGGCTGAGGAAGCGCATACCCGTATTCGGCAGGGACCTGGACAGTGAGGAGAGACATGGTGTAGATGGTGCGATTGAGCTTTGGAATTTTGAAAAAGAGTTGAGGTGAAAGTTGCAGAGTACAAAGTAAACAATGAGCTTGAAGATATGAAGAATAAGAAGCAGAAAACAAAAGAGGAGCTTCGGCTTCCAGAGGGGGGAGGGCCGGTAGCTGTTTAATATTGAAAAGCCAATCGCAACGTGGAGGCGACAAAGGGGGTTTCCAGTCTCCCCTCAGACGCAGCCGGCTTCTTCTTCTCTAGCTCCATGTGCGGAACGAAGAAGAAAGAAGAAGAAAGGCCTGCCTGCGAGCCACGGATTGTGGTCCCAGACTCAGACCCCATCCCCAGATTGAGTGGTTTCTTGGGCCTGGCCTCGCCCCTGGCCTGGCATCGTTCGGGGCAGTTACGAATTAGCGAGCTGTCAGTGGCTCGTGGCGCGTGGGACAACGTTGGCTGGCCTTTGTTTGGGGCCCTGTTGGGTGGTAGTTTAGGTGCGCCGCGAGTTCACAAGTGTGCCTGGACACGGCGTGCGGACGATTTTGAGCTCCTTCCTTGCCAAAAGTCTACGAAACGAGGACTGACTCGCGCCACGGTCGTTCCTGCCCCGAGCTGCCAAGGCGTACACAGGGCAACGCTGACTACATGAAAACCCGTGTAACTCTGTTGCTCCTTCTCTCTTCGTATTGTGGGATAAATGCTTATTTCGACCTTGATGTCCTCTTTCTGCGTCGTTATTCAAAGCATTTCGCAACTCCGTTTCTCGCTTTGCTGTTCCACATCCGCGTAAATTTTGTGCTCTTTTACAACAGGAGGTTGAATTTGTCCGAGTCCCCGACGGCGCGGATACTTTTCGCTCTTGCCTAGTCTGGGGTTGACAACTAGAGGGACGTGCCCTGGAATGAGCTGAAAACTGGCAACAAGCCGCTCAACGCCACCGTTTTGCTCATAACTCCAAACGATTCCAGAGCCGATCAGTGCAGATTGGACGCCGTACGACGACCTCAGCCAAAAATACGGAAAGACGCCGAATAACGTTCCACGCTGTTCTCTTTACACGGCTTGACGCTTCTGCGGTTTCAGCCGCCCCAGTTTAGATTGGCAATGATTTTTCAGCAAGACTGGAAAAGTCTCCGGGCCAGAGAGGACAACGTGGGACGGCAGATGGGAGCCATGTGTGACGCGAGAAATACGCGAAGCAAGCAGAATTACATGGGACGAAAACCAGCAAAAGCGGAAGAAGATCAAATGGATTAATGAGGCAACAAAAACAGCATCTCGAGATGGGCTCGCGATAGTTTGGACGAGGCTGCGACAACAAACTAGATATTGACCAGGCTCCGGCTTATGACCCACTCAACAATCCCAAACGACAACGCCCATTCGCTCCGTCCGTGGCCTTCCTGTTGTTTGACGTTGCGGCAGGCGATTGCGTGCTTACCGTAAGCCTTGCGCCATCGAAATGCACATGTCTTGTTCCCCCATGCCTTGTAAGGCTAGATTGTTGGCAACGCACCACCACCCTACATCAGTCATCATCCCGTGCACCGCTCGTTCGGCGGGCGAAACTCCAGCCCCAGCGCGTCAAACACACGCCGCTCGGCCGTCAGCATATCCGGCGCAGGATCGCCCCCATAAAAGCCCTCCAAGTCCACCATTGATCCGTCAGTCCTGCTGCGTGCACCGCTGCTGTCGAAGCGCAAGTTCTTCTCATACTTGCAATACCGCCGTAGGTCCCGTTGAAATGTCGTCCCGCTCGACCAGCCAAGCACGGCGCAGCCCACCGTCTTCCATGGCGATATAATAATGTCGACCCGCCGGTGGGGGTTGGTGTTCTTCGTTCTCTTATCATCTGTTTCTTCATCCCCCTGGGTCTTTTTGTCCTCCTCCATCGGCTCTTGCCAAACTACCAGTGCCTTATCCAGCGTGTCGAACCCGGCACCACCGCCGCCACCGCCTTGCGAGTCCAGATTGTGGTTCGGCGCATTGCCCTTCCAGCTCACAGCCTCCTGGCCACGCTCCGAGTTCGCTGTACTAAGCGTCAACGTGTGCGTCACCAACCCGGCGTCCTCAAGCGACAACACAAGCCTCCTGATCAATAGGTGCGTGACCGATTCGTCCCGATGACTGATTATAATATCGACATCGCCACTCAGCTCTTTGCCTCGACGATATCCGCCTGCAATCACCATCTGGAAGCCGTCTTGGAGGTTGTTGGCGTGCTGCAGTACGCGGTCTGCAATTGTCTCGACCTGCACGCGCGTCAACGGATTCTGCAGCTCGTCGTAGTACTTGACGCCGATTTGCTGCACGCGGGACAGCTCTTTCCAGCCGTACTCAATCACATCGTCCAGATCTCGCCATCCCTTGTTGTAGAACGAGCGCGCTGTGGCCTCGGCGACACCCCAGATGTTGTAAAAGAGACGCAAAATTGCCAGCTTTGCGTCAGACTCGTCGTTGTCGGCTTCGCGCACATGCCCACCGTTGTTCTGGAACTCCCGGAACAGCTCGGCAATCTTGGGGCCGCATCCGGGTAGCCGGCTGACCTCAATCGGCGTTGACAGCTCATACGGGTAGGCGGCGATCGTGGCAATGGCGGTCGAATATGCACGAATACCAATCCTGTCGCCTGTGAGCTGTCTCGCCACGCGGATGGTCTTGAGTGCGTCGACAAACTTTTCGTTTGGGCAATTCAAGGGCGTCGGCCGCTGGCACGAGTAGGTTGTGTGTAGGAAGTCGGGGATCGGTGGCAGATCTTGCACTTTGTCATTCTCTGATGTCGTCTGCCGGACCAGCGGCGGCCGTACCGGCGGCACAGCGTCAAACTTTTTTCTATGTGGCGACCGGAACGGGCTGCCGCTGTTTTGCGGTGGTCTTTGGGATGACTGACTTCCACCTCCTGCAGCATCCGCCTGGGCACGCTTCAAAATGCCGTCTGCGAATGGAGCCTGCGAGGAGAACGTGTGCGACTTGATTGCGGGCTCTGGCCGGACCCTGCGGCCTTCGTAGATTGTGTAGGCATCCAAGGGAAGCACTTCACCCTTGGCAACCGAGTCGGTGAACCACGCGAGCTTGACAACTCGCATAGTAGGTTCTGGCGGTGCCACGATTTGGACGCCTTCGTCTTCCGACGAGCTCGATATGACAATGGGTGATGGTGACCGACTGTCTAGCTTCCGCCGTTTCGCAGCCGGGGCCTTAGCCGGAGCCGAAGCAGAAGCAGCTGCAGTTGCAGTCGCAGTTGCAGATCTGGTTCTTGCTCCTGGCTTCCGTACTTCGACGGTGGATATACCAAGGCGCCTGAGCTCAAACTGAGCTCTCTCTTTGTTAGAAAGCTTGCCCAAGAAGATGTTCGCGCCGCTTGCGTCCGATGTCAATGACGAGATCTGTCTTTGAAGCTCTTCTAGCTCTTCTTTTGAAAGACGTCCCGGAAGCAAGTATATGCTTGGAAATGTAAGATTCTGTGACATTGTTGCCGTTGCTCGTGCATTTGCACACGCCCATGAAGCCTATTAACGATAGCCCATGTTTTGATACCGGCCGAATGCTGTCACCATTGTCATTTTTTTAGGAGTTTTGAAGCGGAGTGGTGGAGTTGATCGCAGTTGAGAATAAGGTTCGATGAGAGGGCGTGTGTTTCGATCAACTGGTGCCGAATCGATTTCCAGAGCAATCGAGAAAAAGTGCAGACTGTTTGTGCGACTTGCGACGATACTTGTATCTTTAGAGCGTCAGCGTGGCGACAACAGTGACGCAGATGTCGCGGAGCACAAGCGCGTTCCTGATTTGGACTAGCGCGACGGAGACAAAAGGTTGTTGTTCCTGCTCTTCCCCCTTGAGGCTGCTGAGTTCCGGCGCGCCTTCCAGCAGCTGGCAGCGGCGAATTTGCTCATGCCATACAGGCTCAGGCAGGCGCAAGCTGGATGCTTTGCTGCATGACCTGCAGGTGCGAACCCCAGACCCGCTTCCAACTGGTACACTGGCACATTCGTTGACGTTGTCGCCGGCAACTACGACTGGCGTTCCTTCTGTCTGTTCAGACGATTGAGAACGTGCGTTTGGACTGGACACTTGGAAACGGTCGTGCCTTCCCCGCAGGCAAGTGTCGCCTTAGTTGCACCTTCTTCAAACAGAAGAATCACATCGCAAGGCAAGTGCAAACGTGCGTTTTGTTTGGTTCGTAGACAGAAAGTGCACTTTCTTTTGTCAAAGAAATTCCTCTTATAGAGAGAACTTAAGGCACCCTCTCAAATGCACCTCATTGTTGCCTCTGCCCTCGCTGGTTTAACCGTCGAATAAGACAATGCGCCTCAGCAGTGCAACCATACGGAAATTTCACTGTCCCCTCACTCTGCCGTGTGCTGCCCTGCTCCTTCTCTCTTTTCGGCTAGCCAAATCCGCACTCCTGCGCCAGGTGGCTCCTCTTTTCGGTACCCACTTTTATCTGCATAGTATTTTGCCTCCCTTTTTCTCACTCTTCACTCTTTCTCCTCCGAACCTCTGACTTAACCTTTCTGTTGTCATTCTCTCTTCCATCGCCATCCACGACGCAGGAAGAACAGGACATATCACACGATCAATTGCACCAACCGCAAAAATGGCGAGCACAGCAATGGACTACGAGCCCACCAACGGTGAGCGCTTTGAAGGTGCGTTTTGAGGCTTTTTGAGGCTCTTTTGCAGCCTGTTTTGCTTTTGTTTTTTCTGCGACTTTTCACAACCATCGCGAGACAAGAGCATTACAGCGACGCGTCACACGTGCTGCTGTACCCTCAATATCCATTACACCTACTTTGAATACTTCAGAAGCTAACAACCGCCCAGATGACGGTGCCCGCTACGAGCGCGACGACCAGCGCAGCGCCTCGCCGCGTCGCGATGAGGGCCAGGAGAGCGCTCCTCGCCGTTCCGCTTCTCCCGGTGCTGCCGGCGACAGGTACGATACATTGCCTTTCTCCTTTCACTCCCTTGGTATCATATCCATCTCCTGAAGACAATCGACCTAACAATATCTCTCTCGCGCAGACCCAAGGACAACGGCGGCTCCCGTTCCGGCGACGTCGATGATGACGGTGCAGTTAACCCCGGCTCGAACCTCTTCGTGACTGGCATCCACCCCCGTCTGTCCGAGGCCGAGGTGTCTCGCATGTTCGAGAAGTACGGTGAGGTGGAGAAGTGCCAGATCATGCGCGACCCCCACAGCAAGGAGTCGCGTGGTTTCGGTTTCGTCAAGATGGTCACATCCGACCAGGCCGACGCCGCCAAGGACGGTCTCCAGGGCGAGGTCATTGACGGCCGCTCGCTCAGCATCGAGAAGGCTCGCCGTGCCCGTCCCCGCACTCCTACTCCCGGCAAATACTTCGGCCCCCCCAAGAGAGGTACGCATACATACAACTACTACTTTTCTTGCAGCTCAGCTTTCCCTCGCTTGAACGCTTTCTAACACAGTTTGTAACAGACCCCCGTGGTGGAGGTGGAGGTGGTGGCCGCTACGACAGAGGCGATGACCGCCGTCGCGGTGGCGGCGGATACGGTGGTGGTGGCTATGGCGGTGGCCGCGATGACCCTTACCGGTACCGTGGCTACGAGCGCCGCTACGATGACCGCGGTGGCGGAGGTTATGACCGCGGCTACCGCGATGACCGCGGCTACGACCGTGGTGGCTACGACCGTGGCTACGACCGTGGTGACCGTGGCGGTGACCGTGGTGGTGAGCGTGGTGGTCTCCGTGATGACCGTGGTGGCTACGAACGCCGTGACCGTGACGACCCGTACGGCGGCAGCAACGGCGGCAGCCGCGGTGGTGACCGCTACGGCCCCCGTGAGGACCGTGACCGCGGCTACGGTGGTCCCCGCGAGGAGCGCCGTGGTGGTGGCTACGACCGTGGTGGTGACCGCGATGGTGGCCGTTCTCGCGACGCTGCTCCCGGTGGTCCTGCGGGCTACGGCGAGGGTGCCCCCCGCGACCGCGACTACAGCCAGCGGTATGAGGCTTCCGACCCGAACGCCTAAATGTGTCAAACATCTGCGCTAACGCATCTCTTACCCTCTCCAACAGGGCTTAAGTGTTCCGTTCCCGATCATCTTCAGTCGTTCCCGATAATGAAAATTGAATCTCACCAAAGTAAGCCCAGATCTGGCTCACGCAACCCATACCCCGACCCCATCCGACAACCACCAGTCTGGACAACACAGCGCACTACGCATCTCACTCTATTTCATGCTTGTTTTTTTGTTTATTCGCACATTGTACTTTTCCAAAAATTTCCTATTCTACTCGACGTACGGATTCGGCCCAGTTTGTCGCCAAATTATTTTCGAAGATGGGGGTGCGTTTAGGAGTTTTTTTTCGGCACTTGTCTCTAAAACGAAACTTAATATAGGGATGAGGCAGCCGGCATACATGTCCTCGACCTGCAGACCACACGGCCTCGCATCTAGTCCGGTTTCTAACACAATCCTGGTTTATTTTCGACGCACTTAGTTTTTTTCCTCTCCTTTTCTTGTCTTGTCATTTCCTTTGTTTTTCTGCTTTTCTCTCTTGTTTTTCTTTTTCCTCTTTTCTGTTCTCTCGATTTCAAATCCACGGTCGGCGGTACGTGGTATCCGCAATAAAAGGGGCGATTTGTTCGACATGAAAGCAGATAGTACGGCGGCCAAAGAAAGCAGCAAGCAGTAATTCAGAAAACAATCGTCAAGAGCAGCAAAGCAGCAAAGCAGCAAACGCGGCAAGCAGCAAAGCGTCACGCAGATACACAGCGGCAAGGATCGGCAAATGTCTGCCAGGCAGCGTTTGTTTCTCTGTCTATCTTAATCGTCGTTCGTCAATCTTCAACTGCGTCCCATGGAATATCAGTTTCTCGCTCCAGTACAAACACGCCTTCGGCGCCGTCCACCTAAAAGATCCCTATCCCTCGCACCCCAGCCCAACACTTTCCCGGACTCTCGTCGTTTGTCGTCTCGTCCACTCTCCTCTTGGTTACCGTCCATTCGTCGTCTCAAAACGTCATAAACGCATCAACACCGCCCCCCTCCTCGTCTTTTCGCCTCTTCGGCGCTGGCCCGTCCCTTTTGGCCGTAAATTATACGATTATGTGCTCGATCTTCCACCCGAGGCCTCATCACACAAGACCTCACAATTTCTAATATTTGCAACCCGAGACCGCTGTCTTCTCCGTCCGGCTGTTTGTACAGTGCACAGTCTTTTTCAATTACCATCGCCCGAGCACCATCTCTTCACCTTTCTCCCAAACAAATCAAACGCATCTGTGCCACACAACCCGCCCTGCACGTAGCCGCCAAACAGTAATTGCGGACACCGTTTCCCCCCACTGAGCCCCCATCGCCCCCAAGTCGCACGCCATGAACGCCATTTTCTTTCTTCTCGCCATCCTCTCACCGCCAGTGTTCCAGAATCTCAAGACAAACGAGCCATGTCGTGATTCAGAGCCACCGCACGGTGAATATCGGAATATCAGAACACCTCAGCTCTTCGTCTCTACGGCTCTCCTTCCTCCGAGCATCGTTAGGGCTGTGGTTAAGCAGCAGAGCCGATCTCTTTTATTTCGTTTCAACCGCCTAGGGGTCTTTTTTCGAGCCGTTCATCACTCGTCCTTTTACCCAACATCACGCCCCGTTGCCGATACTTTCTTGCCTTGCAGCCGTGACCAACAATCCCGCCCCGCGCTTGTGGAAAAGTATACAAACGGCAGACAGCAGAAAACAAAGGCAAGAGTCCCCCCCACCTGTGCTGCACATCGGCAAACGCACCATGCATGCTGTGGGGGCGACCAGTACACTTTAGATGCCATACAACTCGGTGTATGTTTGCCTGTTGTCGTTTCGATCAACGAGCTTGCACGGTTTGTTCTGACGACGAGACCATCTCGATCAAAAATCTGCCAGAGACAGGGACACGATCAGCACAATGTGACAACACACCACCGCGAACTACATGGCAGTCACTGTCCACAACGTCGCACAAATCGCCAAAAGACGGAACACGTGTGACAAGACGCACGCCTGCTTTATTGTTGTTTTGGTGACACTAACAAGACAGATTTGAGATGCATGCTCTCCTCGGTAGTGAGAACGCGGCACATCCAACAGGTGGGACTCACAGGTAGGACTCACAGGTAGGACGAATGATGGGCATCACGACCGCTGTGACTTCATGCGTTTGGTGTAGTATTGCATAGTGAAAATGCGGTGCTCAGTCAACGGCACCATTATGTGAAAAGACGGATCTCCATAAAGTGTTCAAATAGAGCTTCCTTTCACCTGGTACTGTCAAAGCTGGCACAAGGCTGGAAGGCAATACTTGATTTCTCTCTGCCTTTCTGACTACATAGAAACTAGCTATGTTACTATGGTACGCTGAGCTGTACGGCGTAGTTTTGGGACAGATTACACGCGTTCAAAAACATAAATGAGAACATCTCTAAACGTCAAACAGTCAAATTCTTTTCAGCGTGGTATAGAACCTCAACATAGTAAAAATGAAATAAAAACAAATGAATTACGCGAATATTCTGGATCGACATAAAAGTGAAAAGAGGTAACTGTAAAGCTAGTTGAATCTGTACACGTGACTGTGACGATCGCTCCTGCCCTGTATGAAAGCGTAATCGAATACTTCTTGCCTTGGGAAAATGTAAAATAATACGGTTTGTTTACTTGTTGATGCTGAAAAAAATAGCATTCTCAACATGCACACCAATGTCCTTGCTGCTCTGACGAGGTGATGGCTGCGAAATGGCTGGCTAACTCGTTTTTGCTAGGGTGGGGAATACGCTTCCTCCAGACTACAATGCAGTCCATCGTCCGACAAGAACGGCAAACAATGGGTTTAAAAAGCAAATCTCCTCACTTTATTGTTGAGAATCGACTACAATCCCATTGTTACAACTTGTCTTACACTTGACCGACATGCCACGGAGGGCGTGCGAGAGCTGCCGGATCCGCAAGGTCAAGTGCAGCTCCGGCCAGCCATGCTCGCAGTGCGCACAGCTCGGCCTGCCATGCGTGGTCGTCGCCGGCCGACCCAAACGCAACAATCCAGTCCGTGGACGACTCATTGCCAAAGCAAGGGGAGATGTTGGTGAGAGCGCACAGTCTCTGCCGCCGTCGGCTGCCTTCTCGCCCGCCTTCTCGCCCGCCTTCTTTTTTGACCTGCTGCCCGCCTTTGAGCAGCTCGTCTACCCGTTCAACCCAGTCATCTGCCCCGACGACCTGTATCATGCAATCTACGCCATGGACGACAGTGTCGAGGACCGCGCATTGGTGTTTGCCTTTGCAGCCGCGACACTCTTTCTAGCGGCCGAGCCGTCGAATGCCACGTCGTCGCCGTCGCCGTCGCCGTCGCCGTCAATAGCACCGTCACCAGGACGCCGTGCTGCTCAAACGCAAGTGGAAACACTCGTGCAGCACAGCCTGGATGCTCACAAGAAGCTCGACAATCTGCACAGCCAGAATCAGAATGGCGGCTCTTGCGGAGACGAAGAATTGGGGCCAGTGATGGCTGAAGAACCACCGGTGACAATCAAGCGCATCGTGACGTGCATCTTTCTGGAGATATCCATGATGGGCTTTCGAAACTACACACGGAGTTTCTCACTGCTGCGAGGGGCCATCACGATGCTACAGATTATGCAGGTACGACGACCAGGCATCGCAGCGGGAAATGGAGACGACGCTGCGCGGTATCAGCGGCTCTACTGGGAAGCCTTCATCCACGAGCGGTTTCTGACGATTGCGGCTGGCTATCCAAGCATCTTGCCACCGCTTCCCGGCACAGACGGGCATGTCCACAAAGTGTTATTGTTGCCCGATCCTACAGTACCAGCACACATCAAGCTGGGATTTGGCCGGCTGGTCCAGCTGTTTCTGGTCATGGACGAGCAGTTTTTGAAGTACTGGCACCAGCAAGGATCCGGACAGACGACACTGGGTGATGATGATGCGTCAGCGGCTGTGGCTTGGATCGAGGCCAAGCAGGCACAACTGGACGCCGACGAGGATGAGGTGCAGCAGATTGCCAATGCTGAAGCGCCGGACTCTTCTGGCCTCACGGAACTGCAGCATGCCGACCTGTTTGTTACGCGGCTGTGGCTGCGCACATTGGTCTGGCAATTGGCTCTGGCACGAGGTCTGTTACGGTCGGACCCGGCAGCGCATTACCACCCAGGGCACAGCGGTGGACACAATGCTGTACAATTACATGAAGGCCTGTCTCTGCACTTTCCAGCACAGCGATTGTCCGTTCAGCTGCGGCTGCTGGTGGGTAGACTTGCGAGTGTGGCAAGCATTGGACAGCAGGGCAGCGGGATCGTCCAGAAGCTGTTTGAGATTACGAGCACGATTGCCGATGTGTTGACTCTGCCGAGGAGTATTGAGCAACGAGATCAGCACAAAGGGCACGATGGCCAATGGACACGCCGTGATGTGGCCGACTTTGTCTTTCTGGTGCAGTTTGTCTCGCAGTTTGCACGCACCCGTGAGCAGCAAAAAGCATATCTGTGGGACAAGGTGGACCAACTACGAGCGCAGCATGGACTTGAAGGTTGACGGCGAGTGACCTGTTCTTTTGTTTGTCTACTAGCACGACTTGTCCAGTTTAATTTTATTCGCAGGTTTATTCTACACTTGTGTCAACACTGTCAAAGTCCTCCCAAAGATGGATTGACTCGAATATGGACTCGTCTTCACCGCCCTCGACAAGACAACTGATGCCGCGGCACGTCTCTGCATCACCAAACACGGTTGTTGACAGAGCGAAACGGTCGTTGGCAAATACTTCCAGGACGTCGCCGTCACAAAAGATGTGCAGACGAAGGCTTTCAGTTGTTCCATCGGCAAGTGAAAAGAGTGTCAGCGGACCAGACAGCGCTTCTTCTGGGACAATGTCAACTTCTTCAGTTGACTTGCGTGTGTCCACGACAAGCTTTTCTTCATCAGGTACCCAATAAACACTGACACCCTGAGCACCATCAGGGCTGTGTCTAATATGGAAGCCGACTCGCCGAGTGTCTGGTGAGACGTTTATCGTCGCCTGCATCTCCCAGTGTACAGACCGGGCTGTCGTCAGCAGTCCAGACTGGCGCAGTGCCGACCAAACCCGCGATGGCCCTCGCCGGAGACCAACAAGACTGGGCAATGGACGGATACCAAGGGTGTATACTGTGGATATTCCCTCTTCTCCTGGCACGGCCTCAATCGACAAGATGTCAGCCAAAGGCGTCTTCCAAGCACTAACAACTCCTGGAACTCGCTGCAAGAACAGCTCACGCGGCAACGACAGATATCCGGACCATCCTCGGCTCTCACGACGGGCCAGAGACAGCTGAGAATCTTCGCGGATCCAGCCCCAGCAGACTCGTGCACCAGATGTTGGGTGCAGGTGTGTGTTGGGTGCATAAAAGGTGCCGCAGTCGAGATAGCCGCTGTACTGTGGACGCCAGAGAGGCATTGTTGTCTGTTCTGTCTGTGGTGAACCTTGCAGTGCTCCGGCCATCCACAATGTGTAGCTCCCAGACCGGGCGTCTCCATCGTTGTGAGCTGCTGCCCGAGCAGTCTTGTTGGCAGCTTTCGGGAAACCCCCTTCCGTCGAAAAGACAAGAAAGTCATGTTCTCTTTCTCCGTTCTCCAGAGTCATAAAATTGGTACACTCCCAGTTGACACCAAAATCGCCGCCCCAGTGGCTGGCCGGATGCTGGTCCACTTGAAAGCCAACCAGCAGGCCTAGATATGTCCACGATGTCAGGTCGTTGGCCGGCATGGCATACACAAACACATTGGGACCCTGCCCAACAACACCTCCCGAGACGATGCCATAGAGTGTTTTTGGCTTAGCATCAGCTGTCTCCATTCCACGGACTCTGTCCATGGCCGCCCATGGTGCCAGATATGGATCCCGAAAGCCGGTGACCACCAGACCATCTGGCTCGCCCCTCAATATTGGGTTCGCTGCGTTTTTGTGCCATGTCTGTCCGCCATCTGTCGACGTCGCCAATGACAACCCCGCACAGTCTCGCGTGTATGGCCGCGTCCAGTGGATTGGCAGGTCTCGTACGGACGAGTAGATGACCGTCGTTTGATTTGTCTCTCCGTGCGGACCCGTCGGCCAAAAACAGCCTGTGAAAATACCATGGTCGTCGTACGGCTGGTCCGGCCGGAGGGCAGGCTCGAAAGAGTGTTGATGCGTCCACCGAAGACCGTCATGGCTCGTGCAGTGGCCCCATGCAATGTCGCCCCAGTCGCATCGATTTGGGTTCCCTAAAGGTCAGCAGTGGGCATCTTTTAAAAAAAGTTATGAGGTGGCTTACATTGATAGAAAAGATGGTAGGTCCCCTTCGATGGATCGTAGCCCGGTGCACACGGATCGTTGAGCCAGCCCTTGGGTGCTTTGAGGTGAAGCCGGGGGCGGGTGTACCAGCTGGATGGGATGGCGGGTGGTGTTATGGGTGGTGAAGTTTCGGGCACGGCCGTTGTGGATCGCAGAGGCTCGTTGCTGGGCGGCAGAGCATGGTGATGGTCGACGTCGGCCGCCATGACTGTAATTTCGGAGGCTGTCTTGTTGTCGTCAAGTTCGTCAGGTTCTTGGTATAAAAAGCGAAGGCCGTGTCAAGAGTGCTGGATGTTTTTTGTCCCGTTGTCCTTCTCATGTCCTGTGACTGTTGAAGTTTTATTTTTATTTTCTATTGATTGACTTCTTTTGAATAGTTTTAGTATCATATCATGTCTGTCGGCCCGAGAACTAATAAAACGAACCCTCTCCCTCCTGGCCCTTCATCAGAGACAATAACGGAGCGGTCGATGCGACTCCCTCGACTCCCCCGACTCCCTCGTGGCCCTTCATGGCATGCTTGCATGGTGTTATTTGTTAGTGCCGGTGGAGTTATGTGGGGTTTTGTCGGTCCGACACCAATGCACGATGGCGTCGCTTGACGGGCGTTTGACAGGTCCGGTACGACGTACTTGCACTGGCCATGGTAGGCCCATTGCACTTGTCGGTCCGACAAAGTTTGGTGAGAGACGGCGGTTTTCTTGCTTTTCGCTCTATTTTCTTCACGTCTTCCTTTTCTTTCTCGTCCTACACTCACCTCACTTCTCGCCTATCACCCTTCTTTCTCCCCAGACGGACAGACCTCCTGACATATCCTGCAAAACGGAGCCCCGGCAAGCGCTTTTCCCCAAAGAGACGATGCCGAAGCATAAAGACAGGCCACCGGCCTCACTGACATTGAAAAAGTCGGCATCCTCACGAGCTGCGGCGACTCAAGAAGACAGCCCCTCGTGTTCGTCTAGACTAAGCACATCATGGACTGGGAACAGCAGCCATCGGGCCAGATGTGCGGGAGGAGTACTCTTTCAAAACGGAAGCGTTTGATTATGAAGTGACCTTGTCGTATAGCGACTTTTAAAAAATCATTATGATAGAAACAGTATGTTTATTCTTCCAATGCTATGCTAGATGCTGTATGTACGTGTGCAGATTTTGATTAAACCAGGGAAATGCAAAAGGAAGAAGAAGAAGAAGAAGAAGATTAAAAAGAAATGGTAGTCAGCCCAGCCTGTGACGGCACTGCCCTTCGGCCAGTATTTGTTTCCTTTTTCTTCACAGATCGACCGGCCATCTTCGACGGATCGTACCACCAAACTTGTAGAAAATCACCGGCAGCGGCGTCATCACCAGTGCAATCACGGCCAGCACGGTATTGCCCACGCCATAATCGAGAGAAGCATACAGGGGCGCACCCGCCAGCGGCAAAAAGGCACCCATAATGGACATGGCCGTGCGGTTGGCGGCAACAGCCGAGGCGGCAAAGGGCGTGAAGGCATCCACCAGGTACGTGACGACAGGAATAAAGATGCCAATGATGCCGACACCAAAGAACAGCAGGCTGATCACGGGACAGGACCAGTGGACGTGTTCCTGCGTAGACCAGCCGTACCAGAACAGCGAGAGGGGCACGCAGGCGGCATAGTAGACGCAATGGGGCAGGCGCATTTCGGGTTCGTAGACGCCATTGTTGCGTTTTGTGAGTGCTGCAATGGTGCGGTCGTTGGTAGCCATGATCAAAATCAAGCCGAGGACCATGCCGATGCCGACTGATGGAGTTAGTAGTTAGCAGTTAGCGGACTGTTACTGTACACAAAGTACAAAGAGTACCGGGGACGGGGCTCTTACAAGGAGCATAGGCCAGCCCGGCAATGCTCACGTTCCAGCCGTACAAATCGCCAAAGACGGACGGAATGGTCGTAAACATGAGGTACAGCATGCCATACATGGTGGCAATATAAAAGGACAGCAACGAAGCAATGGCCGAGCGCGTCAGCAGCTTGATGGGCCGGATAATGCTCCGCATCAGCACATTGCGCGTGCTCATCCTGCGGTTGAGGAGGGGATGAAGATCTTGGCGGCCCGTGGACTTGCGCATCCTGGCAGCTTTCTTTTGCAGGACGCGCGGCGCATACGTCTCGGGCATGTAGACGGTCAGGCCAGCATTCGTGGTGCCGGCGACAATCAACAGCAGCCAGTAGGCCCAGCGCCAGTCGAGGTACTCGACGATGAAGCCGCCGCAGATGGGTCCAATGGCGGGGCCGACACTCTGGGCCATCGTAATGAGAGACATGGTGAAGGCACGCTTCTCAACCGGAAACAGATCTGCCACCATGGCGGGGGCAATCGTCATGACCGCGGAACCGCCAATACCGGCAAAGAGGCGCATGGCAATCAGGGCCGGCATCGACGGCGCCAGGGCACTGCCGAGCAGCCATGCATTGAAGAACCACGTCGCAAGAATAACAACTGGGTACCGTCCATAGACTTCGCTCAGAGGTCCCAAAAACAAGGGGCCAATGGCATAGCCCAGCACGTAGATTGTGACACTGAACGAGCCCACAATCTCAGAGGGCTCGTGCAGCTCCGCCATCGTGGCCGCCATGCCCGGAGCTACCATGGACGACGCCAGCGGACTCAGTGTTGAGATGATGCCCATCATAATCATAATGTACGTCTTCTTCCATGACGGGAAATTGCGCGGATTGGCCGGGTCGCTCACCGAGTCCCAGCCCACCAGACCGTGCTCCAGGTCCATCAGCGCCAGCGGCTCGGCCGCGACGCCCGTGACAGTCGGTGCCGTGCCGTCGGACCCGCTGTGGTCGGGGTTCTGGTCTTCCAGGTCAACCATGGCTTCGTCGTTGTCCAGCTGGCGGCCGTCGTTTTCGGCAGACTCGAGGACAGGAAGAGGTCGTTTTTCGCAGAGGGAAAGCCGGCCGCCGGCCTCGCCGGGCTTTTCGAGGCCAATCTCGGCAGCTCTGGATGCGTTCTTGGGTGGTGTTGTTGTCGTTGTTGTTGTGTCTGGTCGAGTCTCTTTTTCTGTATCTGTTGGAAGTGGTGACGAGTCCGCTTCCAACCTCTTTTCTAAAAACCCCATGGTTGAGGTTGTGTGCTATCGTAGTCCTTTCAACTCTGATTTGTTGTCATTTGAATCATTTATTGTCAATATCTTCGCAGTCGGCAGTTTCCTCGGTGTTGTTTATTAAAGTGAATGTGGGTAGTAAGACCGATGGATGTCGAGTACGCAATGTTTACTTCTGCCAATAGAGTCTGGGATGCCAATGGACAGTCAACATTAGGGGGTTTAAAGAAAGAAAAGAAAGAAAAGAAAGGAGGCCAGGCAACCAAGAGCAGCTGCTAGGAAATATCGTGAGTGCAAAGAGGCGGAAAGCAGACCGCTTGCATATCTTGGCCTCTATTCCTTCTTCTTCTTCTTTTGAATCTCCCCCATATCTCCTCCATCCTCTCATCGTTTTTTCAGGTGTACTGACCCCCCTGCCGTGCCGAGTAGCCATTGCCCGCGCGCCATACCCCAAACAAAAGGATCAAAAAGATTAAAAAATCGACCCAACCCGGGTGACGAGAAGCGTAGCGTGTGGGGTCGCCCGGGCCATAAATACCCCAACCCCGGACCAACGCTACGGCAGCAAGAAGCGTCAAAAAGAAAAGAAAAGAAAAGAAAAGAAAAGAAAAGAAAAGAAGGGCAAAGGGTCAGTACACCCTTTTTTGTTGTCGTTTCTGGTGTTCCTATGACCTTCTGATCGTGGACTGCGTTTTGTGCAGCTTGCCATTGGCTGTCTTCTCATGCCGGTGTAGACTTGTTCCACATTGCCTTGTTAAGCTTTGGGCCGGCTTTAGTACCTTCCCCAGGTCCCCATACTTTCCATGTCTCCATTGTCCCACTGGATTAGGGGTTTTCTGGATTCTGAGCATAAAACCCGGGGCAGCCTTTCTTGTTCCTCGTTTCAATGTGAGCCTCGGGATTGGCAACTTGCGGAAGCACAGTGTTGTGGGCCGTTTTCAGCGGGGTAGAGGAGCAGAGGAGACAGGACGTATGGCTGCAGGAAAAGGAGAAACCTGGCGATGGGCTGCGGATGAGCTTCCGCCAATTTGCTTTCCTGTTTTCAGGTCTTGTTGACCTGCTTCTATGCTTCTCCAACTGCACTTCCTAGCCTAGACAAAGGATGCCAGGACACCGGAAGCATAATCTAGAGTACCCTTTGGTCAAGATCGTCAGACCTCAAGCGACTTTTCAAAAGACACAATCTGAACTGACAATCGTGAGTTAAACTCTTCAGCAAGATTGAGCATTGAAGAGATATCAGGAGTTGTCAACAGCGGCAGGTCGAGGAAGGATTTGTGGTGCCAATAGCAGAATATATGTGTATGAGATCCCAATAATAGCGGACAGTGCTGCCAATAAAATACTTGAGACCTGATCATGTTCGTCTCCATGGCTGACAGGAGAAAACTCACCTTTTCTGATTGCCTCTGATGATGGTCGTCTTGAGTTGTTGACTCCGGTTGAAGTGCCTGCCAAAATGGGTAGAATTAGGTAAGACGCTCTTGCCTCACTCAACTGTCAAATGGACGTCACTGGGTCGCGCGTTGGGTCCCGCTTTTTTACAGCACCCGTTAAGTGGTGCCTAGGCATGACAGGCGTGACAAGCGCCAGGGCGCGTCCAACGTCCGTTGGAGCACGCTTTTCAGACATCCATAGCAAAAAAAGACGACATCCAATCACGACTTTTGACGATGGGCACTGGCCACCCTTGACTCGAAACCACAACACACAACCACACGAAATACTATTCAGGACCTCAACGGCTGCCTCACCACCTGACGAGCCCACTCTAGGCCCTCCATAAATGCTCCATCTCGGCATCGTCCGACGAGCTGTTCCAACTCTCTTCTCTCCATATCGACCAATCCTTCTCCTCTCCTCCTTCTTCCACAGCCGCAAACCCAGCCTCACAATGCCCTCGCCAACGGCAGCGCCAGTGAAGCGCAAGATTGCCGACCGCACATCAGTGTCCACCAGCGCAAACAGCAACGCACACGACCCGACCATCTCGCCGCCACCGACAAAACGCAAAGCCCAGGCGTCTGTCTCCAAATCTGTCGTGGCCAGCTTCTTCACGCCCGCCTCACAAAAGCCAAAATCGCCTCCAAGCAAAGTCACTTGGGAAGAGCGGGCGCCATCGCCAGACCAGCCGACAAGTCTGCTGGTGGCCACGATCGGTGGGGGTGCACGGTCCGATCTGCCAAGGACTGGAATCAAAGTCGCCGCTTTCGATCTCGACTCGACACTCATCACGACTGCCTCCGGTAAGAAGCACGCCGACGGTGCTGGCGACTGGGCCTGGTGGAGCCCACGGGCACCCAAGAAGCTGCGCCAGCTGCACGACGAGGAAGGATACCAGGTCGTTATCTTTTCCAACCAGGGCGGGCTGTCCTTGCACCCGGATCCGAAGAAGAAGGCGCCGGCAAAAAGCAACGGCAAAGACAGGGTGGCCGACTTTAAGCAAAAGTGCACAACGGTCCTGGCTGATCTGGATCTGCCGGTGACGCTGTATGCGGCGACGGGCAAGGACCGGTTTCGCAAGCCAAGGCCCGGCATGTGGGAGGAAATGACGAAAGATTTGGCCAAGCATGTCGGAGCCACGAGCGACAGCGAGGACAACAAAACGCTCATTGACCTGGCGTCCAGTTTCTTTATTGGCGATGCTGCTGGCCGGCCTGCGGCTGTCGTCAACGGCAAGAACGTCGCCAAAGACTTTAGCTGCAGCGACCGCAACTTGGCGGCGAATGTGGGCGTGCGATTTGAGACGCCCGAAGAGTACTTTTTGGGCGAGGCACCACGCGAGTTTGCACGGAGCTTCAACCTGGAGGACTTTTCCTACACCGTCTCAGAGACGAAACCAGCCGTACCCTTTACAAAAGGAGACGGCCAAGAGCTGGTCCTTTTCTGTGGCCCACCGGGGGCGGGCAAGAGCACATTCTTTCGGACACATCTGGAGCCTTTGGGGTTTGAGCGTGTCAACCAGGATACATTGAAGTCGTAAGTCGAACTTGCTCACATTGCATTTGATGTCCTCATACTCACCCCTTCACAGAAAAGACAAGTGTTTAAAGGTTGCTGCCGGCCATTTGCAGGACGGCGCGTCCGTGGCTGTCGACAATACCAACCCAGACCCGGCCACGAGAGCACTCTGGGTTGACCTGGCAAAAAAGGCCAAAGTGCCTGTCCGCTGCGTCTGGTTCACGACCAGCCAAGCCATCTGTGAGCACAACGATGCTGTGCGCGCCATGAACAAGTCTTTGAACCCCGACAACCGTGAAGCACTGCCGCGGATAGCCTTTAATGGCTTCTACTCGCGCTTCCGGGAACCCAAGTTGGACGAAGGGTTTGCCGACATTACACAGGTGGCCTTTACGTTCCGCGGCACAGAAGCCGAGTATGCTCTGTGGGGGAAATATTGGGTGTAGACTAGACCATTCACGCAATACCCAAAGAGAACGAACAAACAAAGCTTTGAAATACATTTTGATATTTTTTTTCTGAGAGAAAATGTTATACTATCTTTTTGAAGCACACAAAAGTTGTGGCCTGTTACATATGTGATATGATGATGATGATGATGGCTGGGGGTATTGTGTTAATATATACAAAGGGAAGGAAGTTGCTCAAAAGCAAGGAAAACCAAACGCAAATAAATCTATCTACTCGTAAGGAACGTCGGGGGAACAATGTATAAAAATAAGGGGTATCTTGGGCAAAAGTAAAAAGGAAAACAAACAAGCACCTTTCTTCTCTTTTCCCGCGAAAGAATGGTCTGCCGCGAGGCGCGGTCAGGCGTGGTCCCGTATGGCGACAGGCCATCCAAGATCACTGGACCATCCAGAGTGCAGGTCGGACAAAAAGCGGCTCTGTGCAAACGCCATCAATGCTGTCTCTTCTCTTCTCTTCGTCTAATTTGTCCTCTTCGTGTCGTGACACATATCATTACCTCCACAAGCCACCGTCTTTTCTTCGTCTGTCGTTTTGTCGTATTAGGGTGTTTTTTTTATTAGAATCGTACATCGTTTTTTTTGGTCGTTGAGATTATCGATTAGGTGTTGGGTGTGTTTGGGCATTACAGGCGGCGGACACGATCCTTCAGACCGCGAAGCAACCGCGACATGCCGTTCTTCTCGCGCATGCCCATGGGACCGGGAAGACCAGTCGCCTCGTCGCGCTCCATATACTCCAGACGGTCCATGGGGCCCACGATGTCTTCGTCGCCAAGACCAGGGAACTTGCCGCCAGCATTTTCCAAGATTTGCGGTATCATACACGACATGTCATGATGCTGGACGGGAGGGAGCATGCCGGGCGTCGCGGCGCACTCACGAGCATCGCTGCCCGCGCGCGTCAGTACTTTGGTAATGTGAACTGTCGCTGCCTGGTGCGCGCTCTGCCACTCACGCTCCGTCTCCGCCCACTTGGCCTCCGTCAGCATGTATGTGTTGGATGTCATGCCGTAGTGCTCGCCTGTCCGCACAAGATGCTTGGCGTAGTTGATGCGCGCCTGCGCCCAGTCCTCACACAGTGTGTGCAAAGCCTGCGCGTCGGTAGTCTCGTCATCAGACAGGCGGTACGGCTTGGGCAGGATCGTGTAGTTGGCGTGGCCCAGACGGTCGCACCACTTGTCGTGCGGCTCTTGCGCAACCGACACCTGGAGGGGTGCCGGCGCAGCAGTCGGCGCTGGTGCCGGTGAAGTCGCGGGAACCGAGGTCGGCGCAGGGGCCAGGTTTGCTGCACCAAAGGGCACGTGGAATGACGCCGTGGAGAATTGGCGGCGCAGAGGAGGCGGGGGAAGCACCTCGGCCGGAGACGTCGGGGCGGAGTCTGCAACACCGATCCCGAGGCCTGTAGCCGACATCGACATGGGCGACACGGGCGACAGCGGCGACAGAGACATGGTGGGGATACCGGCATCGGCAACCGGGCTCAAAGGAAAGCTGGAGAGACCATCGAGGCCAGCAGGTGATGTGACGGAAGAAGCGACGGCAGGCGACTGGAGCGGCGAGGTCTGCAGCGACGGGGGCGGCAGAGGCGAAACAGGCTGCTGCTGCATGACACTGCTCTCAGTCATCAGAGGTGGCAGAAGGGGGGTGGCCGCCTTGGTACGGTCGCGCTCAAGGCTCGACCGTGCATCCTCGTCGAGTTCTTCGTGCGTGCTGCTGGCAGTCGGGAAGTGCTCGATGCTCTCGGTGCTGCCGTAGTAGGAGGACAGGGCAGGCGTCAGAATTGGCAGAGGCTCATAGACGGGAGCGGGCTGACCGGCCGACAGCGATGACGACCGCCTCGAGGGCTGCCGAGAGAGAGACGGCTCGGATGACGGGGCACCCATGAGGTTGGTATAGGTGCGTCGGGACGTTGTCGACTTGCTGCGCCACCGGGACAGAGCGTGGATGTGAGAGCCGAAGCGCAAAGTCAGGCCGGAGAATGCCGAGTCGTGTGTTGAGCTAGACGCACCCGACATGGCGGATGCGGTGCTGGCAGCACGGTGGCGGTGCCGCTGAACAGAGGGCTCATTGGCGGCAGCCTCAGAGTCACTCACAAAGCCAAGATCGTAGATGAAGTTTTGAGGGTCGTACGAGATGTCGTCACGGCCATGTGAGCAGGGCTCGTCGCACAAGCAGCCGTAGAGGTCCGATGTGCGGTGGGACAGGGTGAAGCCGTCATCGCCGTACTCGTGCTCCTCGGCAACACGCTCCAACAGGTCCTCTTCTTGTACGTCGGGCAGAGACCGCTTCACAGGAGCACTCCCTGCCAGTGTCGCAGCATTGGCTGCGGCCACAACGGCAGTAAGGCCTGTGGCAGCCGTTGGTGATGCCGGGCATTCTGAGAATGAAGGAGACGGGAGTGAGAGTGGCAGATCGAGTGATGATGTTGAGCTTGAGTAGCGCAGGTGGCCAAGGCCGCCGCTGCGGTGTGAGAAAGTAGGCGTGGCGGGTGATGTGATGTCCGACATCGACGCGTTGTCGACTAGGAACAGGCCACTGTTGGTATTGGTGGTGCTGTTGTTGATATTGGCATTGGCGTTGATGTTCATGGAGTTCATGCCGCCTTCAATCATTTCTGTGGTGGGATATTGTCCATCTTCAAGACGTTTGCGGTCCTGCACCATCTGGGGCAGGATCAGTGGTTTGAGTTTGGCCGACATGGCAGAGCAGCAACAAGCAGCGTCGGCTGCTGCGTGTGCGCGTTGTGGATGTTGTTGTCCGTCTTCGTTTGTTGATATTTTGGTGAAGTGAGCGTATAAAAGGCGCCGACTGGCAGGTGTTATATTGTTGCCGTTAAGCAGGCAAGTCGCTGCGCCAAAAGCGTTGGATGAACAACCACGACCGGGAAATGCCAGTGAGTCTTAAATTGAGTGATATATGGCCCCCAGAAAGACCAGTGTACCAAAACAAGCTCCAATAAACCACGAGTCAATAGACCGGTCAAATAAGGGGCAATATGAAGAAGCGGGCCATAAAGCAACAAAGAATTGCCCGAGACGCGGGGTTTGGCCGTTGAGTGTCGACTTGGGTTGTTGGTGACTGTAGGTGTTGATGGTTCAGCCGGCAAATACCCAGGGTCGTCAAGGACAAGATGGAGATTTGAGAATTAAGAAAGAAAGAAGAAGAAAGAATCAAAGGCTGCAGGGCAAAGACGCTTAAGGCTCAAAAAGGCACCAACAACCCCAGAATCCAGAATCCGTGAGGCGTCGTTTGTCTTATAGAGAGTTGCGATGGCAGCAAGTTCGTCGGTCGTTTGTTTGGGGGTTGATCAGACGAGACAGCTACAAACCAGAGTCAAACTGTCGAGGCGTTCCGTTGTCGTCGAGCTGGCCGTTGTGATGAGTCGTCGAGGCGGCAAGGCGCAACGGGCGTCAGAGGCGCCAAAGGGCAAAAGGCGTCGCAGCGGATGTGGGATTGGGATTGGATTCGTTCGTGGCTCAGGCGGTCACCCTTTCCAGCGTCTGATTCGTTTTGATACGTGGTTCGCTAGAAAGCTCCAGAGTGGAAAAAGAGAGCAGCAGAGCAGCAGGAAGGAGTAAAAAATGGTGCCGGACCACGTGTAAGTCGTCGGGCAGCCGCTTGCGTGCAATATATGTACGTCGGTGCGTCCTTTTTTGTCGATTGCTTGGCTGTTCACTTTCAGGCCGTTTGGGGATCGATTCAGGGCGGGCGCGTGATAGAAACGAGGGTGGTATGCGTTTGCTGAGTTGGCCAGGGGTCAATCGGTTTTTTAGAGAATGAGAAAGCGAGCACGAAAGATGGGCGGCTGCAGGTCGACCCTATGAGGCACACGGAAGCACAAGCGAATACCGCAACCACAAAAAGCAAACCGGACGTCGCAGCGTGTCGTTTGTGTTCTGGCTCGAGTCGTTGTTGTCGTTCTTCCTTCGTCTTTTGACTCTTGTCTTTCGTCCTTCTTTATTCAAAATCCAACGGCAACCAGCAGCAATGCGTGGGGGTGCTGTCGGGCTTTTTGTCGTTTTGCTGTACGGAGTTCTTTTTTGCGGGAAGCTGGGGAGCTGTTTGTTGTCTGAGACCCACGTTGAGAGCCACAAGCGGCCGGCAAACAAGTCGAGAGTGGGCGCCCAAGATAACTGGCCGACAATTGTCCTGCAGGATGCTGGTGGGAGGACCGGGAGGTGGTGAGGTGTAACGACAACGACTGGCTGTCGATGTTGTTTGTTGAAAGAAAAGAGAAGAAAAGAAAACAGAGAAGAGGGGGAGGGGGGAGGAAAGAGATAGAATTGGGAAGGAAGGGGAAGCTAGGAGCGGCAGGTAAGAGTCAACAAAAAAGGAAAGAGGACCGGAATACAAAATACAAATGACAAACAGACGGGGAAAGAGCTTTCCAGTACAATTGGTCACAAAAACAACGGCGATGGGTCCAGACCTTTAGACTTTCTTCGCCCACGACGTTGTCTCCGCAGTATTTAATGGGGACCTTTTGCTACTCAGTAGATTCTCAACCAAAACAGCTTGTGCAGTGTCCAGAGATGGAGAAGAAGGGAGACAAGAAGGGTAAAATGGAGAATTGGAGAAAAGAAGACAAAGAGAAGTACAAAAACACAGGATACAAAGATACAAAAATACAAAAATGTAAAAATGTAAAATACAAACGATCAACGGAAAGACGACAAAAAGAGCAGGAGCGGGGATATGTACAAGTGAAAAGGGCGAGAGGGAAGGAGCCTGAGAACCCAATGCCACGAGGGTGGGAAAGAGCGAGGAGGGCGGGAAAGAACGAACACATTCCCAAAGAGGAAAGGGCCACTGCGACGCACGCAAAGACAACACGCAAAAACGCAAAAACAGCAGCCAGGCAGAAGCCCAGAAGGCGGCGAAGAAGAAGAGAAGAGAAGAAGAAAACCTCTCACTGCTGACCGCAGGGCGATGGGCTCCACCGGGGAAGAAAGAAGAAAAGCCACGCGCGCAAGGTGGAATCCACAGAGTCCAGAGGCTTGGGTGCCAAAGAAAAGAGGCTTGACCGACTGAACGAAGTATTGGGAGAAAAGGTCTTGGGAGGACGGCAAGCCGGCTGTGGGCCCTTGAGAATTAAAAAAAAAAAAAAGAAAAAAAAAAGAGCAGTTGAACCCCTGCACAAACTCTTTTTCTTTCTTTTTCACAGATTTTCAGTGGCGGATGACATCCTCCAGTTGCTAAACGGACCAGGGTCAGGGCCCGTTGCGCTAGCAGAAGACCGCCAAAACGCAAAAGTGACCCCTGCTAGCGTGTAAACAGTGTGCTGGACGGAGACCTTTTTCTTTCTTTTTTTCTGTGAGGTTCTGTGGGTGGTGCTGCCGTTTTCTTTCTTCTTTTTTTTTCTTCTTCTTTTCCTATTCTTTTCTCTACTTCTTCTCACAGTCTCGCGCTATACCGCATTCGGAAACAGCCCCATCCACTGCGGTCGGTAGCCCGCCGCTTGTTAGACCTTTGGGCCACTGGTCGCTCTTTCACTGCCAGAGTTGACACTTGCCCTCGAACCTTTGCACTTGCCGCTCAGTGGCTTCCTTTTATGGTTCTTTTCGTTTTTTCGCACCTCGTGCTGGTACCACTTTTTGCCCTTCTTTTATTGGCTCTGGTTGACCAGAAACTATAAAAAGTAGAGAAAGAAAACTGGGGCGAGCCTTTTTGCTCTTTTTTTTCTTCTAACCAAACCCGTCTAAACATGACCAAATTCCGGGTCTGGCTCGACGGACGCGGCCTGGCCTGCCGTGTGCACGGAAGAAGTGCACAGCGTCACAGTGCCTTTTAGGTGTATGGCTCCGTACGTCGTCCTTTTGCCCAGCTTATTAATTTTTGGGTGGTCTTTCAGTATCCCTTCGCTCCTTCCCAAAGAGCACCTACTGTGTACTGTGTACAGAAGACGGGGGCACTGATCGCGGGCACGGAAGGAGCAAGGAACGATGGAGGAACCAAAAAGGAAGGAAAGAAGGACGGCACGCACGGAGAACTGTGGCTGAGGAAGGAGACGAAAAAGCCTCCCTTTCTGACTACAAAAATAAACATATGCTGGTAAAAAGCGCAACGACGAAACACAGTCAGAAGTGACAAATACGACAAAACGCCCTGGGCGGAGACCTGCGGGCTTGCATGCCTGGCCCTGCAGTACCGACCGGGCGCGCACGCCCGTACCTTACATGATGGGGAGCAAAACGAACGACTGCCCTCTGGCCCTCCCTGTCGAGCCTGGGTCCCTGCCCTGCCGGGAGCGTTTGCCGACGTAAGTGGCTGCCTGCAACCTGAGAAGGGCATGGTTTCGATCTCGGCTGCATGGACGACATTCCGACAAAGTGGGAGCCAAGACTGCAAGACCAAAGACCGGCGGCGGGCGTTGAAGAGAGGCAAAGAGGGAAAGCAGAAAGGATGGACAGGAACATGGTCCGCAGCACGACGTCAATATACGTAAAGTAGCTGCATAAGAAAGTATGCACAAAGTTACATACTATTTACAAATATACAGAGCACAATGTACATCGTCAAGAACACAGAGCACACAAACAAAAGGTAGGACACACGACACACGACACCCTGCACAAGAGTGTGGGTGGCAGGCGAAACATCCCTTCCGGGCGGGGAGGGCCGCTCAGAGACACGAGCAAGACATAGAAAACGTGTGTCTGTGTGCCCAGAAGTCACTCCGGAAAATATGTGCAAGTGTTGTGTGTGGCAGACAGGGAGAGAAACCACAGACACTGGCGAGACTGACCAGTGGCAAGCGGTAGCGAACGCGAAGAAGCGAGCGAGGAGAAATAAACTGTCATAGAAACGACGAGTGACGAAAAGGGGAAGGAAAGCCACAAAAAGTCGCCATCGTTGGGAGCCGGCCGGCGGCTTTTTGGCTCTATTTTACAGACTCTAGACGCTCGATGTGTT
This sequence comes from Sporothrix pseudoabietina, assembly GCA_019925295.1. NCBI lineage: Eukaryota > Fungi > Ascomycota > Sordariomycetes > Ophiostomatales > Ophiostomataceae > Sporothrix > Sporothrix pseudoabietina. The sequence continues at coordinate 149,068 of JADHKS010000017.1, read as the reverse complement.
TAGTTGGCGCTGTTTTGCCTGCCCCTTGCATTTTTGCACGGAGAGCCGTCGGTGGGTGAGTCCAGCCAAGAGCTCGTCTCGCTTGTCCTTTCAAGCGGCTCATTCTTTTAGTCTTGAAACAAACGGCATCCTATTTGTCTAGATGGGTGTAAAGACCCGGTTTTCTCAACGGGCGGAGAACGTGGCCGAGAGTCAAAAAATAGAAGCCCGACAAGCGGACGGAAAGAAAAGAAAACGCGGAATAGAAGAGAAGAAGGACAGGCAGCGAAGAGGCAAAATCGTAGAACCGACCGGTCAACTAAAAAATACCTCGCTATACACCAAAAAATGTATGCACTAGGAGGTATACCCGGCTGTACGAATACGAGAGCTTTGCCCTCTCTCTGTTTTCTACTGTCTTTTCTTTTTTTTCCCCTTTTTTCTTGTTCTCTTCTTCGTCCGTGGCAAGACCGCTCGCCTCGTCAACAGAACTTGCCTCGGACAAAACAGCACCCATCACATTACCAATAGTAGAGGGGAAGCCAGTCCTCACCACACCACGGTTCTTCCAGTGGAATGGCTTACACCCACCAAAGCTCGAGGCTGCCGCAAATTCGACAAGACGGCCAGTGTTAGACGCAAGCCAAGCCACAGGTACAATCTATCTTGACAAAAGAACCGCGAGCCGCAACAGAGGGGACTTTCCGCACGCATATGTGTGCTTTGAATTACAAAGTCCAAAGTGTAGAAAGACGCAAAAGCTCAACAGTACAAAAGAACAGAAGGTCTGCCTGAGGTATAGTTGTCCATTCACGTACAATACAGCATGCACCTTGCATCACCATCACACCAAATCATATCAGCAGCCCGAGGGTATGTCAGGAATTGCTCGCTGCTGGCGGCGCATAACATGTGTTCGTCTCCTGCCCCCAAAGTATGCTATCCCTCGGAAGCCTGCGCACCTCGTATCTACCTGCCGTCTTTTCCAAGCATATGTAAATTTATTGAGCCATAAATAATTCGCTGCAGAGAACAGGGACAAGGCGGAACAACTGAGAAACACAACCGCAAACTGTACTCTGTAAATCACCAGCCAAGATAACAGACATTCAACCGAGGGAAAAGCAGCTGAAGGATGTGCCGCCTCCGTGTATTTTCCACGTGGCATCCACTTGCGCAGAAAGGACAAAAATGCAATGTATATTGTAACTCGGATGCTGGCATGTTCGTCTTTGCGCATTCGCTCTCGGTTTGCAATGCATTGCTTCCGATTTAGATTGAGTGCGCAATCTACAATGAACGCAAAAGGGGACCAACTGCAGAACAGAGTAGTAAGTGCTCTGAAATATTTCCATGGACATCTGTCGGCGGAACTTCCACCTGCCAACAGTCTCCTGCCGTGTAAGTTTATGGATTGGCTGGAGGACATGGTAGAACGAGAATTGGAGACTTTAACAAAAAAACTGATGGTCCTCTCCAAAGTTCCGCTCATCAACGGCAGCAGCCGGAGACCCGTCTAAACGGTCCCTGCATTCAAGAGCTCTGAAAAGACGAATCGTTGCAGGGATGCAATCCAGACCGCTTAATTATTTTTAACGCTGCCATCCAATGGACTTCAGGTTGCTCTTCATGAGATGATAAATAAAATCGCACAGCGCATCCTCGCAAAAGTCTCATGATGCGTGATTTTCTCTTCCGACATTTGACGGTCACTTCAATGTCGGATTGAACTATAAGCAGTGGGCTCAAAAAAGAAGGGGGGGGAGAAAAGAGTGCTCGAATTCCACTGGCCGCCATTTTGATACAATGAGAATGTGCCAGCTGTCTCGGCTGTCCCCTTGTACCTTGCATTAGCTTCGTCCCCTCTCCTCAACTCTTTTGACTTTTCGTATGTCTCTGGTTCGTCCCTTTTGTCTTTGTAGGCCGTTGCACTGCTCGGCACGTACTCCGACCTGTCGCATACCGCAAAAAAACTCCAACCGCTTTTAAAGGAAGTCGGCAGGAAATGATGGGGAAGGAGAAATCGCAAATGGGTGTGGTTGTACAAAAAAAGCGCAACCGTCACGATGCGCAAAAGGAGGAGAAGAGCCGGGGAGGGGAGGTAAAGCGACTGGCCGTTTACAAACATCTGACCACCCACAAAGATAAAAGCTGTCCACCGGTGTACCAGCAATGCATGTCCAGGGCACAATGCCAAGTGGTGTTGCGTTTGGGAGGGTGTTGTTGGCAATATTGGGCAAAGTAAACAACGTGATTCGATACAGATTTGAGCATGACCTCCCCACGAAAAATGGGACACAAATAGATGGGGGCACCCATTTCAACGTTATGATCAATGTCAAGTAATGATTAAATTAGGCAGATGAAATAAATGGGTGAAAGAATTTCCCCAGATACTGGGAGGCCATGCCTCATCAAAGTAACAGATTCGTGAGACATTCGCGGTGGTGTCCTGATATACTTCATGATGTTTTTATTAGATGTGACTCGAACAGTGTCTTCCTGAATAAAAAAATCAAGTTCTCGATATATCAAGGAGTATTTGGTTCACTATTTTCTACTACTCGCCTTTTTCTTTCATTCTCTTTTCTCCGTATCTAAAGCTCAAATGCATTTCTTATTTTACTCTGTTTTTAATTTGGAAATAAATGATTGAAAATTGACAATCAAAATATTAGCATAAAAGTTTTCCGAAAAAAAATCTCCTCTGTTTCTCAATATATCAACGAACGTATGAACATCGGTTTAGTGAAAAACGAGGCGGTCAAATGGAATGCGGCAGTTGGAGTCTGAGAACGCTCACTGTAAACATGTTCTGAGCTTCAAGTGTGGAACATCACGGTTCTCGCCCAACAGCGAAACTTTGTGCCACAGTGCTTGATGCCAGTAACATACGGATGTTTGAGCTGAACATTAATCTTACGAGGTGATTCTCGTCTGAATCTCTTGACTTCGTGGTTGAAATGTGGTTGTGCTTTGTTGCGCCACCGGCGGTCCTCCGTTGACCACAGGCACATCCTCCAATATCTCGAATGTGAAGCCCGTGACCGAGGAGTTGATTTCCAAGGCATGCACCATTAACTTAGGGTCTAAGAGGAGAATAAATTCTGGTCTACAAAGCTATACTCTCAAAGTAGCCGTATCCATTGGCACATATTTGATATACCTCATTCCTCTGTCCCATAACATCACAAGTTAGCGGAAGAATGTGATCACCCACCAGGGTATCTGCAATGATGACCAACTTTACTTGCTATTGGAGTGGCGCTTATTCACCGACAGCCCACGGACATGATACTACCGGAGCGATATTGTCCAAACCATCCCGAGCGTTGATCAGAAGCTCCCAGAGGATGCGATACTCATGATGATCTCCGAGGTAAAATAAGCAATGTTTGATCCATCGAAGTTGACAACCCCCCGAATGAAACAATTCAACTTCCAACTAGCCCATTCCGCCGATCTTTACATCTTACAAGATGAATCGGCATGTTTGATGCGACTTTCCAAGGTTCTTGGTGCCTCTGACCGGAGGTGTCGGCGACAACGAAACCTCACTTCCTCGGTCAACGCAGGCATCAGGACTCAGGATGCATAAGGCTTCGACTCTTGTAACACAGACAAAGGCCTTAGAGCATCTGGATGCAACTACAATAGCTCAAAGACCGAGGTTTCGGTGTGCATGTTAACGACGGACATGATCTTGAACCGAACTTGGGCTAAATTAGACAGCCACATCGTGAAAGGGACAGGGAGCGAGTAAGTTGGCGATGAGGGATTTCATTCAAGAACAGGCTACGACAAAATGCATAAGCGGCCATCGAGAATGACTACAACAATGTGTGGGCGCTATCAAGCGAGATGTCTTCACCAGCGCATGCCGCTTGGAGATTGGCTATCTTGAGCAGGGCATCGACCGTCCTTACGAGGAGATGTCTACGAAGTGCGCGACAAGACGCGCACAGAAACGTTCGGTGTTGGGATGTTGGGATGTTGGGATGTTGGGATGTAGAAAAAAACTATGTGCGCAGCCTAGGGATAGAAAACGACAATCATCTACGCCTTTGGACAGGCCACTCAACTGTTGGGGTCGAGTGTTGCTTTCTTTTCTTTTTCTGAACGTTTGGGGGTTGGTTGGAGATGTCTACAAGTTGCGGTGAACGTTGACAGCAACACAGCATCAACGTCTTTTCATGTCTACATATGAATAACCCCACACCGTATTCTGGCTTGTTCGATGAGTCAATTGACGGCAAGGCAAAAAGAAACACGGGATGGCGAGAGAAAATTTGCGAGTCGTCGATCTGCCTTCTAGACGAGTCTACTCTCTAGATTCATCCCCCAGATTCGCTACTTTGATAGCAGCCCTTCCCCCGCAACATACGAGTATGTCTGGGCTATATCGGGACGATGATCAACGCCTCTTGGAGGGATATAATAAGTGCAAGTACCGGCAGTCGAAGGGTTCTATTCTCAGCTCAAACTGTAAATACTCCCGTCGTACCTGCTCATAGTTGAGATAGTCGAGAGGCTTCTCCTACTATGGGGTATTTGGTTTGCCCTTTGTTACGTATCTGAAAAGGCGGGGCGATGTTGCCTTTTGACCCCCACGAAAAAGCAATAGTTGAGAGCGCCTTCAGCCTGAAACCAGAGTCTAACGAGAAATGGCGGCATATATGTGGCATATATGTGGCATGATGTTGTCTGTTATTACGCTCACTGACATGTCCGATTTTCGAGAAGTGGCCCGACCCTTTCTTGCAAACTGTGAAATGTGAACTGTGAAATAAGCAATACACGGATGCACTGGAAGCGACGCTGGAAAGTAAATAACCTACTCCGAGGTCGCAGTCTGCGGAATTCGGGTCAGTGGTCAGAGTCAGGCGGCGATGATGCCATTTCGCGGGGATGTGCGCACATCTGTGAGTTGGCAAACTGGCAGGGAATATGTTATCAGGGGGAGAAGGGCCCCTCGGACCGCGATTGCTGTAGGGCTGCTATCTTTTGATTTTGTGTCTGGGGAAGTAACATGGGGGGTTTGTTGAAAGTCCTACAACGTAGCACGAGTAGCGGGCGCATGCACGTCGGTGTTGCGGAGAGACAGCTGAAAGTCTGAGAGCTGCATCTTCGAGTCTGACCGTCCATGAGAGAAGTGAGACAATGAGACACTCAAGACTCAAGACTCGAGGCTCGAGGCTCGACGAAGACGGAGGAGCGGTTCGATAACGACGGGGCAGTGGAAGAACAGCGACTGTGTATTAAGCTAAAGCGCGGAGATAAATCGCAGAGGAGCGGGGAGCGCCGACCATCACACGAAGGGAGGGAGATATTGCCTATCCCATCCCATCTCCATGGAGTACGGAGTACGAAGTGAGCAGCAGAAAGAAACACATGTTTGGCCGACACGAGGGTCGACTTCGTTTTTGGGGTCGCGTCTTGGCCTTGCCGTCGGCCGGTCCCCTCTTTCCTGCAACTTTATCTCTGGCCACAAAAAGAGTGCATCTGCGTCGTTCATTGGCTGCAGGGGCTACTGGTCATTGGGATTAATAATTAAAAAGCTCGTGGCAGGTCCGACTGGACGACTTTTGGACATTTTTCGACGGGGTTCCTGCCTGCAACGCTCGGCGGTCTCGGGGGTCGGTCGCCGTGTTTCTTGTGCTACTGGCCCTACTGTCTATTTTGGCACTTTTCTGGCCTTTATTGATACTTTTTTACACTTTTTGACGCTTTTTGACGCTTTTTGACGCTTTTTAATGTGCGCCATTGCAGGGCCCAATGGCGGGTTGCGACAGTGCGACGACATCCTGTGGGCGGAGTTGGCTGGCGGAGCCCATCGCACCTTCCCGCAGTGATGGACCCGGAGTGTATGGGGCGTTAAGGGATTTGGAGAGGCTTTTGGAGAGGCTTTTGGGCACAGATGCTTGAGGTGCATGGCGTGTTTCTGCGCGCTAACGGTGGTGCGCGCCTGCCGCTATGCGGAAAAAAGGCACCAAGTCCTGGAGTAAGACCACCCAAGAAAGCAAGAAAAAAGAGCAAGAACGCGCCAAAACCTCACGCTCTTTCCCTCTTTCTGTGCGATGTTCGGCGTAGTCTTCGGTTCGGAACAGCTAGCAACGTGGTATCTCGCGGCGTGCTGATGCACTGAAGAAGAAGGAGAGAGGGGGCGGGAAACCGCTGTAGCCTACGGAGCACGTCGTACTGAAACTCCTGATATTACTGGCAGGTGGCAGGAGCGAACGGACGATTGGAAATACAGACCATACAGGGCATCCAAGGGACGCTCCAAGACACAAAGAGAAGGAAAGAGCGACCAGAAGCGCAAAAATCCCGGCTGTCCGACCCACTCCCACCTCGTCCGGAGCTACTGTTTCCAACTAGGCTCTGCCTCTGTGTCTCCTCGTCCCCTCTGCTCTTTCTCTCCATATGCGTAGTAATCTGTTTTCGCGCGGTTTCCCGTTCAAGGAAAGAGTGAAAGAGCGTGGTGAAAGGGCAGAAAAAAGCAGGCCATCCGCCCCCATCTTTCCTGCCTCCTCCCACGGTCCCTTCCGGTCGCTGCTTCCTTCTTTTCCTCAAGCACCACCACAAAATTGTCCATATCTTTTCCTCTCTGCCTCCTCTCCAGACCCAAATCCATCTTCCTCTCCATTTTCTCGACCAAAATACCATTTTCCTGCCTCGCAATCGCAATCCGTTTCCAACAACTATATTCTGTACTTTGCCGCCTGTAAAAGGGACGTGCCCACTCAACCAGCCAACCAGAACACACCACTCCCGAAAAAAAGCTATCGCCGATAATTCGCGAAAGATACCTTTTTTTCTCCGACGCATCCTGCAGCAAGCTTGTACTTCGTACACGTACTCCAACAGCTCTTTCGCGTTCACGCATCTTGACGATTCTCCACGACGACCGCTTCTCTCTTCCTCACCACGCTCTCACAACCACCTCTGTGCTTGGCAGGCCGCTTCTCGACGAGACTCGCCGTACCCGGAAGCTTCCGCCACACACATAACCCTCCCCAACCTCCACCACCGAACCGACGTTCCCTCCACTCCGGGATCTTCTCTCATCGTCTTCTTCCAAACACACATCAGACACCATGTTCGCTACACGGGTTCTCCGCCAGGCTGCTGCGCACGCCGAACGCGCTCCTATGATCAAGTTCATCGGCAAGAGAACAGTTCCTGGTAAGCACCGAAAACCCCCTAAAATCGTCCCCTCCTCACTCTGCCACTTACTGACAACCTGCAGCCTCCATTGACCACTCTCCTCATCCGCACCCGGCCAGCCCCAGCCACTCCCTACCCGCCGATTTCACCTCGGGCGCCTCCACCTTCAGCTCCTACCGCCAGCATGCCCAGCAGTTTGGCCCGCTGCGAAAGACCATTAAGAACGCCGGCGAGCGCGGTGTCGGTGGCACCTCGGGCCACGAGCTGGGCCCTGTCCAGGCCGGCAAGGGCGAGGTCTTTGACCGCAACGACTTGCCTGCCCGCTTCCGGAGGTCCCCGATCTCTCTGGCCGAGATTGAGGCCGTCGAGACAGGCGGCGCCACCTACTTCGCTTGAGCCGGCATAGCCGGGCTGTCCCTTGACAGGGACGGTCAGAAAATAAAACATAAAAACGACAAAAAAGTCAAAAAAACGGCCGGCAGGCGACACACTTCGGTCTGGTGAACGATATTTGGGCGGCTTTCATTTTCTTTCTTTCTCTTGCGCAACAGGATCTCTTTTCAATCTGGCATGATTTACTCGATTTCCCTTTTACTCAACATCAGTTTTTTTGTCATTTATTTTTCAAAGACACTTTGCATACCACCCCATTTTTGCAACTCTTTTTGCATCGATTTTTCTCGCATCAAGCAGGACACACACCTCGCTCGCGACCACACACACATACGCAAGCATCAGTACTCGGAAAGGAGGATAAGATGAGGAGAAGAGGAAAGGGCGAAAAGCATGTGACTTTTGGGTTTGTGCTGGACTCGGACAACCGTCATTCATAGGCGGATGCGGGCCCCCTGCAGATGCAAGGCACAAGGAAGAAACCGGGCCACGAGAACGGCTTGGAGAATCTGGGACGTCCGACGCATAACGCATGTGAAAATATGCGGTTGCTCTCCAACGTCTTCGGCTTTCTTGACCTTTTTGCGACCGTTGTTTCTGCTACGCTCTTTGGTACTTTTCTACTGGCTGCAACTGCTGTCCCTGGCTGTTTGGTCTTGGTCTTGTCTGGTAGTTCGCTTGGGCTTTGGTGCTTTATTCCAATGTACTTATATGTTATGTACCTCTCCGTACAGCAAATCGGTTCTTTCCAGTTTTTTTACTTTTTGTGCTCAACTGCTTGATCGTGACTTCCTTTTTGTAGCAGGGCAGTGTTGTAAGACGCTCTTTCCTATCCGGGATATTGTTGTCGTGCCTTCCTTTCATACGTAGATGTACCGTGGGCGTTGTTGAGTCGAAATCCCATCGAGCCCATGAATGTTTTTATTCCACGTTGCCATCCATCATCATTGTATGGCTAAAGCGCCGCTCATAACCATTCTTGTTCCATCCTTCACTCGTAATATATTGCAATACAAATCATCGACTTGTTATCGTCGTCTACGACACTACCGCCAGTCTCTGACAGTGATAGAGGTACATTTCTCCCTCCGCGATTATTTCGACCTCTTTAAGTGTCCATCGAGCATACAGCCCGCGCATTATATACATGATTCCGTCGACCGCCACCAGCCCCCCTTTTGTCCCACCTCAGTCTCACTATCCTACCCGGCGCCCGCCATGGAAGGCATTATCGGGGATGAAGCGCCCCGAACCAGCATGACAGACAGATACTAGAAAGAGGTGTTGCCAAGCTACAACGAGGACCTTCACGAGTACCGAAATGCTACATTGAGCTCTGCTCGGCCGCTCTCTCCGTCACTGAATACTGCTACTCCACGGCCCACTCCACGTCAGATATGGCAGCGCCAATTTGAGACCAGCATTTTCCGAACGCTCCTGGTGTACAGTGACGAGCTTGACGAGTTTGCAGATATCATACTCCAACGACACCGCCTTAACCATATCCGACATCTGCGTTTCCATTGTCGGCTCCAGCGATACAGGGTTAAACACTTTGATGAGGAAGAATCGAGCACCACAGCCAGTGCAAACGACGGCCGATTTGAAACCGCCATCAAGGGACTTTCCAAGATTCTTGCACAGTGGGAAGGGCCCAACATCATGGCAAATATGACCCTAGAACTGAGTGCAGGCAGTGCAGGCGACAGCCATCATCGACTGTCCTCCTTCTAGTTGAGAGACGACTATCCCTGGGGGGCACAGAACTCGTCGCCTACTCGTGAAAGCTTCGAGACGTTTATGGAGAGAAACCATGTCATAGCCAAGGTCGCCAGAAAAGAGGAGAGAGCTGGCAAATGTCGCCCCAGCGGCACCGTACGTGCTCTGCCCACTCGCCGCATGGCAGGTCTTTCCCCGGACGGCTCTGGAAGGCTTGGAAGACAGTGGCTGTGGAATCGGGCCATGACAGGCGATATGCCGTCCCTACCGATTGTGACTGGCCTTATGGTCAGCCTTCGGTTTTACCGGGTCATAAGCTACAGGTTTCTGGCATACATAATCACCAAGAAATTGCCCAACCTGAGGGAAATACGCATCGAGCAGTGGACATGGCTCGATCTGAAAGGTGAGTGTAGGGGGCGTTGGAGTAGACGACCCCCCACCCCCCAAAGGAAAAAGAACCTACAAAAGGCAGAAAGAAGTAGACTGACCACCTCGTTCTAGGACTCATGTCCAGCATCAGCCAAGGCAACTGGCCGGTGTGGAAAACGCTCCGGTCGATATCCCTATACCATGAACCCAACAGATGGCAAGGACACGAACGCCATGAGGATATATACAACAGAGAACACGAGGCGCTTGTGGACAATATTTTTGTTCCTCAGTTCATCGAAGCATCACGCAATCTCCGAGTCTTGACAATGACGGGGACGATCTCTGCAGTCGACTTCTTCATGGAAGTATCGAGGCGCGTCGAAAACTACATGGCGGGTGCTCATGAGCCGCCATACTATTTCCCGAACCTTGTCAAGCTGGCTCTGTGGGAGCCGGATCTTACTGATGACGAGGATGCGGGGCTGGATACAATGACCGACGCGGTGATTGATATGGCTGGGAACGCTGCTACACAGATGCCCAAGCTGCGCGTCATGGAACTGTGGAACGCAAAAGCGCCCTTCATCTTTCGCTACGAAGTGTTTGCCAAAGAAGCCGTCATCACGATCAAGTCACGCACCAGAACAGAGGTGCAGCTGCTCGACGTATGGCGGACGGCTTCGTACCACCACCACCATCTACGGTACAAGCAAATAACCCAGAAGTATGTGCCCCTCGAAGTGCAAGGCGTCAACGAAGATGCTACGAACGGCACGGCTATGTTCAGGCACTTGCGGCTTGCTGATGACATTCTGGACCCGAGATCTCTTTTTCTGCTCCGGTGCCGCAGATATGCCAGAAGCCGGTTTCAAGACGTAAACGGGAGCAACGACGAAGCCGGCGAGACGGCAGATGAAGAGATCGAGTCGGACGACAGTGGCCAGGCAGGTGGGGAGAATGAAAACGACGAAAACACTTTTGATGATGTGGATTCAAACTGGTGAATAGCAACGAGATTGTAACTTTAGTAAGGGGTAAAATGGCAGGAAAAAAAAGGATAAGATGAAGATAAACAGCAAAAAAGTAATTAGCAATAACAAAGAAAAAGTCGAAGGACTTGAGAGTACGATTTTGTTGAAGAAAAAGGCAAAAAAGTAAATTCCGATCCAGGCAGGGATCGAACCTGCAATCTCTTGGTTCGTAGCCAAGCGCCTTGCCATTTGGCCACTGGACCTGTTTTATGAACATTACTAAATGAGGATCACACTTTTGAAGGGAGAATCGGTGGCGACATTGAGGCGGCATTTCACTCTCTCTTCCAGTCCTTGCTACCCAAACTGTGTTCTGCTTTAATATGCTTGTTTCTGTGATTGATATTCATTTACAAAAGTTGATATTGTTGTCCAAAAAGGAAAATAAAACGCCCGTCATGATATAATGTACAATGCCACTCCGCCCTCTCCCTTTTTCGTAGATAGCTCGTCGTCCCCTCCAAGTCGCTGCCAGCTGCAGACGTGGATTTCCACATGTCCCAGTCATCGATCTTACGACGTGGAAAAGGACAGTCTGTGGCCCCAGAAAGCAGGCACACGTTCTGACTCCGAGATGGTGGTCGAGTCGAAATATGCTGTGCTGTGCCGATGCTGTCTCCTCCTTGCCCACACACCCCGTGTCTATGCCTTCGTACCATTGCTTTTGATTTTGCCCAGCACTCTCTTCTGGAAACGGGCAAGGTGAATGTTGATCTCGGTGCTCTTCTGTGGCGGCTTAATGTCGTTCACCATGCACAGTCGCAATGATTGCTCGACAGCAGCGCAGCCTGCTGTGTTGAATCCGGACGACGCCCAGCATGCTTTTGTCTGTTAGCGATACATCAAACTTAAAGTAGGGCTGCAGGACGAGGACTCACCCAGAACGGTGGACATGGCGTTTAAGCATGGGGTATAGCCCTTTTGGCTCTTTCCGGTGACGCGCAGCGCCTTCTTGACCGGTCCTAGTTTCTGCGGCTGGGGGACCATTGTGGCGGTTGTGAGGAGGACAATCGAGAGAGAATGAGTTTGTGGGTTGTTGTCGAGGGATTTGTATCGTCTTGGTCGTCGTGGTCGTCGTGGTCGTCCGAAATGAGCTCGTCGCAAGATCGCAAATCTGGTGATGCCAATGGCTTCCGTATGGCTCCAGTGCGAAAATTATGCTCGGCTTGTCCAGAGCTACTATCGGCACGTGACGATAAGTCCGACAGGCAACTCGCTGGGGAATGAGGAACTCGGTGGGTCCAACGCGCTAGTTACTCAAGTTCCATTTGTACAGCGCGCCTTCCCTCTGATTGGCCAAGAGGGAATATGTAAACAAACGACAGGAAGCCCGCCCTCTTACCCTTTTTGCCCTGTCTTTGGGCAAAAACAAGCAGGAGCCCCATCGCCGGCCAGTCGGTTCTTTCACCCAATATACTCCATATGCGCATGCCTGAGAGCCCTCCACTGCAACATTTCTGTCACCGCCCAAAAAGAGAAAACGAGGGACAGTCCAAAGACCAAAAAGACGGCTTCCCACCCACCACCACGCAGCAGTACCCAGCTACTCTCTTTCTTCTTTTTGTTTTGCATAGCGGTATTCTTTTCGAGTCCATTCATATTCCAGCAAGCAGCGACAAGATTCAAAATAGCAACTTAATACGCCTCACGACACGCGATTTCGGCACGCGATACTCCTTTTTCTCTTTATGCATTTTACGACACGCAGTTGACCCTCGGACGCGCCTTTTACCAACGAAGACAACGCGATGGCGAGCAGCTGTCCAGGCACACACGACTTGGACGGCGAGGCTGCCCTCGACTGCCCGGCCGCATCGACTCTTGCCGCGACGACATTTAGGTAGGATCGTGAACTTTCATTTCGCGACGACATTATTGTACTGACCACTCTTCATTGTACAGCTTCGACGGCACCACAATCACACTCGCCGACTTTGCACCCACACACGTCCCGCACCCTCGGCCATGGAAACGCATTGCTGTCCCTGGCGCAGGCAACAGGCTCGGTCTCCGTACTGTTTGGAAGCGGATTGGCGGCGTGCCACGATCGAGCGCGGACAGACGGTACTTCCAGAGCGCTGTTGAGTTGAGAGCCGACGGCACGGGATCGCGAAAGACCAGACGGACCGAGAGACACGTGCCTGTTTGGGGCAACGCACAATGGCAGACAAGAGACACAGAAAGTGTAGAGGACGAACTGTCTCAAGCTAGAGGTGTGATTTACGCGTGGATATCTCATGGATGGACAGGAACATTGCTGACACAGCCCAACACAGAAGCCGTCGCGGGCTTAACGAAAAAGGCGGAAGTCAGCGACACAAACATCCTGGGCCGCAGTCTCGCGTTCATTCCGCGGAAACGCAACAGCCGCCGCCAGCCATTGACGGCTTCTCTGCCACCACCAACCGAACCAGCGACAGCACAGAGCCCCGTCCGCCCTACGACCGCCGTCGACGAGTCTCTGGAGACGATCGAGCAGAGCACCGAGCACATTACGAAGCGTGCTAAGAGACGCATGAGCAGACGCATCAGCATCCTTCCCAAGCTCGAGGCAGGCAGTCTGTTGTTGTCGCCAGAAAAGAAGACTGCGCCGTCTCACGTCTTTTCATCACCCGTCAAGCGGCGCGTCTCCGTCTCCATGGCCGCCATCCACGATCCGCCAGCAACGCCCCGCTCGCCTGCGATTCTTCCACCTTCAACACCTGGCACCGCAAAATCTGCGATATCTGCCAGATCTACGCCCAGCATTGCACCACCCATTGCGTTCGAACCGTCCTTCTCGAGCCCGATTAAGACATTGGCACCGATTTCGGAGAACCTCTCACCGGCCAAGCCTGCCAGTCCCAGCCCAAGAGCCAAGCTGGCTATGCCCATGTCGCCTGTTGTCATCTTTGACCGCCCAGCTGCGGAGGAGATGGAGGCTGAGTCGCCTCAAGAGGTGCGCCGGCGGATTTCTCTGTTCAACATGCGCCGCCGCGAAACGCTGTTTTCTACCACGTTCGAACGCCAGTCACCAGCAAAGGCTACGAGCACATCGCGGGCCAACCGCCGGCACAGCTTCCTGCCCCAGCACACGCCCCTTGTCTTTGCTCCTGCAAGCGCCAAAAAGAAAGCGAACCGCAGACACACTTTCCAGCTGGGCGGCCTCGGAATTTCCTTCGGTTCGTCTTTCGATGTGTCCTTCGACAAGACCCTGCCCGATCTTGGCAACGTCCCAAGCATCACTGTGTCCGAATCTGAGAACACAGCATCGACCATTGAGCCTAGCACTATCGACGAGTCGACAACCAACGAAAAGCAGCCAGGCACGAGCCAAGACTCGACCGTAGTTGTGGATGTGCGCACAAACCTCGACATTTTCGGGTCTGGGCCACCTGTCCAGACACATCACTCCTCCCCGATATCCGACAAGCATGTCTCTTTCGATCTGAAGTCGCACACCGAGAAGCTCGCAAAGTCGACCCCGTCCAAGTCTGCAAACGACAGCAAGACCATCGCCACAACTCCGTCGCCTACGCCCAAGGCTAACGATCTTATGGATGCACCGGCTGGGCCTGAGACGGCCGAAGACCCCAACGACCAGTCACTTGATACCGTCACTGAGGAGGACACAGCCGAGGTGCCCAACGACAGCACACCGCGCAGTCTGAGCCCGGATATGGACATTGATACCACAGAGGAGGACAGCCGCGAGGTCACCGACGAGATGGGCATTGTGTCTAGACGGCGTGCTACTGAGCTCGACGAGTCGCTCCTGCTGCCTCTTCCCGAGACGGAGTCAACAGAAACTGATATCGGCAATGATAACGACAACAAGATGGAGACCGAAGCCAAGGTCGAAGCTGAGGCCGACGCTGAAATCAGGGGCGCCGACTACGGCTGGCAAAGCCTAACATCCGCCGAGCTGGGTCAGCAAGAGACTGTTGTTGTTGCAAAGATGGACGACGCAGTTGAAGCCCCCATCTCGTCTCCCTCGGCTACTAAGCTCGACATCGACATGGACCTTTTGGTGGACGAAAGCGACAACTTGGACGAGGGCGAGATCGCTAAGGACGATGAACTTGCCGACAATATCGAGGATGTGGATGACCAGGACATTGAGGACATCGAAGAGGTCGAAGACATGGAGGAAGTCGAGGATGTCGGAGTTGTGGAGGACGTCTTTACTGCGCCTCCTTCCATTGTCGAAGAATTCTCCGATGGCTCATCGCCTGCACGCTCTGGCGACGAAGACGGCGGAGAGTACACGGTGACTCAGCCAATCAACATGTTCCCTGGAGCCATCGACGACGACGCCACCGCAACCATGACCATGGACTTTGACAACCTCGCCGAAGACCAGCTCTCGTCGCACTCAGACTCTGAGACGGAGATGCTCCGGAAATTCGTCACACGTGTCAAGGCCGACAAGAGCGCAAAGGCTGCTGCCGCTGCTGAAGAAGCCACTGCCCGGACCCTAGCCAAGGTGCAGCGCAAGCGCCGTTCTGGCTCGACTGGCTCGGCTGCTTCGTCATCCGGCTCGCCCATGACCAGAGAGACTAAGAAGGAGGGTAGCATCTTTGCATCGCCCTTCACCACCCTAGAAGCGGCCCGTGTTCCCTTTGGCAAGAAGGATCATAACATGAGCCCGAGTCCAAGGAAGAAGAGACGGGCCCTGACGGGCATGTCGTCTGACGGAAACGAGAACCGCGCCGAGGATCTGCTTAGCAAGCCATCCTTTGACGACAACTCTCCGCCACGCCCCAAGCGCCGCCGCAAGAAGATGGAGGCCGACACGGGCGGCATCTTCAACCCCGAGTTTATGAACGCCAAGAAGGAAAAGGATGAGGCTGCCGCAGCCGCAGCTGGCGAGAGCGATGCTCCCGGTCCTCGCCGCTCGAAGCGTACACGCAGCCAAACACCCCTCAAAACTGCAACAACGGCAGCCAGCGCTCCCGGTGCTCTCTCGCTGATCCCTGTGCGCCTGCCTGGCTCTCTCAACCTCAACGGCGACGACAGCTACGGACTCTCAGCAAGCAGCCTCAGCCTCCGCCGTAACGACGAAAAGGACTTGGCAGCTACGACCCGTGTCAACACGCGCAAGAACAAGGGAAATGCCGACCCGCCATGCATTGTTGTCGCGCGCCAGTCGCATGAGGCGCTGCGGGCCGTACGCGAGCAAAAATCTGTCTTTGACTCGCCGCTCGTGCCACAGAAGACGGCCGGCCGCGACAAGGCCGACAAGGCTGACAACAACGAGGATGGCAAGTCGCGCAAGACAAAGAAGTCGTCGTCCAAGCCGGCCAAGAGTGTGCGCTGGGCAGAAGTTCTGGCTAGATTCCAGACTGATGCTGGCGAGGCTTCCGAAAAGGCCGTGACCGTGACAAGCCCCGTGGAGACTTCTCCGGAGGCCGAGATTGCCAGCAATTCCAGCAGCTCTTCTCTTCGAGCAGCTGAACAGCAACTGCCCGTGGAGACGATGGGTGTGCTGGACAGTGCACCCACTTCAGCCTCTTCGGTATCTTCTGCTCCTCTTCCGACATCGGTTCCTTCTGCCGCTGCTCCTCCCTCGCAAAGCAGCGACTCCTCGGACAAGCCTGACAAGACAGACAAGACCTCGATTCCGCGCCGGACAACACGCGTCTCGCGTCTCCAGCCGCCGACACCGCGGAAAGTGATTGCTTCGGCGGCTGCTGCCAAGGCTGCGGCTGCACCGCCACCACCCCCAGCTGAGCCTGCACCGATGGGACTCAAAGCACAGCCGGCCGGTGGTCGCATGGCTACACGACGGGCCAAAATTGTTGGTATGGGCATGGCCGGCAACGGCACGCCCGCGCCCAAGAGACGGACGACACGGACCACATAACATGTAGATAGATGGTGGGTGGAAGCTGGAAGAGCTTGATTTAACGTGGGGAAAATGCGCAGGAAATGGATGATACCAGTGGATGAGGCGCTTTATTATGTTGTTTTGTTTTTGTTTTTGTTTCTCTTTCTCAGGGGATGGGGCACAAAGCGAGTCATTGCGGGATTTTGATGTTTTTAGCCTGCTTCTTTTTTGATATTCACTTTTTTGATAGTTTTTGGCACAGGTGTTGGTGTTCTTCTCTTTACTCTTTACTTTGCCCCCTTTTTTGGTTGAAAAGAATGAATGACTTTTGCGAGAATCTATTTCCTTTTCCGGTTGTTTTGTTTTAACCTCTACGTCTGTCACATGCATTGGAACTAGGTTTAAATTTTTATGTGGTTTTATATTCCGTACTACCCGAATGGTGTATCTAACAAGAAAACAAGAAAAGACGCCAAAGGTATAATATATACCGAAACAGTTTGAAAATACATAGCAGTAAATAGCACTAAATAGCAAAACTCGCTCCCAAGATAATTTTGAACCGAAAGGAAATAAGAGGGGGTGACTGGCCCGGATATAACAGGTGACAAAACGAAACGAAAAGAAAACAAAACGACTACAGCATCTACACCATCTACACACAATTTGCGTGCTTCGTCCGAATGTGCCGCGTCAGGTTGTCCTGCCGAGACTCAAACCCACAACCCGCCACAGGGCACACCCGCATCGGGGTCGGAATGTTCATGGCCGCTGCCTCGTCCGGGTGCGTCGACCATAAGTGGCGGTACAGATCTTTCTTGGCGGCGTGGCCCTTGAGGCAGACAGTGCAGGCAAAGGGCCGGGTGTGGGTGTGCTCGTGCTTGCGGAGGCGGCACAGTTTCGGGTAGGCGCGGTGGCACGTGCGGCAGCGGAAGGAACCCGAGCCCTGACCGGCGGCGTCAGCCGATGGGACCGGTGAAGGCGCGGGAACCGGAACTACCGGCACGGGAACAGGCCCCGGCACCACATCCATGGACGGGGTAAACAGGTCCAAGGACGGGAACGCATGCAGGGCAAAGTTGTCCACCGGCAGGGCCGGCATGGGCATGGGCACGGGCATCGGCACAGGCACAAACGGCTCGCACGGCAGGGTTGTCGGCAGCATGGCAGCGACGTCCTCGGGCGACAGGCCGTCCAGCAGCAGCTGGAACTCGGCATCGGACATGGCACCCTGACCCTGGGAAGTCACTGGGGCAGCCATTGTGTCGAAGCTCAACAGGCTGTCGGCGTCAAGCGTCGTAGACGACGACGGCGACAGGCTACCGAAGAGGGAGGGCTGCTGAGACTGCGAGTTGGCCGGGGAGGGGGCGAGCAGGGCAGTGTTGTTGAAGAAGGTCGTGGTGGGCGACGGGAACAGTGGAGGGTCCAACAGGAAATCCTGCGAGAGGGAAGTCTGCTGCTGCGGCTGCTCCCAGTCCAGACCAAAGTCGTCAAAGCTGAGCGGGGAGGGCGTGTTGGGGACACCCTCGAGCCAAGTCAGCGAGTCGAGGAGCTGGGCGGTGTTGCGGTGGGCCGAGGTGGAAGGCATAGTAAGGGCGTAGATGTGGTCGAAGTCGTTGTTTTGTGTAGAGCTCTGAAAGTTGCTGTTGGTATCGGTGTAGCCAGTCGAGATGTAAATGGTTGATTGAACTTTGGCGTCGGTCATGTAATGTAGGATTGTGTGTGACAGGAGTCGTTGGATCCGGCAGACAGCACGTTTGAGGAAGCCTTCAAACGGACTGCTTGGGAAGCGGCTGTTGTTCTTTGGTGTTCGTTTTGTTGTGGTTCTTGTTGTGATTCTTGATGTGATTCTTGGTGTGGTTGTTCTCGCAGGCGGTGTTGGTGGCAGCGGCTGGCAATCGTGTTAAATGTGGTGATGTTTGTTGTGAGCGGTTGGTGGTTCGGAAGCGGGTAGACAAGTGTGTCTCTGACCAGTTTAGCGACGTAATCAGGTCGGATGCCAGCCAGCAAGCCATGTCGCCAACAAGAACAAGAACAAGAACAAGTCGAAGGAAGAGAAGAACAAGAAGAAGAACAACAAGAAGAGAACCAAGAAACAACAACAGCCAAACTGCTCAAATGAGCGGCTGCCGGGGCCGCGACCCCCCCAAATCTTGATTGGGCGTCATAGTCTGACGGGAAGGTCAATGCGGAGATGTAGGGAAGGGAGAAGGAGGCAAATGCAGTAGCAGAATCAGAAGTGGTTACTTCCAAAACAAAGCCCCCAAAAACAAAACCGAAATCAAAGAATATGTGTACAGCGGAGAAGAAATCAAAAGAAATCAAAACAGTAAAGGAAAGAAAAGGAAAGATGGAAGAGCAACAGGGACGCATGCGCGCATCCCCGACTATTAGCAGACAAGATGCCAAGAGGTGAGCTTCGCACAGGGGCGGCCGAGAAATCGGAAACCCCATGCATGATGGCGCAGCTCCATGAAAGGTCCAACAAGACTGCCAGATTGGGGGCAGCTCGCTGGTGGCTTGGAGTTGCGTCGGTGTGCTCGTCTCTAGCAAAGTCTTGCTACGTTCGGGGAAACTAGGTTCGCTGATGGGAGGAGAGGTGCGGTGAGAGGTGCGAACGATGGAGGTCAGGATAAAAGATGAGTTTAGACGTGTCGATTGTCAATACCATCATCGTCATCGAGGTCTAGACAGTTGGGGCAGGTGGTCATGTTGGTGGCAGAAGTAGGCCAGAGAGCGGTGCCACCCTTATTGCCGTCCATCTTGGTGATCATGTCGAGGGAAGTGGTGGGGATGTTGATGGTGTTGCTGCAGGTGGTTCCAATTCCAAGCCCCGGTCGGTGAAAGCGGCCGCTGTGGAAGCTGAAGGGGAGTGCATGGCGGTCCACATATCCGTGCTCGTCACGGTAGTGGTCGCAGCTGCAGCAGTTGGAGGAAGTGGTGCAGTCGACATCCTCGGGCCACGCGAACGGAGCAAATGGATCTTCGACTTCGGGGTCGTAGGTGCAGCTCGGGGACGAGGCGGGACTGTCCGTGAGAGTCTGCCAGACAAGCTGAAAGTCGTCGGAGACGAAGCCAAAGTGAGCGTGGGTCGCCTCAGCGAGAAGGCCGAGTTGCAGCTTCTGCAAGTCAAGGCGAGCCTCCTCGATTGACTCTTGGAATTGACGGTACTGCGAAGAGCGTTAGTATGTTGTGCCACAAAATTATCCTTGTAGACATTCACTGAGTGGGCAAAAGCAAAGCAGGTCTAAAGCAAAGCAAAGGGGAGGAGTAGTTGATGCCCACCTTGTCGTCCGGTTTGTGGCGGTCGTCGTTGAAGCGTCTGTAGCATTCCCATGCCGTTTGGCTGGCTGCTGCGACATCGCCGAAGAGGAGCACGTTTGCCATCTTGACGATGCGTGGGACCTCACGGTCGTGTTGGTTGGGGTGTTGAGTTGTGACCAGTATTTGGTGTTTGTTTGTTTGCGTGCTGAATTGGTGTAGGTTGGTGTGAATAACAGAAAACGGATGGAGGGTGAAGGTCTGAAAAATGAGGTTGAAAAAAAAATGGATATCGTCCATCTTTATACGATCGATCCTTCTCTTTTGGTCCTTTTCGTCTTTTCGTCCTTTTCGTCATCCGTGCACTCTTTGCTTGATCGCTCCTGCTGGCTGTGCGTGTGCCTGGCATCCCGTCCGTCGACTCACACTGCCTCGCACCTTCCTCTCTTTGTCGCTGGCGGGGGACCTGGGGGCAGGAACGGGGCTGCAGCAGCAAATGGCGTCGCTGCTGCGCCTTGCCCAATTGCCAGTGGAGTCCATGGAGCGCCATGATTGGTGGATGACTGATGGTATCCACTCACACAGTTGGCCTCAAAAGCTCTTGAGCTAATAAGAACCAATATCCAACGGGTAAAGTGGGTCACAGGTTGGCCTCAACAACCTTATTCCAGAATCGGCAACTACAAGGCTTCGCCTTCCTTTTTGAGGGACCTCATTTGAGACCTCATTTGAGACCTCTCCAAGCTCATTTTACCTGCCTTTGCAACTCTCGACCCCTCATACCGTCCTTTGGAACTCGAAAGTATTGAAGAACTCGACGAAAAACTCGATTGTACCGGCTGGGTTAATCTACGGCGCATGGATCGTGTGCTCCTAAACAGCTCTCAATTTTATTGCTTGCACAGAACTCCAATCGACAAGGCTACTCCGTACTCCCTACATTGACCGCATTCGATCTTGATTACTGACGATAAGCAAGCGAACAAATAGCTCTCAAACGACCAGAGAACTTTGTCTTTGCTACGAATCGATATGAGATGCCGGTTGGCAGCTACTCCGTACAATGCTCCCAGTTGACTTGTTTTCTACTCTATTCAGCTCTCCTCGTCTCTACTGGTCATCAGTATCGTCTCCGTCGTCTCCACCACCTCCTCACCTCCTCCACCTCCTCCAGCTCTACCACACGACACAACGGCCCGCTTTGCGACCCGGGATAACCGTCTGCTGTCCGGACTTTTCAAGCTTCGCTGCCAAGCGTTGTCCGCGCCCAAAACAGTCCCCATGGATCCCGTCGCCGCTTGATCGCCAGCAGCTGCAAGTCCAGGTTGCCATATAAACTCTGCTGCCAGTTGGGCTCAGTGGGGCTGCCCTCGTTTATGTATGAATACGCGCCCGACCCGGGCGTCACAGCGCGCCATGTATCGATCTGGGCCTAGGCACGATCGTCGCGCGCCTGGGCTTCTTGTGCCGTCAAACCGACAGGCTGCGTCTCCATCAGGCTGGCATGTAGCAGTGCATTTTGCCAGGCCGGGTTGACAGCACTGTTGCGACCGGGTCAGCCGGCTGTCGTGTATGTCGGCGTCTGGACAGGACCGTCACCGCCACCCTCATGGCGACCTGAGCCATCAGTAGAAACAATACGGGAGCGAGGGTTGCTGGAGACGGATGCCGAGCGTGGCGTTGAGGTCATCAAAGAGCGGCTGCATCAGTGCTTGGGCACGTTCGGGCGTGACGTTGGCAAAGCACTGGCTGCTCGTAAAGGAGAAGCTGCCGTTGCCCGTAGGATAAATGCAGCCGTAGCACATGCCACCGGCATCGAGCACCTTTTGGCCAAAGCGATAGTACTTGCCAAAGGCAGCCCAGAAGATGTCGGCGGATGAAGCCGTTCCAGGCTGCGAGAAAGCAAAAGGAAATGGCGAAGACGCATTCGTACCATTAAGAAATCCGAAGAGGTTTGTACCATTGGGAAAGCCAAAAGGACTGGTGCCGTTTGGGAAGAAGGGGTTGGTCCGTTAGGGAAGGCAAATGTATTCAAACCGTTGACTGACGGCGGTCCTCCGCCTGGGAGTTCAAACGGCGGCCGTGTTCCTGCACTCCCGCCCGTGCTGACGTCAATGTTGACACTCGACGAAATCACTTTGATTGGCAGGAACGCCTTGACAACCACCGACGTCGTCACGCCGTACGTGCTTGGTGCCGCCACGCAGTGCAAGAAACAAGTCTGTGTTCTGGAACGGATCTCCCGCCACCAGCCGCCCGTCAGCCGTCACTGCTTCAATGGACAACGCCTGATCTGATCCCTGCCCCAGGTACGACGTCGTGCTGCCGTGCCCGCCCATGGCCAGCCATCCGCCCAAGGAGGCCGACCGTGCTGCCACCCGGTGCATCAATCGAAATGTTGTGCGCGCCCATGTGGTTGACCAGTTCCCACGATTCGACGCCAGCACCGTAACGGACGGCCATGCCCTCGTAACTTTGGGGAGCACCCGAACCAGTCCTGTAGTGTGGAATGTACTCGATGCTCTTGAGATTGTGCACCCAAACACCAAGGGCGCCGGCAGATGCCGGTAAATATCAGAATCTACCGAGAAACTGGGGTGAAGGTAATCAATTCTGCCTGACTTAATATTGATGCTTGCTGCTGTGCCGACTTGACGTTCACTCTTCCCGCCGAGCGGCTATGAGAGAAGACCACTTCTATTACCAGACGACAAAGAGCTGTTAATATGGCCGCTGGCATGCCCTGGCATTGAGCATGCCATTGTGGGCTGCTTCTGCATGAAAACAAGTATCCTTCCCCGTCTTGCAAATGCCATCCTCTCTTTATTTGCAATGGGACAATTTTGGCAAACCTATTCCAAGAGTGAAGCGCCATTGTTCTTGATTGATGATGCCCACGAGAGCACATTGAAATGGCTTTTGTTGCATCATATGCCACAGTATTTCTCGTGTGATAAATGGGCCGTGATCAAACAGGCAACTATACGATTCTCAACAAAATACCTTCTCGCGTCTGATGTAAGACATACGACATACAACAAATCAAAGGCCAGTCAAAGAACAAAATATGTAAGACCAATACGTGTATACAAATGCTCGTCAGAGATCATGGTCATATCATGATCAAATCTCTCATGTCTATGCATCTCATTCCATTGGGCACTACATACCACATGGTGAGTTTTAATTCTTCCTTTGATGGTTTCCCAGCATCAATGTAGATAAGGGGATAGAAAAGTAGGCTGTTATTTTGAGGCCGGATGTAAACATTAGTATGGTCAGAGTATATATCCAAGTAACGAGCTCTTATTTATATGTCTTTATAACTTAACATGTCTTAGTTATCGAGAGTCAAAAACGGACGTGGACAAGACATACGACAGTCGATCGATGTAGCTCATCTCCTTGATATTCAAGGCAGAGCAATAGGATCTAACGCGTGTCTTGTCTTCCACAGCATGATAGCCACATAAATATAGTATAACCACATAAGTATAGTATAATCATGACTATACAAAGTCTCAATGGAAGACAATTATACGGAAACTTTAGAATCTCACGCACAATTGATAAAAACTATCGAGAATATCAACAAAGTTAGATTTTTTATCTTTTCTTTTATCGACTAGATGTCGATACCGGCAGCAGAGAATACTTCATCATCATACAGTATCCTACTGATTTTTCGCTCACCCCTAAAGCAAACAAACGACGTTGAAGTACAGATGTTATTACATCTGATCCTCACAAGGCGAAGGAAATACGGGTCTAGCCTGGCTGGGCAACTGCCGAGCGTCGGATAGGGCACCACAAAAGCACCCAGCAAAACACCGTCCTTGTGCCTTGTTGCAGCAGGCACCACCATGGCCGCGACCTTAGCTGCGTGATTTAATTAGTAAAATGGATATATGGGGAAATGAAGGGAGGCTCGCAGAGGGGAACGTTGGTCCAGACACGGGAGCGACACACGCCCCTTCCAGGATTGGTCCAACCTCCATGCTTCTCCTGTTTAGGGGGCAGCATCCAGAGCAGCCGAGGAAGTTTGTAGGTACGACCTTTGGTATGGACAAGACCTTGACCTTGAATGCTATGGCGTACTTCGTAGGAGAGGGGTTGATTGTACTTGGAGAACCTATGACGTTAATTACATTCTTCAAAGCTCCTAATTTGAGCGTCAGGGGCAACTGCATCTACACTACGGAGTACAAGAATAATAAAACACGGAGCAAGACACGGAGGTATGTTGAAATCAGGCAAGACGAACCGATTCGGACAGCCCCCGAAGAACAAGACTGTTATGGATAATTCCGTACTCATGGAAGAAGCACTAAACTGGACGAAAAAAGTCGTTAAAGAGGGGTTGATATTGGTGTCCCAATGCCATGATTTCAAAGAAGAGAGACTACCTTGTAAGGTAAAGTCTATGGAGTTAGACAGTCAGAATGTAACGATAAATCCGACACCGTGGATTCCAAGCCGTCAACACGCCCCATCGTGATCATCAAAGCCCCATCACGACCCGGACGTCAAGTACAAAGAAAGAAGGCAACCAAAAAAGGCTTCGTCGGGCCAAAGAAGGGCCTTTCAAGGCGGCAAGAGCATGACGGAATGGAGAACCACGCAATGTCACACCGTAACGTCTCAACGATGAATCCAACAGCAGGCGTTCTCCGATGCCTGTCTCAAAGACGGTATTCCGCTGCCCCTCCGTAACTTGACCCCGTTATGAAGTCCCCGCCATGAGGCCGTAGCGTTCTGGACTATGATTCCGAGCTACGACACCGAACTGCGTGTTAAACCTGTCCGGGCAGGAAGTCTATCTCGACCCTACCGGGACGCATATCGCCGCTCCCCTAGATCCAGACGCAAAGTTTAACTCGTCAACAAACGAGCCCCGACTCATTCTTACGTAATTAGTCTCAAAGGGACCCGTTGCCCTAAGATTTAGGTTTCTTTTCTTTTCTTTATTCAGAACTTGATGGACCTTCCTTTGACAGTTTGATGGACCTCGGCAGGCTCTAGCTGTGTCGTTGGCGTCGGAACGTGACCCCCAGTTCCTTCGAATACACAAACATCACAATATCAAAATGCTGTCATGGCCTGTCAGTGCCTGTCATGGAAAATAACAGTGGCGATCTTCGTGACGGAGAATAGAAATACCGATATTGTCAGGCAGAAGAATGAGTATGTGCATGAGCAGGATGCCATTCATGCAATGCCTCCGTTTTTGCACCTCGTGCAAACCACGCCCCTATGTCTTGGGACAAGGTTATCGCGTAGGGGGTGGGACAGGAAGCTTTGGCAGCACAACATCGGCGGACTATGTCGACCGTTTGACAGGCTAGGGCTTGATCGCGGTCTATCAAACATCAGGGCAGGTCGAAATCTCCATAAAGAAGGCTCTCATGGTGGAAGTCTCCATTTTTCAGACACAGGCAAACAAATCATACTTCTTTTCTTTCCTTTTGTTTCTTCCCCTTTTTTTTTCTGCTTCCTTTTTTGTCTTTCTAGCACTCCGTATGTACGCGTATCACGTATTCGTATCGTGACCTTGGAGTTTAGACTCGTTAGACCGTTAGGCCGGCAAACACTGCCGTTTTTTTGGCCTACTTTGCCATCCCGTCAACGCCTCATCTCCATCTATCCCTGAACGGCGCAAGTGCCTCTCCAGTCCATCTCCCCAGTCCCGATGGCCCGGCATCCACTCCGCGACGTTTCACTGGCTCCTGGATCCACTGGAAGACGCTCCACCGAAACCGATTGTTTTCACCAAATCGGTCAACAGCCGGCTGCTTTTAGTGCAGGTCTTGCAAGGAGACGAGAGCGAGGAAGAGGTTGAAGAGGACGATCGTTCACTTTGTTTCTTTGTCTTTGGGGAGCATTGACAACTTATCTTTGCAACGGTGATCGGGACCCGGCACCCTCTGCACACTAAATTCTAGGTCCAACGTTTAATGCGCAAGCGAGAAGGTTGTTATTATGCTGTGCGGCAATAAGTATATGTAGTGTTTGATTTCATTGTTGCATCATGACCATGTGAATGTTTGAGTGAATGCCGCGGTTGACTGTTGTCCTTTTATTTTTTAGACTTGTTTGATTGTTTCTTCTTCTTATCATGGCTAGTAGCCTTGTAAATTTTCCTTCTTCTTGCTTTTTCCTCCTGTTTTATTCTTTCCCTTCTGACATATTTCACGGGGCTGTCAAAAGGCCATGAGGGGATCGTAAAGAACTACCCAAGATGGCCTAGACGGGCAGCCTGGCGTTGCAGACTAGGACAATTGTAGAATAATAGAAGCAAGAGATCCAAGGTATCAATCTGTCTTGATGTCTTGCTTCACAATTTGCCATGCAGGTCCATGTAGAAGGTTAGGTCTGGATTCTACATTCCCATCTTTTCTTGTTCGTATTTTCCCCATTGGTCTTCATCGGGTTCTTCGTCCTATTCTCATTGGCCTGACAAGGCCTCCATCGTGGCATCATTGTGCCGAGAAAATATCAGTAAAGCGAGAACGACGGAAAACAGACAAGGCGCATCGAGCAGGGCCCTTGAAAAAAAGTGGCTCGGCTACACGATAGTTCGAAAGTCAAGAATGAACCAAGAAAAAAGAAAAGCCTTGTCATTTCTTTTTGCCTTTGCAGGACCTTCCCTGCAAACGATCTCCAGTGTTTTCTTCCGCACCTATTCCGCAGGGTGTGCATCTCATAAGGTGAAGGCCTCAAGGCCAAGTCAAGCGTAGGGCGTGTATCTCTAGCGCGGCCAAGATGTCCGGAGCCAAGGTTGACAGCTCGTGGACAAGCCTTTCTCGTGTTTTCGCCTTGTTCGCTCGTTTCTGCCTCGTTTCCTTCTTCTACTCTCCATCACAGTCCTTTCATCTCGCTTTCCCATCCATTGTCTCATTGCCATGATATCCAGAAAAGACCGTCTTCTTCCGTTCACACGCCTTTTCTGCTCTCCGCCCTCGCCCCTCTGTCGTACGAATTTTGAGAACCTTGAGGCTCTTGGCACCTCCTCCGTGTTGAACACGGGGAAGGACACGGAGTACAAGGCCGCTATGTAATTAGGGGGCCCCGAAAAGCCTACAAGGTACATCCGGGGAGCTGGCTTTGTGGGCAGATGACGTTCGCGCCAGTTTTGCGCCTGTCAATCACACCGGGCCATCGGGGAGGCGATGTGCCGCTTTCCGGGCGGTCGTTCTGGCACTGGGACCGCTGGGCGGTGGAGTGGACGGCGTACTGAGTAGGGCGGACGGACGAAAAAAAAAAATTAAGCGCATCCCCAATTGGTGTCTATGTACTCCGTACGGAGAACCTTTGTTCTAATAGCTCTTTGTGCGTTCGAGAAGCACCAGTACCGGTGCAAAGTGGACCACCAAGATCCGCGGATTGCCAGTGGCGAATCTGCAAAAATCAAAGAAAAGAAAATTTTCAAGCAAACCCCAAACAAAAACAGCACCACAATGGAGGCACACTTGAACGGCACATGCCCTAAAGGGATACACTAGGTCTGGGAATTGTGGGCAAAAAGGCAGACAATACCCAGTGCCTGGAAAATTCGCATTGTCACGTCGTCATCCCTGGCATCTGTTTATGTCCTGCAAGCTTTTCTCGGTACAGCGGCTGGACGCCAATGCCAATGCTAAATAAAAATGCCATACGACATACTCCGTACAAGCGGAATGAATGCAGAGTCACAAGCCAGTGGCAAGGCAATTGTATGGAAATTGCGCTGTAGTGGAGGGTGCTTAAGGTGTATGCCTGAGCCATATTGCGTGGCATCGCCTTTGCGATCGAGATGCACTTTCGCAGGTTCGTTCCTTTGTGAATATGCTGCCCCTCCTGCCATAAACAATGCACGCCCGAACAGCTCGAATAGGCCAATCGACACGGATCATCTAGCACACCCTCTTGGGTTTCTTCAGGTGTCTCTTCTTGTCCTTTCTCGCTTGAAATCGAAGCTGTCAAGAGCCGTTGCGGTGATCAGTTCCCTTACAGGGCAAACGAGGAGCTACCATTGAAGTGCACGAGTTAGACATTTTTTTTATATGTACGGAGTACTGTGTAAGTTGTTCAACGTTGGATCGTTTGGCCCATTGGTCTTTTAATTCAATCAGCTTGCGTTGTGCGTTTGGGAACTTTTGATCGAGTCTCCCATCCAGTCCAGAGTGTCATTGATCTCCATCAAGATGGGCCCTCGAATGGAATCCAGAGCCTCAAAATCCGCATTTTGCTTCATTTGCTCCATGGTGCTCCATACAAGCCCCCGTTTACCATAATTACATACGTACACATACGTATACATACGTATACACGAGACACAGTTTGAACTTGCACAGATCGGGAAGGCTTCGAGAAGGCTTCTAGAACGGCGTTCGATTGGCCGTTGTATTGCGGAGCCTTATGCTTCTCCCATATTTCAGGAAAAATAAAGCAACTAAATCAGAAAAGTGGCCGAGGCGAACAGTTAAGCTAGCCTGCTGTGGCTTCGGCTTTTACGGCTGTTCTTTCCTGATTCTCTTGCTTGTCCACTTTCATTTGCCTGCCCTTTGTCAACTTGACGATGGTTGACTTGAAAAAAGCATACTCCGTAGACCATTCAACATTCTGATGAGGAGACAATCTTCACCTTGCACCTCGACTACCGCCTGCCAAAAAAGGGAAGCTCCGTGGGAGTGTGGGACAAGCTTCAAAGTCGGATCCTTGCCTCGGATCTCCCTATGCCGTCTCTGCCCTGGCCTTGCGTCGGCGAGTGTCGGCCACATACCGAAACGGACGGTCCACAAATGCAAACAAAAATGGGAGAACAGAAACAGAGGGCCAGAGAACCAGGAGATGACCGCCAGTCGTAAGGAGTGCAGTTGGAGAGGCTTGTTTCGAGAGTAAAAGGGCCAGTGTGGCTGCTGTAACGTACGTACCAGAGGGCAGACAGCAAGATGCAAGAGTACGGCGTACAGACACAGGTAATCCGTAAAGGTACAAGCAAAGGAAAGGAGACATGAAGCAAGAAAACAAGGTCAATCATCAATCTCGATTTTGAGTTTCGCACATTCTTGCCAGCCCTTTGCAGCCTTTGCTGCATCCCCAGTCTCCTTATATACCGTCTTTTGAAAACAAGGCCCGTAATGCAGCTACCACAAGCACAGGGCACTTGGGAGAACTCGTGCAATTCAAAAGCCCTACTGCCGTATGGTATGCACCTTGCACGCACTTGTGAAAGCCTTACGGTGGCAGATCATCATAGCAGTTCAATAGAACCGTCCCAAAGCCAACCCAAAGACTGTGCATCCCTGTGTTTGATATTGCATTTTCCTTTCACGATCTGGGCTAGCTTTACTTCGTACTCGTATGCCCCAATTGGCATATTGCACAGTAATACGCAGACAAAAGAAAGGGCAAGAAAAACAGACAGGCCAACCTCACAACGTATCCATTGGTGCCGTGCCCTGCCTTATTTCGGCTCATATCCCGATCAAGCCACGAATCAGCATAAAGGAGAAGACGAGGCCGTCCTGTGCCATTACATTTTCGCATTTTAGCGTCATGATGCTCCCTTCGAAATCACAAAATAATATTTAAAACGCACGGGTCATCAACTCTGATCGCCGAGGAGGACGATCGCCCGCCTTTCCGCGCCGACAAGGTAGGGTTTTGCTACGGTGGGGTAGTATGAGACTCCTGTTTGGTTTCGCTTGCTACTTTTTACTTTTTCCAAGACATGCATAATTTCAGCCTGCAGACAGGCCGATGGACTGCAGGAGCAGAAAATGCCGACCGGGCGCCGTCTTTTCTTGCTGCTCAAGGACGCTTGACGGCTCCCAATTAACACTCCTGCCTATTGCTATTATTATTCTGCTTGACTTTGCTTTATTGTCTTTATTGATTCTTTTATATTTAAACTCGCCGTCGCGGCTCGGGCATGTTCTGGAAACGGGAAGAGATGTGCACAATGCTCACAAAGATGTTCTGCTGCCGCTTTTTGAGTTGTGTGTGGTCAATTGTAGTCAAGAAAGTAGCTGCTTGCATGCTTGCATTCTAAAGTGCATGTTAGAGTTGCAGGTGCCGTTGCAATTTTGCAGTTTTCAAGGGTCGTATTCTAAACCAAAGAAACAGAAAAGACGATTATGAGAGGACGTTCCAAAAAATATGCCCATTTTTGTAAGGCAAGAGGTTCCTCTCCACTCCCACCTGGCACTCTGGCACTGACCTGTTGGCTTTCCGGCCCTAAAAATAGGGTATTTGAACGAGTCCCTCGCTCCTCTCTCCGACCTCGTCGCTCTCAAGACCGTTCCTCTTCGTTCCTTTCCTGAATTTCCTGGCACCAAGATCCTTTTTTTTTTTTTTTTTTTTTTTGCTTGAGCTTGGCTCTCCTCCCCTCTCCTACCCTCCTTCCCGTCATCAATCCTAGCCATCCTTCTTAGAACGCCCTCTCCAAACGAGCTGGCCACTAACAGAGAGACAGCCAAAGCGAGGCTAAAGGATTAGCACTAGCAACCGCAAAAATGGGGGGTGGGGGGGGGGGTGGACAAAAGCAAAGCCAGAGGGTGTGTGCTCCATTTTTACTTTACGAGTACTTTTTTTTGCTTCTCGCTCTGCTTTCCTCCCCTGCTAAAATGGGGGAGCGGAGAAGGAGGGGGGGTCTCGAGGGGGTGTGAGTGTGCGAACCCCTGCTTCCCACTCTGATGGTGGCAGTCATAGGGCGAAATCGACGAGGGGGAGGGAACTTGAACCGCCAAAATATGTTTAACGACAACCACGCTTCGAGCCCAGGGCACCAGAAATTCAATACCGACTTCATAGTGGACAAGAAAGCGTAAAGCGTGTTTGTGTTTGGCGATTGCCGGGTTTGATTTTTTTTATTTCCTCATTCTCCAAAGTGTGAACAAGAAAATCCAGACACTGACTGTTTCTGTTTCTGGTTCTGGTTCTTTTTTTTTTTTTTCTTTCTTTCTTTTCATCTATCCAAAATGCCTCCTGCTTTACGACTCCATAGATGCTCACTAACATGCTTGCACGCCTCCACGCCTTGCATCTCACCTCCCCTTCTGATATCGTCTGCCATCATCTGGTCTGTTCCCCTCGCGCCCAATACGAGCATACGAGTGCGAGCCACATGCCATACAAGCCGATACGCCATCTGCAGTCTCACCCGCCTTACGCCCTGTTTTATCTCGGTTGTCAGAGGTCATTCGGACAAGGGACATCTAATGTCCGGTAAGGTAAGTAAAAAGGTGAGCATGCTCTCCATTGTCTCGCCATTTTATTTTGCCCGATGGGACGGATTTGCGGTGCCTGATGCCGCTCGTCGGTTCGACTGTCTTGGTGCTGCTTTGCTTATTGTTTAGGGAGTAGTTTTGCCAATAGTGTCCTAATGTCCAGTCCCATATGAGAAAAGGGTGAGAGTAGAGAGGGGGGCGTGTCACTTTACTAGCCTTCATTACCTCTTCTGTTCACGGCCCGGTTTGCTGCAGCCCACAAAAAGTATGTAATACAGTCCAAACGGTTCCCACATTGCTAGAGCCTTACCAGCGCAAAAACAAGACCAAAATAGGGAACGGCTAACAGAACCAACCAAAGTCATCATCCTTCGCCCATTGCTTTCCCCTCTCAGACAAGAACAGCACACACACAAAATCAGCCCTGTAAGGAAGCATGTGAGGGGGTAAGAAAGGACGATGGATGGTAAGAAAGGAAGCTACTGGCGGCAGCGGCGGGCGGTTGTTTTTTGCGCCTGTCTGTTGGAGGTTGGCTATTATTATAAGTCACCGGCATACACTGTAAATACTGTCCGCTGTCAACAGGCACACAAACGCAAGGGATAAAGACACGAGGCAGAAGGCACAGTGATAAACAGAATATGTCCAAAAAGGCAGTGTATCGCAGCGAGAGCCACACGCATCATTCAAATACTTGTACACTTAACTCGCAAAGCAACTTACAAAATATGGAGTACGAGTATTTGGTATTCTTTGTTCACGATCCACTGGCCTGCAGCATGCCAATGCGAGCCGCAAAATAGTCACAAAGACAACGAAGGCGAAAAGGGTGCAGCTGGCAGCTGGGGACCGGAAGTCGGCGGCTCCATATGGAATATGCACGCCAGGCCATGCGATTTGCTTTTGGGCCTTTTGGGGCCTTTTGGGCCTTCTGACTTGTCTCTTTTGCGGTGCTCAGCTGGCCTTGTTCGCTCTAGTCAGGGCTGGGGCTTGTCACCACCAGAGACAAGATTCGCCACTGCACCTCTATTGTAAATAATATTTACTGAAAACCAAAATCAATACACGCCCAGTGACACCGAAAACATGACGATATGTCCATCAATAGACGGAGTCTGTCAAAAATTGATCCTGCGTTGTCCCAAAGTGGCAATATGTTTTTAAGAGAAGTGTGGAACGGCCGAGGTGTGTCGTTTGATGTTATCCCTTTTGAACCATGTCGTCGCCTATTTGGACAATTTGTATGTAAAGAGGCAGGGCTTGGCAAGCCAGCTCTGCTTTGTCTGCTTTGTTAGACATGATATACTTTGTTCGAAAAATCAAACCGCATGTGGAGGCATCGTGCCATTTAGAGCTGTCTTCTCGGCGAACATCCATACCAACTTCTTTGCCTGCCGCCAGCTGAACGAGGAATTTATTCCGTGAGAGACAGCCAGCCTCGCCAACGACTTGTCTTGGCTCTGTCTTTTCTGCTCTCTTCTTCTGTTACTCCGTACAGGCTGCAGACAGCTGTGCACCATTGTGACGCTGTGGCGTTTTCTTCTGCTCCCTCTGTTACCATGCCGTGCTGTATGCTGCATGCTGCATTCTGCACTTTACATTCTGCATTCTGCATTTTCCAGGGCACGGTTCCAAAGGGACTTTTTTGCCTAAATGGGACACTCTAGCGGCTGCGAAGATTTTTTCGTCTGTGTGTTGCTCTTCTTCTGTGCAACCAGTGCTTTGGTGATTTGAATGATTAAGCTGCATCGAAATCTGGTTTGCCTCCCAATACTTTCAGCTCAGAATTGCTTGCAGCTTTACACATACTTCCAAGTCAAGCAGCTGGCATGGCAATCGACCTGCATGCATGCATTGGGGCTGTGCAAAAGTAAAAGAGACAAAGAGACAAAAAAACACTGGAGAAGAATGCGAAAGTGTGATGAGGGTGCATTGGAAAGAAGCTTGTCTGGTCTTTTCTGGCTTTTCCTGTGCTTTTTTTGGGCTTTTCTTGGGCCTTGTTGGCACGCATCGTTGCCCTTCCCGGCTGGGCTGCACGACATTAGACGACATTAGACTGCAGTTTTTGGTGGCCACAACATGCGGGCATGCCTGTTCCTTTCTGTAAAATCGTCTGCACACCTCTCTGTTTGTGCTCTTTTTTCTTCTTTTTTTCTTTTTCTTTTTGGTTTGCTAAACATATCTCCATACGTCCATGTTTCTAGCCAGATGCGGCATTTTATTTTCCTTCATGTTGCAGGCCACCTCTTCCTGTTCAGTGTCTGTGAGCGTCTAACGTAGTTTTCTTGTCTCGCTTGCCTCGCCTGTCTCGTTTGTCTCCCTGGTGCCTCTCCAGCTGCGCTTGAACCACATGTTTTTTGGTGTGTTGTTTTTGTCCCTTCTGTTCCACAGCGGCTCTCCCGACTGGTTCACGACCAGCAGCTGCAGCTAACAAAAAAAAAAAAAAAAAAAAGCACACGCCGCAAGATGCTTCCCCATCCCCTGAGGGCCCCTCCGCAGCCCCAACAGACGGTTATTCGGCCCCCTCCAACTCCAACGGGACGCTCCGTCCACCGAAAGGAATCGAAAAGGTCTCAATTTTTTTTTAAAGAGTGTGAAAAAAGAGTGCATCTCTAGCCCATCTCTAAAACCCTGCATCGAAACCATGCATCGGTGACAGCGAAGGGCGTGCATGAACCCCTCTTTTCTTTCCCTTTGTGTTTCTTTCTTTCCCTTTCCCAGCTGCAACGCATATGGATCGTTACGGCGTGCAAAAAGCTCCGCGTAACCTGAGATGACGGCAGCGTGAAAACTCTGTTCTGACGTTGATGGAGTTGACAGAGTTGACTGACAACAACTCAACGTACGGTGATGAAAATAACAGCGCAGTTGCATCAGCATCTCCTGCATTTTGCCTCCTTGACAACACGGTTACGTCGGCCAAGCCGACGATGATAAATGATACTCTGAGGACTGAAGACAGGTCAATTTATTTTGTCGACGATCTGAAAACGGGCATGGATATCAGGGATCTCGTAGCCTCGAAATGAAAGTACGAACTACTCCGTACACCACCCAGCTTGGACAATAATGTGTAGACGAATCTGACGTCCAAGGTCGAGGTCCAAGCCAAGCGGAGAGCGGAATTATCTATACTCGGGAGGCGTTCTTTGTTCGACCGCGGAATAATATGCCCCTGTTGGCGTTCAGGTCATCGATTGCCAAGTCCATTGCCTTTTCAGTGTAGTCTCCGGGCCCAAGTTGCAAGCGAACAACGCCATAGCGCCAGCGCCAGCGCCAGAACGCCTTGGGTCTGGTGGATGGAAGTGCGCAACTTCACATGTCTTTTTAACCAACTTTTTACTGTGTAGTTGATTATTCTGTCCTGTCTTCATGGCGATCTGCACGGCAGTCACTTTGTCAAGTAAACGAACCAAAAACTGAGTTTGCAACAACTCGACCACACATCCCAGTCATCTCCCAGTCTTGTTGAGATTCACCCCAACAAACAAACTAGAAAGCCGGCACTTGCCAGGATGGCCGATCACTGTTTGATCCGGGAGGCTTTTCTTTCTAAAAAGGTGGTCTTGGTGGTCAAGAAAAGCAAGGTAAAGCGGTGCAAGTACCTTTTGTCAGCACACTCGTCGAATTGCACCAAAATCTTACCGGAGTTACGAGTAGCTCGTAAGAAAGGTCGAAATCAAACTGCCGTAGTCGTGTGAACAGAATTAGACCCACAAACGGACGACCTAACCTGAAAATCGAAAATGCCGCCCTATCGGTAATTGCAGCCTGCCGGATCAGAACACTGGTTCATTGCAGGAGGAGACCATCAGAAACGAGACCAAAAACGACCAAGAATACCAAGAGACGAAAAGACGAAAAGACCAGACAGACAGACGGCTCGATGATACGTGATACGTAGAACAACGGCAGTCGAGGATGGCAGTGGTATCCAGAGCAAAGAAGGAAAATAAAATAGAAAAACAAGACAACCAAAGCAATAGTTTCCGCGGTGAGCGGAGATATTGATTCCAGACCCTCACGGCTCACCCCAACATGAGGCTCTGCTCGTCGTTTGTTGCCTTTTCGCGTCATTCTTACCTTGTCACCACGACTCCGCAGCATATCCCGAAACACGACGCCCGTAAGCGGGCATGACAATGCGCCGCACGGCGTGCGTCTGTCCGTCATCTCTGACCGTCATCGTCTGTCCTTGTCGTCGTATGCGGTCGTCATTCAAGCACACAAAATACAAAATACATAACCCTGCCACAATCTTCTCCTCGGACCGCCCTTTCCCATGTTGTATTATGAGATACTTGTACAGAGTATTTACATATGCCTAACAATAATATACTTGACAATAATTCAGTCACTGTCTTCGACTGCTGTTGGTTGCTTGCCTGTTTGGGCCGCTCGGTGAACGTACGCCAAGAGAAGGCCGGGCCTTGCGGATGTTTTGTCCTCCAACATTCTTCAGGTCTTTTTCAGGTCTCCATTCTTCCATCTGTCTCGACTAAACATAGCTCTACACGTATTAAACCCTCTACCCGCCATCAGCCGTAGAAGCCCGTTAGAACAAAGTCCAACGTAAAAGATGGGCACCAACTGGGAAAAATCAAAACAGTAAAATCGAATTAAATGGAAATAAGATAGATAACTCCAGGACAAGATCTCCTGTTATCATTTTATGGAGCCCATCTCAACAACCGGTGTACAAAGTAATCCGTACAAACGACAAGGCAAGGAGCCACCTTACAAATCTTGACCCGCGAACAAGAAAGGCGATAACGACAGGTCGTGTCTGCTCCAACATCTGTCTCGTTGCGATGGATATCGAGGTGAAACGGAGTGAACAGTCTAAGGAGACCGAGCAGGCCCAGTAGACATACTTTTAACACGCCCGAAATGCGCCCGATTTATGACCAGTATCGCCCGCCCTTCCCCTGTTTTCATCTCCGTCCGTTCCTGCAAAAAGAAGGCTCCATCTCCAACCGATGCATCCATCAAAACTCCAAATGCCATCTACTCCGTAATCCTGCCCCCCAGCGCCCATCTCGCATATCTCACTTCGCAGAATCAGGACTGCTCCTTTGCGTACGTGCACTTATTGATGCTCCGTGCTCCGTGGCCTGTGTGTCCTTCTTGCCCCGTTTTTTTCTTCTTTTTTCCCCCTCGTACGCCGAGGTACAAAATAGATTCCACATATTGTTTAGGGTTACGACGTAATACTCTGAAGACTGGCATATCGATGACAGGGTGCATTGTTCATCAAGATGCAACGACCGAATGCAACAACAGAGATGCGATTGCGAGAGTGGTTTTCATGTCTTTAATGTCCTGCAATGTTTTTTTAAATCGAGAAGCAGGAAAGCCAGGCTCTATGCAACCCCTGTCCTCCGTCCCACGGAGTACTCGTACGTACGTTCGTACCACGAAACGCGACTCCGGTTTGCAGGGGTGCAACGACTCGGCCGCAAAGGGAAGTTGGTAAGGCGAGAGAAGGCAAATGCCCCAAATGACAAGCAAAATACACACTCGCACAGTACCAAACCCTTGCCAACCCTACGCAGTAATACACAGTGTACGTTGTCATTGTTGCGCATGCCCCTGGTTCCTGCTCATCCGCACAAAACCAAGACTGGTGGCTGCCGAGAAAGAACCGAACAGGGCTGGCACCCAAGGTACCCAAGAGTGCCAGTGCCTGCTTTGGGGCATCGTGGCCGAAGCAGGGTCAAGGTTGGTAATCATTTTGGTTGTAGCATTCACAGCGGACACCGTCTGAATCAAATTATGTACTCCGTACTCCGTACACCTTTCCCTCCAAAGCAAAGGCCGAAACAAGATGCCCAGGAAAATGAGGAAAATGCTCCGGTGTGTGGTCCCCGTAAGGCGCAGTCTGTTCCGCAAAAGACTCCAAATCTCCAACGCACGGCACGAACGGATGTAAGGTCAGCTACTAAAGTGCGAGTGTTTCTGACAAAGTTGCTTACAAAGTAGAGTATGTACATTACAGAAGTATGGTTATCAAGGTCAACGGCGCCTCAAGTGCCTTTTCTACTGGTCCCATCTCTCTGGGTCACGCTATTGTCAAGCGTCGATATGAAACGCCAGATCCAGTGGTACCAACAGCAACCAAAGGCAGCCAAAGGCGGCCAAAAGGCTGCTATTGGCGAAATGAGTGTCTTGTACAGAGTACGGAGTAATACGTCTTACACTCGATGGGCAACTTCGCTTTCGTATCGAATATCTCTAGACTGGCATATTTGGCCGAACGGCTTACACCCCATGGTTCAATGGTTCGATAGTTCAATGATCCACAAGGCCCAGATATTCACGCCCTACCGGATCGCTTGGAGCACGGCATAAAGTGGCCGGGAGAAGGGGCAAAGAAGCAAAGAAGCAAAGAAGAAAAAAACAAATGGAACAATAGAAAGAAATCACGATCAAGAGGCATCCTATCGCCCATGGAAGCCGTAGACGGCAACGTGTATACGAGTACGTTCGTACTCGGCAGAGCGGTCCCTGAACAAGGCATTTCGTGATGGTGGCAAAAGCTGTGGCCTTTCGGGACATCAACTGCAAGCAGTGCCTCGTAAAAAGGGCTTGACGAGCTGAGGGTCTTGAGAGGGTCTTTGAAAGGCAAACTTTTTGGTGAAAGCGCCAACATCTCGGCGCCATTGGCCAGTGACATCGCCGGTCCGTCAAAAATGTCAATTTGGCCCACTGGACTATTACGTCGTTACGTTGCCGTACGGAGCACGGAGCCAAAAAAGTCAAAAATTGAAAAGGGAAATACGACAAACGATAGGTCAATGAAACCGCCATCCACGCGGGGACGGAGGCCCTAGGGGCAAAGGGGCGAGCTAGAGCCCAGCCCTTTACCCTGGCTAGCCTTGGGCGAGGCGACACCCTTTCACACAGACGATCACAACTAGCCCTGCAGGCCTCTCAATCAGGTCTCTGGAACTACGGAGTACGAGTGGCTGGCTGTTCACAAATCTTGGCCCTTCTTTTCACGACTTACAATATGCGTACAGACCTCTCGGTTTTATTTTGCTGCCTACGACGCAGAGCAGACACGCCACCGCCACCTTTACGTTCCCTCGACCCTTTCTCATGCATCGTTAATCAGATGTGACCGTACTCGGATGCTGGTGTCAGACTCTCGTTCGTCGACATTCAAAAGAGTAGCGTGCACCAAGTAAATTACAAGCGCCCATCAAGAGCCACAGTAGTCAATAGTCGCCAACCAACGACATGTCGTCAAGCAGGTTTCTGCGAACTTTTTTGTTGCTCGGGTCGCTTGGGATCGATATATATCGTACTACATCGTACATCGTAAATCGTAAATCGTAAATCGAAAGTCCCCAGCTAGACCAGGGGGCGGCAGTGCATATCGGAGGGGAAAGGCGGGAAAGGTCGAAAGGAGGAGACTGAAAAGAGATCAAGAGATCTGTTTTAGATGGAAAAAGGAAACAAGTCTCTTTGCAAAAGTTGCGATTGTCGAGCGTTAACCAGTGCAAGCCACGCTTGTGGTTGGCTGCCGCGCATGCAGTCTAGTACCAAGGAGGCGGCAAACTCGTCCGCATGGCAGCTGAGCGGCACATGATGCCAGCTGAAAGAAAAAAAAAACACTGAAAATGCTGGAAAACTCCAATGGTCTTTGTTGGTTCCGCTGGTGCTCGTCCACGTTGGTCACAATACACGTATTACATGAGAATTGAACAAACTGGATTCAGAATTGTAAACAAAGGCGACTGGTGGTGAAATCTCGAATTCGGAGTATATTGAAACAACTCTCGGTGCATTTTCTATTTATTGAAAAAGTGGATTTTATAAATTCTGCTTGCTTCATGTCATTTTCAACTAATTTAGTTACTTTTTCGGTTTGTCCTAAAAATTCAAATACAGCAAGATACATGTCATGGAAACTACGAAAACACAACGTCACCTTTTTGACAAGGCTCTTGGCGACCCTGTACATCTCTGGAATTGAAACTGATGTCTGGAAAAGGAAGCTGCAAAGAAACCAACAGACTGTGGTGCTTCTCATTTGTGACTTTTTTTTTGTTGCCATTTACGAGTACACCTAGTTTCTCGCCGCTCTCGCTTGGATGCGGCATGCAGAAACCTATCAGAAACTGCCGAACGGCCGCTGTCTCCAACGATTCCATAGATGGAATATGTAGAAGAGGTAGATGCTTGTACTCCGTAGAAGGGTGGGGATACAAGAAAAGAACAACAAACACTGCATAGTTTACAAAGAGCTTCGATGGGGTTGACGATAGATGACGGGGCATTGCGTACCTCCTACCTGTTTGACTCTAGTTTGCTTTGCCAGGGTCTTGTCATTCCTTCACCTTGCAATGTCTGCGGTGAAGGGATGAGGCTTTTATTCAACGATTTCTCGGAACGTTTCTGGAAGAGGTTCTACACTTGTTCTGGAAGTTTATATTTATATCGTTACAGTCGTTCTGGTGTGTCTTGAGTTTGCCGTTTCTTTTACGCAATGCCGCCGGAGGATGCCGCGCTTAGCCTCTCTCCCCCCTCCTTGTAAGTTGTCGGTGCCTTTAAACCTTTTCAAACGGCGTCTTGTCGGGGCGTCTTGTCAGGGCGTCACTGTCAGCCTCACGACTCTATGAGCAAGGAGGGCCACCAAAGTATTTGTTTCGCTTGTTTCTGATCTCTCGTTTGTTGGGAAGGATGAATAGAGTTTTGACGGATTCTAAAATAGAATGTTCCGTGATAATGGCCGAGGACAGAAAGAACAACAAAAGTAGAGAAAGCACAACACAACCATGGCGGAACGTGCAAAATCCCCGGTTTGCCAAGGATAAGGGACAAGTATGCGCAGAAATCAGGGACAAGTGGGAAAGAAGGATAATGGAAGGAAAAATGGAAGCTTTTCTCACCTGTCAAACCAGTAAACCAAAATTTGGGATCAATATTCTCTTTGATGTGCCTTTGATTTTTTCGCTTTCGTTCTCCCGGGCCGGCTTAGCCATAAAAGTCCCACTTTAAAGAGCAACATTTTCATGAATTGGGCAAGTCGACCCGAAAAAAAAAGAGCTCGTTACTGCCGGCGCTCAAAGCAAGCAAAATTAAAAACGGTTGAAGTTCTGGTCGTTGTACTGACTGGCAGGATTTTTGTTTTCTTTCTTCTTTGGCAAGGGCATGCCAGAGAAGCCTTGCGGACATGAAAAATACCGCCGAATAAAGCAGGGCAACGAATGCAACGGTGGGAGAATGAATAATAAGGGAAACATAAGAGACAAGGAGGCAAATAATCTACAAAGTCCGGGCTTGGCGATGCATGCTACGAGGAAATACTACGAGAGGGTACAACAGCTGTGTGTGGTGTGTGGACGGCCGTGTATCCGTTATGGAGCCTTTTAAGGACAGACAAGGGAAATCTGTATCTTCTCGGCCGCTAGCCAAAAAGAAAGAAAGAAAAAAAAGAAAGAAAAGAAAAGAAGAAAAAAAGGCTGGAAACCAAAAGAAAAAGAACAAGCCAATATAGGATCGCATTCGGGATAGCGGTTGCGGTGGAGAATGACAAGGAAAAAAGAAAAGAAAATGGAAGGGTAGAAGGAAAACGCAAACACTGTAGAATTCAAAGACATGCAGGCGAGAAAATCGGGGCGTTGTCATCTTGTCTTGCAAGCCCTTTCCCACATGCAGCACGGGCTCGGCCGTCCGGCGTACGGCCGAGCCAAGCAGGACGAGAGACTGGCAGCCGACGAACGATGGACTGGAGATAGCAGCTGCATCCTAAGGAGCGCGGAGTCAAAAGATTCTAAGCGAATAAAAAACACCGTCGGTGCACTGGCCGCCCCGTACACTGGCCGTCTTTTACAGCCGTAATAGTACGTTGCTGTTGTATTTAGATGCACCTTCAGTGCATGTTCGCCTTGATGCCATTGTTCATGGTGTCGTCTTGATTTTGCTAGTGATACCCCTGATACGTCTTACTCGTTCGTTGGTTGACTAACATTCGCGAGATACGCAATTTTCTTTTAACGTAGATATTCCAAAGATGCCGATATAAGCAAAGCAAAGAGTTCAAACAACGACGAGCAATTAAAGCCCCACAACCACAGTATATGGATATGGCCGATGGTGGCCTGTTATTAGCTGCTTGCTGGTCTCACGCCTAAATAGACAGCACCGTCGGGACTGACACCCGCTGGAGGGATTGGCGTAGCGGGCCCCACGGAAAACCCCGTGCCTCCCTTTTGGCGCATTTCAAGCCTTTCCAGTATTGGGCCTTTGGGGCGCTGGGACGTTTCTGGTTTTTTTCTCATGGTGTCCTGGGACCGCTGGGGCGCGCGTACCCTTGATACGACATGGAACTGTGGGTACTATTGTCCTTCCTGGGACAGGGAATGTGCTCCCACGCCAGCAGAGCAGGCATAATGCCCACCTTTTCCTGCCTTGTCAAGAACTTAGGAGGAGCCTTTGGCATCTTTTGGCGATCTTCTTCCCTTTCCTCCATCGTCACACGCCCTGGATACTGCTCAGTAACTCGTACGGAGTAGTCCGCAAGAGGTTCACTTTTTTGCAGCTGGGCCCTGCACGCGGTCGATCCCCTCTGACAACGGAGTATTACTAGCCCTACGCCGAGATGCTTTATGAGCCTCTATTCTGTATCTTACCCGAGAAAGCCTTCCTTTCTCGGCCAAATGCCACCGAATTGAGAAACCGAACAACGTCAGACCGCTTCCGTTTACGACGTACTTGTGCGAGCTAGACGACTCCCGTAATCTTGCAGTTTGCAGCCCTTTTGATTTAGTATAATCAAACGAGATGCCAGACCGTCCATCATAGGCGATTGGGGTTTGGGGGCGAAAGGGGTGCACCACAAATGTGACAAGACTGTCGCGCTTGACTCACCATTGTTTGGAAACAACACAGTTAGGCACGATGGCCTCGGACTACTCCGTCTGATACACGCGCCATCTTCCATCTCGCTATCGCTCTCGTTCATATGAATAGTCTGGAAATACTCGAAATTAGCGTCTGTTCGCTTTCGAATTGGTCTCTTTTTCTCTCATCCACTCTCAGTGATGATCTGGGGTGAACATACTGGTGCCAGCCCTGCCCTGGGCCAAAAAAAGCCCAAACGTAAGCCAGCCCTGTCTTCCCTGTGGCACTTGCTAGCGTGAAACCTTTTGGGCGTTTCCTCTTGTCGACCGTTGTCCCCTTTCATTCATTGTGCAGCAAACTGGCAGGGAGCTGTGACCGGGGTACAAGCTCGTGTTAGCGGCCCTACGGACTCAAGGTTGTCTGCCACAAGCCTTGTCGTCTCCTCATTATCCAGGTGTTTCTTTTCTCCTCAGGGGACGTGAAGCGTCGTCATGCCCCGACGTTTCCTCTTCGTATATTTATTGATTTTTTTCTTCCTTCTTGATTTGTTGGGTATGCCAGTCAGCATGTCTGACAGTAACCTTTTGAACCCTTCATGCGATGCCCGTGCAGCTGGAGACAAGTGTGGCAAGGCAAGACGTGACCACATTGGCTACAGATCAAGTGAATTATGGAGAGAAAAGACCCTGGCTCAGCTGGTGATGCCTCCGTTTTTGCCATGTTTTTACATACGATTGTCGTCTTCACCGTGCTACTCGTCGAATGGTGCTTCCCCAATATGCCAAGAAATGATTGAGATAAAAGCAAGGCACGTCAACCCCCCTCCCCCCCCCCTCCCCACCTGTCGAGATGCACGGCGCCTTGTTTTACCCACAGCCTTCAGCCCATGTTGTCCCATATCCATGATTTCTTTGCTTTTTCCTTGGCCCTACAGGGAAGCATTTAAGCTCTTTTCTCGTGTTGGGGCTGGGTCTTTTCTGGAGGGCCTGGCCTGGCCAAGGCAAAGACAATTGTTTGCTTGTTTGCACAAGACAACAGACCTGACCAAGGAAAAAAAGACACCAAGGAGGCAACCGGCCTGTATCCAAGTTTTTCCATTAAAATAAAATCAAAATGCACCGCCGATTTTTATAAACATGCAGGTGGTCGGTGCACCCTCCGTTGCATAAGTTAGACTTTGTTCGTTGCATAAGTTAGACTTTGTTAGACTGCCAGAACGGCGTGGTAAAATGGCTCGATACAGTCTGCAAGAGTCCCTGCAACACCCGCAAGACGGCCTCTCGCGCCTTTTTGGCTTGCTGATCACTGCCTTTTTCACCAACACAATTGACTGGGGTCTAGGCAAAAAATA
Source organism: Sporothrix pseudoabietina (assembly GCA_019925295.1). Classification (NCBI taxonomy): domain Eukaryota; kingdom Fungi; phylum Ascomycota; class Sordariomycetes; order Ophiostomatales; family Ophiostomataceae; genus Sporothrix; species Sporothrix pseudoabietina. The sequence goes on along the minus strand of JADHKS010000017.1, from coordinate 105,922 downwards.
GCATTAGAGAGAGAGGGGAAAAGTTGGTGAGCCCTGAGCCCTGTCAGTCAGTCAGTCTACTCCGTAGTAAGGAGTATTGTGCGACGTATTATGACCCTGTTTTTGATTCTAGCCTTCTTTTGGCCTGCCAATATGCCTTTGCTCGTCTCGTGCGCCTGCTTATTTCCATTCTCACAACATCTGTTTCTTTCTTTTTCTACCTTGCTCAAGGACATTCAAGGTCAAAAGAAACGTTCCCGTCTTGTTCTGCCCACTCCTGCTCCGTTGCCCCTCCTTTGCTGTTGTCTTTGCGAAAACGAGTCCATCTTACTCCGTCCATACTGCCTTTCCCAAACGCAGTTTTCGACATGGTTCCTGTTTTCGACCTTTTATTGCCTTTCCATCCCCAGGAGTAAGAACAAGTACACTACTGGGCCAAGAAAGTGCGGAAGTGAAATTTGACCAGAGAGCAAAAGAAGCGCCACGCTGTACCACCGCTCCGGCTTGCGAGAGGTACTTTGAGAGCTACCAAGATTCTGTGTATTCACAAGTACGACGTACAGCTACGGGGCATCCTTTCAGCAGGGATGTGCCGGCTGGCCGACCCCCCTTTTCCCTTCGTTCCAATCATGATTCCGCGTTTAGCGTCGAGTCCGAGGTTTGGTAGGGCTGAACAGCCGTCCTCTTCATTTTTTTTTGGCTTTTTTTTTGCATTTTATTTCGTATTTAAATTATTTTGGAGTTGTCGTTTTGGTAGCAGGTAAAGGCTAGTGCTGAAATCGCCGAGTCCCCCTTTTCATTTTCAGCACCTCCTTGCCCCTTCGCTCTCGCAAACCTACTACCTTTTGCCTTTCAGGCCAACACCACGCGGTCATACGGAGTACATGCCACCGACGGGGCTGTCATGAGATTCTACGAGTCCGATGCTCTTCTTGGCTAGGGACATCGCGCGAGATGGCTTACATGAACTATGTGGGTGCCTGCATCGTTTCGCTTTGTAGTATCAGGCGTGCCTGGTCGGGCAAAGAACCCATTTTTAGATTCATGCCAAACATAAACCTGTCGTTGACTGTCGTCGTGTTCAGGGGGAAGCGTGTGCAAATGGAAATTATACGTCAAACATCGCCCTAAAAGACCAAAAAAAAACGCGCGGATCTCTTTCCCAAGAAAAGAAAACGAGGTCTTGGTATTGCATGTCTCTCATCCTTTGCAGAATGGAACCCGACGATTTTGGCGTCTGAGTGCCTCTCCTGGTAATTTGACTCGTCTTCTTTGTTTTGTGTTGGTACGGTGTACATGCATCCGGCACACGTCGACTTCTTGGCCAGTGTTGTGTCAAGTTACCTTCGGAGGAAAAGAAAGGCTGTTGGGCTGCTGGGCTGCAATAAACGAGAAACGAAAAAAGAAAGCCACCCGCCACGGCTGGGACGCTGGGACGCTGGGCTGTTTCTGTTTCGTTCGCAGTGGCTTAAAAGACAGGCTCTAAAATTCGGACCACTTACTTTTCCGAGCATAGCGGCCTCTGCTGAGCTGAGAGAAAATAAACGGGCGCCGTCGCCCGGGGCTTCTTCAGCGTTAAAAATGGAGTTTCAGGGCGTGTTCTACCCCGTAAGCAGTTACCGGTGGTAGTGGTGCCTGGTTCAAGCTGTCAGATGCCGGGACGTTGACAAGATAAAAAGGGAATAAAGGAGGGGGACCGCCGCAGGAGGCTGCAACGCGGGACAAACGTCTTATGAAGGACGGGGATGTGACGACTGGGGTATCGAATCGGGGTGTCGGAGGTAAGAGAGTTGCAAGACGACAAAGAGGGGAACGGCACAGTGATCTGAAAATGAAGACAAAGAGCCACAATGAGGACGGCATTTGTAACGAGATAGGAACAGCATGTGACGATAGAGTGGTAACATATACAGTACTGGTGACATCGAGGCATGTGCGTGCCATGTCACTCGTTCCTCACCTGTTCCAAGCTGGGCAAGATTTCTGTTGAAGACCCCTCTGTCTCGATCGTGGCCTATGGATCTGCCCTGGTTTCTACCTGTAAAATACGTACATTTATCCACTTCCCCATTTGTTTCAAACTCGATTAACGAGGGGCTTGCATGATCGCAACCTGTATTGGTGTTGTTGCGATGTAAAAGCAAGATGCGGAGTGGGGAACGTCGTGATATTTAAGGTGGGAGGTCATCAGTGAAGTCACAGACAGCAAATCAAATAAATAGATGGCGAGCATTTTGATTGCAAACCCCGGGTGGAAGGATGGAGCTCGCACTTTTCACCCTTCTTTTTGTATTGTCTTATTAAAGAAGTTCGAGCAGAGTCGTGCCTGTCTCACTCGACACATGGCCGGGCCAGGCAGTCGACCCTGTAAGGCAACCCAAATTTGTGCAGGGCAAGGATGAATGCGGTAACCCGAGCGGATAACAGAATAATTAAAGAGGCAAAGGAAGAAAACGCAAATGAATAGAAATGAGAAGAAGGCTGGTACAGAGTACGAGTCCGGGACAGATGAGCCAAACAACAACGGCGGCTTGATGTTGCGTCTTTCCTGTGTGCCGTCAAACATAAAAACAATAAAAATCCAATTTACACGTAGAAACCACATTGGAACCAAGGAAGACAAAAAAGAGGCCTGACAAAGCCTGTCGCCCTGTGAGGAAGTAATTACCACCCAGCCGTGTGTTATGGTCTGTCTGTAGCTGCAGGTGGGCCAACCCTGCACCCGTCTTTACTTCTTCCGCCCCAATTAGCACGATTCTGAGCTCTATTATCCAGAATAGAGAGTCGACTGGCGAGTCTGCCCGAAAACAGCGCCGGATACTAAAGCAACTGTGTGCAATCAAAGTAGAAAAAAGAGACAACGGAGACCTGTCAGTGTCGGATACGGGACTCAGATGCACTCCGAGCTCCTTAGGCGTACGGAGTATAGACAGAGCGAATGAAAGATAAGAGGGGCCGTGCTGGTCCAACTCTCGCGACGGACGTAAGATTGTGTGATGCACGATACTCAGAACGCAACGAAAGCGAGACGGTAGTGAGAGAAATAAAAATAAAAAACAATAATGACATATGACTGATTGAACCATATATGGGGACAACGATCATGTAGCACAGGGGCCAAAACACACGCCAAAAAAATCAAAAAAGAATTATAGTCGCGGACGGCCGGTCTCGTCGCCCGAAAACAATGCTCATTCAGCCCGCCTGTAAGATGCGAGAAGTCACAGACCGAGTGACGAAGGATTGGTGATAGTGACGCTTTTTGCAAAAATACAATGCTTCTTTGTTGTACGTCGTACTTTTGTGTTTTGTTCTTTTCCTTTCCCCGTATATTTCTCATTCAGCCCTTACGAGGCTCGCTTGGTAGGCGCACGCATCGGGGCCTCTGCCTTGTCATTTCCAGTCGTTCCTTCCAAGACAAAGATGATCCCAAACACAGCAGGCGCCTTCCTTGTTCGCAGCCCACGAGCAACTGCGGAATATGGGGCAAGTGGAAAGAGCAGAGGGGACATGACAAAAAGGGAAAGAGCCATGGAGACAAGGCAGGCTCGCGGCTCGCAGACGACTAACATGACACAGAGAAACAGGCAACTTGCACTTGGTTTTGCCTTGATACGAACCGACTGTACGACGTACGGAGTAGCGGCTTGGCAAGCAAAACCCACGATAGCTGTCGATACACAGTATACACAGTACACAGTAGTTGTCGGACAGTGCAAACGTACGTAATAATCCCAGTACGTCGTACGTCCAAGTCTTTCGAGTCCAAGTCCCAAGTCGTGAAAGTCGAACTAAGCAGGGCTGGCCCCTCTTTACGTGTTTACATGTACACGTTCGCACGCTCTTTCCCTCCCAACAAGGCCAGAAGCGCCAGGCCCGCATTGTGGCGAAGCCAGCCTTAGCGCGGCGACTAAAACTGGACAAGCCCAGCGGCATGGGCTCGTAAGGCAAGAACGATCGGCTGGATTAGCGGATGGTGGTGGGAGGGGAAGGAAAGAGCGAAGGAGGACAGACATGAAGGACGAAGGAGGAGATTGACAATTCAACTTTGCAGGAATCAACTCCGCAATATCTTCCAAGACATCGGACACTCGACGATGCCGACACGGTGAGACCATGTGCGTTCTGCAAGCGAAACGAGACAATGGACAAGGCGACAAAGTAAGAACCCACAAAAAACAACGGCTGGGAGCGAGTTCCACGACCGTTGCGTTGCTCTCCTGTTGCAACTGGTCATGTAAGCAGAGACGCAGAGCAGGCAGGTGCGACTGGCAGCAATATCACAGGGAACACAGTCTATTGTAATCTGGGACAGATGGAACAGAAACTGGGCGGAACGTTGATACGATGGCTGGAGCGCACAGAATGGCAAGACAAGGAAAATACTGTGGTTGCAGGCAAATGAAAGCACAGACACATCAAAGGCCAAATAATATCCTACATGCGAAATAAAACCGACAAAAAAGGACCAGAAAGACAAAACGCACACGTCCAACGCGACAGTCACGCACCCACACAACACAACGGTGGTACCGCAGGGCTCTAGGGCACCCTGTAAGGCGCAAAATGCATCTCTCTTTGGGCTACGGCCCGTTGGAGGGTGGGAGGGGGATCCTATTTTTTCCCTCCTTCTGTCCCATGTCTCTTTTCCTTTCGATGTCGAGTCTGGGCTGCTACCACACACCGCGAGCAGGCGGCGGAGCACCGGGACCAGGGAGTGGAAAGAGGGCCAGGAGGGAAAAGGGAAGGAACCAAGGGGTGGAACCGCAACTGCTCGCTGTTTCTTGGGACGCTGCTGTCTGTTTGTTTGGCAGTGTTGGGCTTGCACTCATTTTTTATCATAATTCCTTGGGTCGTATCGGGGCGCTCAAAGGGGCCTGGCCTCGCTGCACTTGCAGGCACTTGCAGGCCACTTGCAGGGCCCTTGGGGCTGGCTGTCTGGACAAAAGATACCGTGGAGCGTGGATACCGCGAACAGGCGGATGGGGAAAGAGCCAACGAGTCAACGAGACCCAGGCCCCCCTGGGGCAATTTACTCGTATTTGGGCATAGCGCGAATAGCGGAAGGCGGCCGTTAGAAAGGCAAAAAAAGGGCCCCGGCAGGACGCCAGGGCTAGGACTGTTCGCATAAAACGAACAGGCCGCTAAAAAGAGCCACAGAGGGCCGCCGAGGTCCAACTTCAGTCTTTGTGCCTCTCTGTGCCTTTTCAGTCCCTCTCACTACCAGTAATATTTACACTTTTCATCATGGCGCCGTCTGCTCCCGCCGCTCCGCACACGCCATGCAGAAAGCCGTTCCTTCCTTTCCTCATTCTTTCGTTCTTTCCTTGTCAGGCCAGGGAACAAAAATGCAAGTGCGACCGACGTCCAGGCATACGCAGTAATACGCAGCATTGCGTATGTGTACGTGTGCGCGTTTGTCCGAGTGGCTCCGCCATCTTGATATATGTCCTGGATATTATTTACTTTGCTACTCCGTATTTCGTCTAGTATTTTACGACACATCTTACGAGTACTTGCTTTGAACATTGCCCGCTCGTATGGGTCTCCCACTGGCCTGGCGCGCCTGCCTGCTGTCCTGAAGGACACGCCCTCTTGCCCCACTGTATGCTCTGAAATCACAGGGCGAACTCCCTATTCGAGCCTGCAAGGCGTCAGACACCTCTCTTTCCTCTGTCTGCTGTCCTCCACTGCTCTTTCCCTTCTCGACTTTTGCAACACGCCCTCCCCCACACCCTCCCAGCAGCCTCTTTCCCTCTTCTTCGTTCCTCTGCCCTAGCGATCTAGTACACGCATGGAACCCTCCTCTCTTGTGGCAGCTGCGCTGCCGGCTCTGTGGTTTTTTTGTACTTATTTTCTTATTTGCCCGTTTCTTGTTTTGCCCTTACGATATCTTTCCTCGCTGGGCTGAGTGGCTGTTGCGGCTGCAGGCCCGGCTTCGTTTGACTCTTGTCCAAGTGCAGTAAATACAGTACATATACGTCGTACGCGGAAAAGGAAGGGGTGTGAACAGAGAAGGAAAGAGAGAAGGAGAGCATACGAAGTAAAGTTAAAAATTGGCATATGTACATGTACCGATACTTTCGCATGTGCGTCTGTCTGAACCTGGCGTCTTTCCAGAAATAGGTGAAAATATCACCTGTTTTGTTTACTATTCTCTGCCGCTCTTCCTCTTTTGGGAGATCGCGATCCTCGACCACACCCATCGTGACTGCCGTTTCTTCCAGCACACCGGATCCTCTCGCAAGCCTCACATGCACACAAGGATCTGCGTTGCGTCTCGAAATTGGTGACTGGCATGACGAGGATACGAATGCGCCGGCGCGTACGGGTGCAAGAGAGACATAAAAAGACGACACATTGAACCCATTTCAACGTAAACTCTGGCTGCTGGTATGAGCTTGCCCTGCGTTGCCTCACCTGCTCACTCACCTGTCTTGTCTGTCCTTCGTTCCTTCCTACCGCTACCCTACTTCGTACACTTCCTTCCCGAGAACGCACACAACAACAGCGAGCAGTCCGAGATCCCCCCTAAGAAACCCATACGTGCAGCTGCAGTGCAGGAGTTGGAAGGCGCCAACGTGGAATAAAGTCAGTACGACTGACAGAGACCGATTTCGCAGAAACTTGCAGACTGCAGAAAATGCACGCACACACACACAGCACAACCACAACGAACGCACCCCTCTTGTCTTGACCGTCGACAGTTGGCGGCCTGCAACCATGTTGACGTAGTTTCTGTGAGCCAGATATCAGATCATGAGTTCCTCGCTGCCGGTGCACATACTCGTGCAATCGCAAAGATATACGTCGTACACACATAAACAAAGGGTGTGTCGTTCTTGCCTTTCCCATATTTTGTCTCTTCCCCCAGTTCTTGGTTGCCATTTGCACCTTCCTGGAATCGCGTAAAGTCTCCCCTCGCACTTTCCCCATCTTGACGAGTTCTTCCACGCACCCCCTCTCCATCCATCGGGGCCTGGCCTAGTCTCCTCCAGTAAACCCAGTGAACGGTCCCAGGCGTCTGCCTCGTATCCACGCTAACTCTTTGGCGCCGACTTCACCTCCGCGGGCTCGCTCTTCTGTGTCTTCTAGCCTGTGGTCCAAATCGCCCAGAAACCCTAGTCCCTGCCTGTCTGTCGCCCATCTCGTCTCTCTCCATAATTTTATCTTTGCCATTTGTGTTTGTTTTTCTGGAAGGTCGCTGCTTCCCGTTTCTTTTTGGTCTTCTGGTCTGTCTGGTCTTTTGTGGTTTGCGCCTTCCCAGCCGAATGGGTCCTGCCCAGAACGAACTTGTCCTCCCCATCGCTCCTTCCCTCCACCAAAAACCACAAACACAAAAATATACAAATTACTCTGCAGCAGCTGAAGGCAACTGGGACGTACTCTCCCTCGAGCACACACCACAGCGCTCCTGCCCTGCCCTGCTCGTATTGCGACAAGCAGCGGCAGCCCACCCCCGACAGAACATCAGCTTATTTTGCCTTATTTGCCTTATTCTGCCATTCTCTCTCTTCTCTTTTCCTTTTCCCACCTCCTCTCCAAACCTTTATTTCTTTTTAATTTTTCTCTCCCCTCCCCGTCCCTCCTCGCCGCCAGTCCCCGAGCCATTCCTGCTTGTGTCTGATCTTGTTTGTCCCGGGCCAAGATCGATCTTGTTTTTATTGTTCTCTGTCATCTTCTTTCTTCTTTTCATTCTTGCCAACGTTCCACTTTCGACGTGCAAACTTGGGCCTTGCACCTTTCGACTTGCTGCCTTCTGTCTCTGTCTTCTGCGGCATACTTGTGCTTTCGACTCGTTCGTCCTTCTACTCGTACTCATCACTTCTTCTTTGACACCTTGACGTCTTTCTCAGTCTTTCCTTTTGCCTTTTTGCTCGTCAATGTGCAGCTTCTATATACGGTGTAAATCCGACACATATTCGTTTTTCTTCTGAACTTTTCGACCCTTTTCGACACCGGCCTTCTTATTCTTTGTTTTCTTATTTCTCCTTCTCTTTATTCCGCCTTTTTGCTCTACTTTTACACCCCTTTCCGCAACACAGTGTTGCCATCGCTCTGGACAAACCTGCTCTTCAGTTCGCCGACTTACTTCGTCTACCTCGCCTCCCTACTTTTGTTTCTTCTCGAGATACCTGACGGCCTCCCTGCTCCTTCTTCGCCCTTTTCGAACTCTTTCAGCCAAGACCGCACCGATCTGCGTTCGCTGCGCCGTCGGTACAAGTTTTAATTCGACGTGCTGCGTAGTGGCGATTCCCGTATTTCACATTATTGCGTCCCGTCCAGAAACGAACCGTTCGAGCCGCCAAACAGAAAACCCCATCGACGCCAATACCAGCACTGGCCTTCTCGAACGCTCAACGCTACAAGCCACATACAGTCTCAATTCTCAGTATCTCGGCAAAGACAACAAACTCGCCTCCCCCTTACCCTTACACTTATACTTCGTTTTTCACCACACCCCCCCGTTCTCCGCCCATTGTCCTGATCCAATCTCTCGGATGCGGTCAATTGTTCAGTATCGACATAGCTCGTCTTCCCTCTTCTCCTTCGTATAACATCCTTTGCCTCCCCTCCCTCCTCCTGTCCTACTCATAAGGGCCCCTCTTCTACTCCACCTCGTCTGCCCTACCCCTTCTCCTTCTCCTTTTCCTCCCCTTCTACACAAACCCCTGTCGAGCTGTCGTTCCCTCCCCTTCCCGGTGGCAACAACAATAACGGCAACGCGCTTTGTTTCTGCTTCCCTCCAAGGCTGGTTTTCGAAGGCGACTACAATACCGCCGAAGTTCAAACGAACGAAGCCCACGTCGCCCTTGTCCATACCAGCTAAGGGAATCACTCGCCTATAATGGAGATCCCTCGGTGTGCCCCACGCAGCCAAGGCGGCCGTGGCCTGCCATCTATATACATAGACGACGACATACCCCCGAGATCCTATCACGATGCCAACCGGTCACCATTCGCTGCTACGCCTTTCTCGCCCGCCATCTCCTCCTCTATTCCAATGTCGATCCCCAACACATCAGAAGAATACCGCGCGCCGCCGCCATTACCACCACCACGCGTGGTCCCCGTCAATGGCCCCATGTCGGTCGCCGCTGAGGAGTACCGCCGCCGTGAGCTCGAGCCTGTCGAGGAGCTTCCTAACTACAAGACCCGGCAAGATAGAGACGAAGGTTATCACTCGATGGAGTCTCGCAGCCGGGACTCGTTCACGTCCACTCGGTTCGGCATGCACCACGACCACTACCAGTTCAAGTCGAGCGCAGACGCCTATGACAACTCGCTGCTGAAGAAGCTCGACGTCCGCCGCACATTCGACAACCGGTCACCGCCCCGGCTTGGCCGCCTCAGTGCATCGGCTCGCGACTCATTGCGTCCGGCCGACCGCTTCCCGACCCTCCAACCCCTGTCGCTGCCCACACGGATGAAGCAGCCACTCCTCGACTCTCCTAACCGTTATACCGACACCCCGATGCATTCTGCTGTATCGCCGCGCAGCACACCCTTCAGTCACTACGGCAGCGATTACCGGTCACCGAGAAGCGACATGCCGGACTACGACCGGTCACCGATTGGGGCCCGCAACCGCAGAACAAACAGCGGCTCGATCACTGACGACGCGAGCGTGCACGATGCCATGGACGACGACACCAGCTTCACAATGGAGGAGACACGGCTGCGGGACTTCCATATTGATACACCCACATCGCGGGCTGGCGACTACCACGCTGCGGGCCAGAAGCGGCGTGCATCTTCACCACCCGTTGGCGACGAGCCACCCATGCCGCTGTACAGTATGGCCTCGAGCGAGAACCCGCGCTGGCGCGAAGGCGTGTCGCGTGGCTCGCCTGCACCGCGTCTCAGCGCCAACACCCAGGACTCAATTTCGTCGGTTTCTTCGTCGACCCGTAATGGCTCGTACAGCTCCAACCTGTCCGTGGCTGCCACCAGCGCTACCAGCACGGCGGTGTCTCTGGCAGGCGGTCAGGGCGGTCGGTCGCCGAACGGTGGCGTTTCGCCTGCTGGCGGTATGTCTCCCACGGAAACTGCGGCATCCAACTCGACCAGCACATGCACCTCGCCTTTCGCCTCTACGATCCCTCTGCAGGCTTCACCCAGATCCGCCGCAGCGGCGTCTCGTCCCCAGCAGCAGCGTATCCGGGAAACAGCGCACATTGTGTCCTCACCTACACGCAGACTGCCCGATATGACGAAGCCGGCAAGCCTGCTGAAGCGCTCCGAATTCTTTATGTGCGATTGCTGTCCCAAGAAGCCGAAGAAGTTTGATTCCGAGGAACAGCTCCGGTAAGTAATATATACTGGACGTATATTTTTTTGCTTGACTACGTACTAACATATTGTTCAGCGCCCACGAGATGGAGAAGCAATACGAGTGCAACTACTGCGGCAACCGGTTCAAGAACAAGAACGAGGCTGAACGCCATCAGAACTCGCTGCACGTCCGGCGCCATAGCTGGTCGTGCGCGGCCCTGTCGAGCTACGACCGGGCTTTCCACGAGAGCACCTCCCGCCCTGGCGAAGCAGATACCTGCGGCTACTGCGGCGAAGAGTTTATGCGGAGCGGCTTTGTGGCGGGCCGCTCTGATGCCAGTCATACGACGGAGCAAGACTGGGATGACCGGATTCGGCATCTCCAGGACGTGCACAAGTTCCGGGAGTGCAACGCCAGCAAGAAGTTCTTCCGCGCAGATCACTTTCGGCAACACTTGAAGCACAGCCACGCCGGTACGAGCGGCAAGTGGACAAACATGCTTGAGAACGCATGCATGATGGAAGAAGAGCCGCCTCTGCCGATTCGGTAAATGAATGTGGCAACGAGAAAAAGCGGTCTGTTCATGATGAGCGAATTATTTGTTTTTATGACAATCGGATATACCAGTTGAAGAAAAGAAAAAGGCTCACTTGGGTCTTTGTAAATTTTTTTCTCGAATCTTTGGTTTGTCAGAGTTACAGGATTATTGGGATCATTGGTTTGGGGTTTTTGTCTTTTTGGGATTAACATTTGTTTTCAATTTTGTGTCATTCTCTTCTTCTCATCATACATTTTTTTTTTTGTTGACCTTCTTCCATTGTTGGCCCCTTTTTTGTTTGCATTTTTTGTTGTCTATTACCCCACGACACATTGATCGTTTGGTTTCTATATTTGAAGGAAGGGAAAGGAAAGGATCGAAGAAAAAGATTGAGAATCTGAACGAGACGCGGAACAAAAAGGGGGGAAACACGAGCGAGAGAAAAACAACACTTGTCTTTGACATTAACTTGCGGACATGAGGTATGACTTTAACTGGTTCCTTTTGTGGGATGATTCCATAAGAGCCAAATGACAAAAACCAATCTACAAACAACCTGCATCCAGTCGGCGGTCCAACTTGGAGACATCTTCAAACGCGCATGTGGAATATTTGGGGAAGTGCTGGGTTGAGAATCGGAATCTGCCTGGTTCCAGCCTAGCTTTGTTGATGGAGAACGCCGGGATGCAGGAGTCAGGATGCAGAACGCCTCCTTCCTTCCATCCCTACAACGCAATACTCCTATTTCCTTGCAAGGCGACCTCAGTCTGGAAGGCACAGACAACGGAATAGGGGAGTGGAGGAAAATGGCATCTAAATCACAGCCACAGCGCCAGAGTCACCAACGAGTCCCGCTTCGTCGTGGTCAATGCCTCGTCAGTTTTCAGATTTCTTCTTTTGTCTTTTGCATCCTTTGACACCCTTATTGGGCTGACTGTTGGATATTGGCTCCTTGCTTTTGCGGGTGCGCAAAAACGAACCAAAGAAGTGTTGATAGATTCTCTCCTGAGTAGTATCGATTACCGATAGCGAAACCAGCCTTTTGCGAAGAACGCCTCTCAGCCTTGAGCGCCCACTTTCATGTCAAACTGTCCCCACATTCACATCACAGGCAGACAGGCAGGCAGTCAGTCAGACAGACAGCCAGTCAACAAACAAGTCAATAACGCCAACTTCTCCACACTTTGCCGGACTCTTCCATGATGTTGCAGTGGGGACGGGAAGCAGGTGAGGAAGGTGTGGAAGGAAATAAGAATGAGAGCTGCTCGTTCGTCTGATGGAGTAATACGGCAATAGCTACTCCGTATTTCGCAAGAGTGGCGCTTCATCTTCGCATCTTGGGGCATAATTCGTTTGCAGCAGGCACCACTACACAGTAGATTTACAAAGCACAGTGTCGAGTGAGATACTCAGTGTGTCAGAGTGGAAAGACAGGACTGGGCGGGAGGCGGGGCGAGTCTGACGTATCGAAGACGGACTCTGCACTTTATTGTTTACTAGTGACAGGAGTACATGAATGAATAAAGTGATATCTAAAGGGGGAGCTCTAGAAAGATGCATAAGAGAATGCGAGCTCAAGACAGGTAAGATAATGCGAGAAAAGAAGAAAAAAAAGAAGAAAAGAAAAGAAGACATAAAAAGAAGAAGAAGAAAAAAAAGAAAACTGTGGCTTGATGATGCCTGGCAGAACATATTCCGTCTTGTCCAGAAATTGTCAAAGAAGAAAGCATTGTATAAAAGTCGAGCAAAACGTAAAAATGAGGTGAGAGCGTGTAAGACGGCGACCTGCGGAGTATTGCGACGTCGAATGCTTTCGCAATTGTGCTTGTTTGCTAGTCGAGTCACAGAGCGACTGTAGAGTCGTATCAGCTATTATTGACCGCTTTTACCGCTTTGGGGAGCTTCTGAGCCTCCCTTGTAGTACGGAGAACTCAGCGCGGGATGGCGGGGCAAGGGTCGCCCGCCGCCAGCCTAGTAAGGCACCCAAAACGACAAACTACTCCGTAAAAGTTGCCGTGGCAGAATTTTTCAGTGGCAACCTTCTCCACGGTCTTTGGCTGTTTGGTTGGTGGGGGGTCTTAGCCTGCCGAGCCTGGCCTGCACCTGCCTTGTCAAACGGGTTTTCAACGACATCTCATCAACTGCCAAATATCGAGGCTCACAACAAGCGGCACAAAACAGCACCCTAGTCACGAGGACACATCTAGAGGCGGGCAACAATAATCCGAAAGACAAGAACAGTACCTCGCATTGACCACGGAGGACATACTCACCGCCCACAGCAGCATGCCCCTCGACAGGATACCCGGCGAGGACAACCTCTACATTGGCAGTGCTTTCGTCGTCAGCCAGGACAAGCTGCTCGACAGCCACAACATCTCGCACATTCTGTCGGTGCTGCAGTACACCAACAAGGAAAAGGCCGATATTGCCGCCCAGCCACACTCGCGGCCACGCACGCGCATCTTTGTGGACGTGGACGACGTCGAAGAGGAGGACTTGCTGGTACACTTCCCTCGCATCGTTCGCTTCATCGATTTCGGACTCGAGTCAGGCAACAAAGCAGAGGGCAGCGACGACAACAAGGGCAGCAAAGAGAGCAAAGAGAGAAATGGCGCCGTCTACGTGCACTGTGCCATGGGCAAGTCCCGGTCCGCGACGGCCGTCATTGCCTACCTGATGTGGAAACACCCGGAAAAGTTCCGGTCGGCAGAGACTGAGAAGGACGACAGTGATACCCCCCGCAAAGTATCACAAAAATACCCGCCAGCAGCTGCTGAAGACGCACTGCGCCGCGCCCTGGCCCTCGTGCGCGAAGCCCGCCCTCTTGTTGAGCCCAACCCGGGCTTTATGCGTCAGCTCGTCATGTGGTGGCGCATGGGCTGTCCAGCCGACGGTCCAGATGCCGTGGAGCGCCGACCCGCCTACCAGCGCTGGCTCTACGAAAAGGATGTGGAGGAAAGCACACGCATCGGCCGTGCACCGGGCCGGCTCTGGTTTGGCGACGAAGCGGAAGCCAGCAAAGCCAGCAAAGCCAAGGACACGGCGGCGGCAGAGTCCGAAACTGAAGAAGAAGAGGAGGACAAAGACAAAAGGCCCGTAAGGGCCGGCCAAAAATACCAGCTCCGCTGCAAAGTCTGCCGCCGTGTGCTTGCCGGCCAGAATTTTGTCGTGCCCCACGAACCGCCCGAGACTGCCGACGGCCGCCCGCCACCGGCTGCCTGCAACCACCATTTTGTCGAGCCGCTGTCGTGGATGCGTCCCGTTTTGGAGGAGGGAGCGCTCGAGGGTCGTCTTGTGTGCCCCAATACGCGCTGCAATGCCCAGGTTGGTCGCTACTCGTGGCAAGGGTTCAAGTGCACGTGTCGTGCCTGGGTCTGTCCTGCCTTTTCTCTGCAGCCGAGTCGTGTGGACCGGATTGTGGTGGCCAGCAGCAATGCCGACGGTGCCAATTCAAATCCATACAACATTCGGTCTCCGCCGGGGCAAAGCAAAGTGTAGGCGCAGTTGACACCAAAAAAAGAAGAAAAAAAATAGCTAGAAAAAGTACTCCGTATAATACGATTGACGATTGATGAGTTGCATTGTTGGCCCTGTCTTTTGAGTGACTGAAACAGCACAGCCTCGAAGAGTAAGGCTAGGCAAGAACTCAACGACTTGGTAGCCTCGCATAAAACTGCTTCCTTTCCTGGGATTTCTTGGTCCTGGATCGGCATTTGCTGTCGTTGGGTGTGAGATGTCTGTCGTCCTCTCTGCACCTTGTCAGTGTATGGTGTCATCCAGCAAAAAAGGCGACGGTCGATGGTCATCACCATCTCACCCTCACACCCTCACCTTCTGTCTCCTTCACACATTTCCCCTCACTCGACATGCGCTTCCGCTTTCCCTACTTTCTGACACTTTTTGGTTCCGGCACCGGTCAGCTCGCCGACCTCCTTTGCAAACAAAAGCAGGCCAATATGCTCCACCCGCAAGGCAGAGCACTAATTTCTCATCGCGTTACTGTGTGCTCTCTCTGTCGTCTCGGGCCGTCTGGACTCGTTTTTACTTGCCTTTGGGTAGAGGCCGTCTAACAGAATGGGACACTCCGGCCAACACCCGCTTTGGGTCTTGGGACTTACGCAAATAGATTTACGACGGTTACGAGCTGCAGTGAGGAAATGGACTGCAAGAAAATAGTATGATAGGTCACTGGAAACAAACAGAAAAAAGCAAAACTTTCACCAAAAAAGACGCCATGACAGCTGCGATAGCTGTGACAGGATCCGGGGATTCCGGGTCCACTGCGCAGCATCACCGCGTCTTGCGCCTTGTCGTAATTCGTATTTTCAAGGGACGAGACTCCAACCGTTGTAAGGCTGTCTTTTGAGATGTCGCAATGTGTCAAATGGTTATTGAAGCTACCCAATTGCCAGGGATCAAGTGATTACAGTGCGAACACAAGCAGGCCTGTGTTTAGAGAACAGCAGTCATCTGTGGATTATGTTTATGATTTTTTGGGCGACTTATTGTCCTGTTTGAGTCAGTCGTATTAATTTACTCAATTGTGTTTATACTCGTCAAAGTTTTCGGTTTATACTCGGCTCGATCTGCATAAAAGTACGGAGTAATACGACGTACTTGGAGTACAAAGTACATCGAGTACGTCTCCAAGGTGTTCGTCAAACAGGCCAACTGATCCTTGATCGTTTTACATTGCGCATACAGCGCTTGATTGTCGTTTTACATTGCGCATACAGCGCTTGATTGTCCATTACCGGCGCGTCACGGAGCACTTGTAAATAAAAAAATGTGACTGAAGAGAACATGATTGAACAAAACAAGTACAAAGTACTCAGAAAAGGAGAGACATCCAGGTGCATGACAATACAACCGTTGCAGTGGGCCAATAAAACGCCAGGAAAACTTGAACAAATGGGAAGCCTGGTCGTTTCTGTGGTACGGAGTACAACGATAGGAGATTGACAGTGTA
Organism: Sporothrix pseudoabietina; assembly: GCA_019925295.1. Classification (NCBI taxonomy): domain Eukaryota; kingdom Fungi; phylum Ascomycota; class Sordariomycetes; order Ophiostomatales; family Ophiostomataceae; genus Sporothrix; species Sporothrix pseudoabietina. Next base: position 90,157 of record JADHKS010000017.1, on the reverse strand, counting down.
CTTTTGTTTTTCGTGAGGTTTTACTCGAGTTTGTCCGTGCTTCTGTTGCTTTTGTTCCCCTTTGCGATCGTCAAGGCCTAACTGCCTTATCAGGAAGGAAATCCAACAAAAAAGCCTCCTTCCCTTGCCCGGACAAATCCTTCAAAAACAAATCCTTCAATAAAAAAATCCTTCAAAATACTCCCAAAATGTCCTCCGAGTCCCCTCACAAAATAGCAGACCAGCCTGTAAATAGCAAAGCCTCACTCCTTCGCCCAGGGTGCAAACCGTCGATTTAGAAAAATGGGCGGCTTCAAGGAGATTTATCAAGGCGACAAAAGAACCAAAAGACAGAAAGGGAATAGGGGAAAATACGTCACACTGCTTTAGGCCCTTCGAAAAACGCTTTACCGACTGGACGGACAATGGTCGTCCAGCGTCGTGAAATGTATGGACAAGCATCTCTATTGACACCTTCTCTTTGAAGTCAGGTTGTATGTACAAGAAGAGACCTCATCTTGAATCAAGAGAAGAAGACAGGGAAAGAACAAGAAAGAAATAAGCTAGAGCAACATCAACTTTGAAAGGATCTCCACTGCAGTGGTCATCTGCAACTACAGGGCGCTGCTGATTTGAAGTAAAAAAAAACCCCCCAAAAAAGAAGAAGAAAAAAGAAATAACATCAAATACCGCTACCGTTACCGTCGCCGTTACCGTTCTCAATCCTCCATCCCCATGCACAATGCACAGCGAGCAAGCGAATGGACAGACGGGTCCCTAATCTCATGCTGGCAAGGGCGAGGGACAAGCACGATGACCTGGCAATGCAGCAAGACAAATAGAAAACGAGGGCTTCTGAGAAAGGATGGAGAAAACAACGGAGATGGAGACAAGGAGACATGGTGATGATGCGTCAGGCGCGCGCCTGTCATGTACAGTACTTTTGTTCTTTAGTCTTTTTTTTCTCCTGCAGCTTTTTGTTTCCAACGGCCTGCCGATGGCGCTGCATCCCCGACAAACCATAGTGCCTTGCCGTCCGATGGACAGTCAATAGGGCGAAATGAGGCTCTCCGACAGGGTCTCTCCGACAGGGTCCCTCCGTGGTTCGCTACGGAGTTGACGAGGCAGGCAGGCCACCGGCTAGGACAAATACGGAAGGCGACAAGAACTGACAGGGACAACAGGGCCGACAACGACAACAATACGAAGTAGAAACAGCAAGGCATTGCTAGCCAAACCGCGGCGAGTCAAGGGGCAGAAGCAGATGCACGTTGTAGGCGGTGGCCGGCATCATATTCCATCCCGGATCGACGCTACAGGCTAACAATCGAGAATGGGGGCAGGCAAGTTCATAATCCAGGTGCATAAAAGGAACAAGTAAGTGTATAAGCGTGATCTTGTTCGGACTGCTTTGATTCTCTATTTTCAAGCTGTTGAACGTTGATTGATTGCAGTATGTCTTATGTCTTACATCAGTATCGCATTCGTTTAAGCACGCTATCTGTTAATGATCAGAATGTCTAAACGATTAGAAGTAGGAATCAAGATGACGTGCCAATACGGCGTGTTTAGGAAGTGAGATAGTGATATGGAGCCGTTCTTTCCGTTCTTTAAGGGTCCATCAGTTCCAATATTGCATCCTCCACATCTCTCCCCCGTGCCCTACGACCGATAGTCCGCCCACCCACCAGCCCAAACCCTCAAGACTTCGCTTGCTTTCGTGCATGCATTCCCAGAACGGCAGCAGAAAGAACAGAAATAATATGAATAGTTTTTAAAACACCAAAAAAAAAAAAACGCCAACGAGCGGCTGTGAACTGAACAGACAGCGGGACAGACACGGAACAAACAGCGAGGGAGGAGCAGAGGAAGAGGTGGGAGGAAGAGGACGGCCGTCAGCAGGCGTCAGCACTAACACGCTTTTGGAGGGGCGTTCAACGAAGACTGCAGAAGGGACAACTCGAGAGACAGAGCACAGAACATGAGAAGAACGCCAGAATACCACGGCTGGAGAGGGGTGTGAAATGCAGCAGGATCAGAAAGGCACTGCGAACGTTGTGCTGGCAATCCTCTTTTGGTGGTTGTATCTTTTAGTTCGGTAAGTTCAAAGCATCTGTCCCCCGGTGTTTGTTGAAGGGCTGGCATGTAGTCTCGTTGTTTTTTGATCGTCTGGCGCGGGATGCACAAAAGGATTGGGGGAAGAGGAAGTCTTGAAGGATTTCAAAAAAGGTAAGCAAAAGAACCAAGAAAACAGACAAAAAGAACAAGACAAGAAACGGCCGGTCCGAGTTTCGCAAATACGCCCCAGAAGTACGGAGTATCATTGTGCTTATGCAAGAGCGCAAGAACCACCTCAAGGGTCTTCCCTCCCAAAACCATAACGGTGTCCAGCACTTCGGATGGTCTTGGGGTCTTGGCATTCTCTAGTCGCTGCAAAAGAAAAAACAACAGTAATGGTAAAGGAGGGGGTGTGTTGTTAATGTTGTGCAGGGAGGTGGAAATCAAAAACAGAGTTTGGCTCTTCGATTCAAGGTCTTGTGATGCCATGATGCATCCATCTAGAAGCAGGCCAAGACTCTGGGAGATGCACGCCCACGACGGGACTGACAAAGCGTGTATGCAAGTGTGAGTTTGTGTCGGTTCTGCTGAAAAGGCAATACGAGATGCCAAAAATATTCAGTGCGCCAAGAGAAGCCGGCTCATACGGAGCAGGCTGTTCCATATAAAGTGAACTGACAAACAAAAAGAGCTGGTGTGGCACGGCAGACAAAAAGATCAACTGATGGGCTGATGGGTGTGCAGAGTGATGTGAGATGACTGCATCGCCGTGGAATTTGATGGATGAGCTGTTACACAGTATATCAATGTGTAGTCTATTATCAAAAGGAACGCAACACACAAAAAGAACAATTCCCATGCTGCCGTACACCCGCTGAGCAATGATGAAATAATAACAGAAAGACAACAGAAAGACGTATAGAGAAACAAAAGTAGAAGTAGAGAGGAAAGACGCGCGACGATCCTACCCTGGACACCGCCTTGAGCTTGCGGTGGACATGCCAGCGCATTCGATGCATGTCCAACGTCAGTGCATCAACTACGGCGGTTTGAATGCATTCTGATGCACCGCTCGAAACGGAAAATGGACGGCTGCACTGCACTGCACGTCGGCCGCTGCATCGGCGCCGGCCACCTTGCAGTCTGCATTTATAATTATGTTGGTGCACATCAGTCCAGCTGGATGTGTATTCAAAGTTGTGTCAAGACACACTCAAGAAGCACACGCCCCTCCACTTCAATTGTCGTGGTCGCTCAAAATCGCCGCTGACCAATGCCGTCCGCTGCCGATGTCGAAGGTCGGCGTGTCCCTGTTGGGGTATATCTTTCGAGGTAGTTGGTGATGGGTGATAACGGTGGAGATACTGTTTTGACCGTACGAGGACGGCATGACTCCGCAGGGTAACTGGCCGTCTGGCCGTCTGCTCGCCCACCTCCGTCATGGCAGGCCCTTGGGAACAGACGGGAAGAAGCCCGGGTTGGCGATCCGTTCCCGGTTACGCTTGGCAATCTCGGCCTGCCGCTTCTTCTCGATTCGTTCTATATAGATGTGTCTATTTTGTCAGTGTTGTGATCACCAAGATCAAAAGAGCTCTTGTCCTTTACTCACTTGTTGAGAGCAAACACGCGTGGTTCGTCGCTTTCTGGTTTCTTGTCCTTTTTCTTGGTGTTAGCATTGGCTGTACAAAAATCACCATCCAGAATTAAATGTAGGCTCACCTCATCTTTGTCCTTGTCGTCTTTGCTGTCTTTGTCCTTGTCCTTCTCGTCGTCTTTCTTATCCTTTTTGTCATTGTCCTTTTCATCCTTATCCTTGTCTTTCTCGTCGTCCTTCTTGTCTTTCTTTTCCTTCTTCTTCTTCTGCTTCTCCTCGTACTCCTTCTTTACCCGCTCCATCTCTTCCTTGATCTTTGCCTCCTTCTCTTCGGCAGCTTTCTTCTTCTTGGCCTCTTCTGCCGCCTTGTCCACGATGGGTGTGGCAAACCCGCGGTCCTTTAGGTGGTTTGGGCAGATATAAAAGAAGTCCTACCCAGTCAGTATCCCAGTCAGTATGCATAGACAATAGAATGACGGGAGCGTACTCGCCTTATTCTCTGGCGTAATCAAAACGCTCGTGGTCGGCTTGAAGCAAATCTCACAGCCTTTGGCCGACCCCTCTGCCACCTTGCGGTGCGTGTAGACATTAGGGAAATTCATCGTGGCCGGGCGATCGCACTGAATATGTCAATGTGTTGTCTCTGGCGATCGCGTCCACGGCGCATGTGAGATTTCAACGTGATGGAGGAGGCTGAGAGTTTGCGATGAGATATGAAGACAGGCACAGCCTTGGGCGCGGGGTTGATGGGTTGAGGTGCGATTGGCGCCACTGTGCGCGACTATTCGTACTGTATCAGATCGCACTGTCCACAGCCTTGTCTAGCACTTACACGACGCGAGCCAACCCATCACAAAGTAATGCCCTCTTTTGGTTGGCTTCAAAAATGTTTGTAAATAAATGAAAATGACTTCATGGTATATGGTATTTTTTAATGATACTTTTCCGGTAGACACAGACAAACAGAACAAAGACTTCTTGCGCGTAACTTGCACTTATTTCTGCTTTCGTCATTCTGCCGTTTCTGACCGCTTTATGATACGCACCCATCCTCATCCTAATGCTCGTACGCGCCCGCCCCCAAATCTGCCGCAGCGGATCTGCATGTGAAAGTCAACTGGAAGAGGTGATGAGTTAACGTCCCAACTCGTCTCTCTTTCCAGCTGATATCTATACTCTTTCACCTTGGGCTCGAGGTGAACAGAAACAACTTCGCCGTCTTCCATCTCGCCCAGCTGTCTGCTGGAATCTTTGAATCTTCCATATCAGTCCATTCCACAGCCATGGTAGCCGCCGAAATGGTTGCTACCGCTTTCAAATACGCTTCCATCTCGGCTGCGGCCGTGGTCGGCCTGTATGCGGCGCTTTTGGGACTCCTCACGGCGTCGACATTTCAGTCCCATGCGGTCTACTTGCACGCCATTCAGATGACCTGGTTCAAGGACCTCAACGTCCCTGAAACCTTTGGCTTCCTGAGGAACCAGGTCACACCTTTCTCGATCAAGACGCCTGATGGGGAGCAGTTGCACGCATGGCATATTCTGCCTGTGGAATTGTATCGCAAAAACGAAGTCGCTCTCACCGCAGAACCGGCTGGCCACGTTTCTGATATTACGTCCCGGCTCGCCTTCCGGCTTTTGCGCGATGACCCGGAAGCCCGGCTGGTCCTGCATATGCACGGCGCTGGCGGCACAGTCGGCTCCGGCTACAGAGTACCCAACTATCGTGCACTGTCTGCGGGGCAGCCCGGCAAGATCCATGTTTTGACCTTTGATTATCGAGGGTTTGGCCGGAGCACCGGCTCGCCGTCAGAGCCTGGTCTCATTGTCGATGCACTTGCCGTTGTGGACTGGGCCATGAATGTCGCAGGCATCCCAGCGTCCCGCATCTTCGTCTTTGCACAGTCCATGGGCACCGCTGTGAGCATTGCTGTCTCCAAGCATCTTGCCCTCCAGCCCCAGCCAGTGGTCTTTGCCGGCACCGTTCTCGTGGCACCCTTTTCCGACATGGCCACATTGGTGGCGACCTACCGCGTGGCAGGGACTATACCGATCCTGTCACCGCTCGCCCGCTTTCCATGGCTCTTCAAGTCGCTGCAGTACTTCATGGTGGACAAGTGGCCCAGCAAAGACCGCATCGCCGAGTATGTCCGTGCCAACGAACGGAACAAGCAGGACTACCGTCTGACGGTGATTCATGCCAAGGACGACTACGATATTCCGTGGACTCACAGCCCCGTTGTCTTTTGGCACGCGGTGAACGCTTCCGTGCCTGTTGGCATCAGCCAGGACGAGCTGGATCTCAAAAGGGTGGAGTTGCAAAGAGACCTGGGCGCTGCCGGATCTGTCATGGAGTGGCGGACGGAGCACGGCGTGATTCGAGAAGAAATTCTCGAGACTAGCCTGCACGATGTTATCATGAGCTACCCTGTCATAACTATGGCTGTTATGCGAGCTTTTGGAGCGGCCGACCCATCATTCAAGTGCTAAATGTCATTTTTTCCTTCTTCTTGCTCCACCAAAAGCAGTAGGTGACGAAAAAGACGGGAATGTAGCCGAGCGTCATGGCCTCGATCTGAGAAATGGGCAGGCTGTGTGCGGCGCGCATGATGCACTGCGCAACAAACCACGACACCTGCATCAGAGCCAGCAGCTTGGCAACACCGTCGGCTTTGCTCTTGTCGCGCACATTCTCTTCGGTGAGGCCCCATGCCGCGTGGTCTTGCCAGTCAATAAGTTGTTGACGAAGCAGCCAGGCGTACTGGTTTGGCCAAATCACCCGATCTCCCCGCGGTGTGCGGTACCGTAGAGCGAGCATACTGATGTAAAAGGCGTGGATGAGCTTGAACTGCCCACTTGTATACGCTGCGCACTCCTTGACCATCCTCCGGCACTGGGCCCATTCTTGAAGGCCTTCCACAGCAATCAGTTCGGGCGCCAGTATTGTCTTGAAGAAGAGAGCGAGCTTGTGCAGTGTTGCAAAGAGCTGGCTCTTATACACCCGTGGATGTATTACCACCCACGTGCATAAGAATGTTGTGGTCAGGCATGTTGTTATTAAGCTCAGAGTGCCGCGTCCGCCTGATTCCAAAACCCAGCCAACTAGTTCTCGATGCGTAGATGATGAGTTTGATTCGCAGTTTAGACAGGTCGATGTAGTATTCATTGGGAGTATAAAGTATTTTCTGTAGCTGTAGTTGTAGAAGCGTCGTGATTTTGTCTGTGTTGATATGAGAGACGAGTGTTTCCAGTTTGAACCGAATTTCTTTATAGTCATCGTGAGAGCGGCGTGGACGAAGACATTTAAGACAAAGTACTCTTGGAAGCGCCGTCACCCAAAATAGCAGATGAAGCAGATGAAACTCGACACATCAATTCAGAGCACTGTTGGCCGACAATTCGAGTTTCATACGCCGTTGGCGACCGACCTGGCCGTCCAGAAATGCGGCCCGCTGCATGGCCGCCGCCGTCCGGGGGTAGTAGGGCCTCTTGTTTCGTTTCACTCAACTCAAGGGGCTTGTGGGGGTGCTGTCTATCTTGCAATTTTTGTTATCTATTCTTTTGTTTTCTGTGTTGTTGTTCAGCTTCGCAATTGTATACAGAACGGTGAAAGCCGAAAACTGAGAGGAAAAGTGGGTTCCGACTGGCATCGCAGCTGGGCGGCTCGACATGAAGCCTATTGGTGCAACGTTTTTTGACGTGTAGAAATCAACGTTTCGTAAATATTGCGCATATGTTTATGTTTTGGATTGGGCGGCCGGCGCTTAAAATATTGTGTGTTGACAGACTTTGGCAGCAACTGGGCATATATGAAAGAATAAAACAAAACGTGCATTTTTCATGAGCTGGTATATACTTTAATTTTAGAAAAGGATTCTAAAAAGTTGCCGTGACGTGTAATAATAAAAAGGACTTTTGCGACTAGATGTTTATTGTCCATCTACACGACAATAGTATGTGTAGCTCTGATATACCACAGTAGCATATCACTTCAAAGTGGAGCTGCTCCCATATCGTCCCAAATCGTCCCAAATTATCCAAAGTTATTTCAAATTATCTCAAGTTATCCCAAGTTGTTCGAGTTTGACCCAAGTCATTAACTGAGCACCCTGTCTTTGAGATCACAAACAACTTTGTAATCAAAAGGCCTGCCTTACCTTTGCTTGAGAAAATAGACGCCGTTATTGTTGTCGTGGTTGACTCTGATAAGCTTAGCTCCAATGATGTCATGACGTCATTTGACGTTCCTAGCCTGGGCTCGTACACGACAGGGCGGCCGCCCTGGATTGACGCGCTTTCTTTTCATTCTTTGACAGCTTTCGTTTCTTTCTTTGACAGCTTTCGTTTCTTTCCTGACAGCTTTCGACGGCAGTCCTAAGATCATTGAACATTTCACCGCTTTCCACAATGCAACAATAGCGAGCAGTCTTGGCGAAACGGGTGTCTTTACAATCAGCCACTACACATTGTCGTATCACATTGCGTCCATCGTAGCAACATCACAATGGCCGGCGTCGTGTGGCTTCCGACGCGACTGCTGGTAGCCTCGTTGCGAGCGGCAGTCGCCCACAGCATGCAGAGAGCATCGATTCTCGCAGTCCAGCAAAGATGCCCCGTCCCGAAGCTGTCGCCATTTTCAAACGCAAACGTCGCCCGCCCATTTTCATCGGAATCCCCACCTACAAAAGACGGCAACGACAAACAGGACGGCGAGAAAGAGGCGACGCGCCTCAACAACGAAGAGCAGCAGTCGCGCGCACGCGAGCTGCAGGCGAAGCGGCCATGGCACCGTGAGGATGCAGACAAGGCGCCCGCCGACAAGCCTGAGTCGACGTTTCTTGGGAAGGGTAGGCTCTCTGCGCGACTCTACAGATGTATTACATTCCACTAAACGACTGACACAGGTAAACTCCTGACGACACCCAACCGACTACTCAAGTTTACACTACCACTGCCCGTCGGCCTCCGTCAGGAGAAGGAGAACAAAGGCGACAGCAGCAACCCACACGCGAGCATTGAGCCATTGTCGCTCTTCCTCCACCCACAGCAGCCGTTGTCCTATGTCCAGCGACTGATCCAAGCAGAGCTGCCTCCCGTGGTGGACGCCAAGGGACGCGAACGGCCGCCGAATGTCTACTTCTGGGCCGAGGACACGGGCAGCGAGCAGGCCGACTTCAACAAGGACACGGACAAGGACAAGGACGACGACAAGCACCGGGGCAGCTCGCACGTGGCGGCGTACTCGGGTCTGGGCCACGAAGCCGCCGAGCGGCACGACAAGGACAAAGACTGGGTGCGGTGGGGGAGCAGCACGGAGATGGGTGATTTCATCAGGGAGGCAGCGCGCGGTCGCGAATTTGCCATTGTCATCGAGGGCGAGCCGCCAGCCACCGAGATTCGTGTCAGCGTGCCCTCGTTTGCCGACCGGACGTACTACCAGCGCATGCGGCTAAGGCGACTGTCTCGCCAGATCCAGAGCCAGGCGGCCATCAAGCAAGAGTGCGACACGCTGGCCCACCGCAGCGCCCGCAATCTTGCCAAGGGTGGCTTCGCTGCTCTGGTCGGCTGGTGGGCCGTGGTGTACTACCTGACATTCATGACGGACTACGGCTGGGATCTCATGGAGCCCGTTACGTACTTGGCGTCGCTGGCCCTGATCTTGGGCGGCTACTTTTGGTTCCTGTTTATTTCGAGAGACCTAAGCTACAAGGCGGCCATGAACGTGACCGTTTCGCGCCATCAGACGGCCTTGTACGAACGCCACGGATTCGATGTGCGGCGGTGGGAGCGGCTGGTCGAGGAGGCCAACAGTCTGCGGGCCGAGATTCGCAATGCAGCGTACGAGTACGACGTGGACTGGGACGAAGCGCAGGAGCTAGGCGGCGAGAAGATCAAAAAGGTGCTGGAAAAGGAGGTGAAGAAGGAAAAGGCCAAAAAGGAGAGAGAAGAGGCGGAAGAGGCCGAGGCGGAGCAGGAGGATGAGGACGAAGAGGAGGCGGCGAAGTCGAAAGGGGAGAAGTAGGCGATGTGGGGTGACAAGGTGAGGCTAGATGCGGTTGATGGGCTGGATTGTTGGGAGAGAAGAGGCTGGTGTACGACGTACGGAGTAATACTCCGTACATTTGATCACATTTACACAGCGTAGAAATATCTCGATTTTAGACACGAAAAGATACAAAAAACAGAAAGAGGTACAGAGCTACAATTGGGAAGGATCGAGTGGTGAATGGTAACGGTAACGGAATGTAACGGCAGGCACGACCGACACGAACCGACACGGCAGTTATTGGGGAACGGCTTTCGGCGCTTCCGTCGTATGGCGTGTCAGGCCAGGGGGGCTGCACTGACAGAATTGGCAGCTGCCAGTTTGTTCCCTTTTGCAGTGTTGTACGACCAACATGCCACTGCGGCAAGCTTAAAACTGATCAGTTGTGGAAGGCGCGTATGGCGCTATCGCTCGCTATCGCTCGCTATCGCCCGTTGTTGCCCGCCAACAGGGCTGAAAATAGCAGCGAAGAAAAGCGGAAGGAGCCCTCGAGCGCCCCTCCGCCCCTCCTTGGGCGCGGCCACCAAAGGGAGATGGGCGACGCTAGCCGCGATTACCCCACTCTCAACGCAGACACAGACACAGAGAGCTCTTTCCTCTTTCCATGCATCGACAACGAATGGTCCCACTTGTCGAGCGGCAGCTGTCGACTCTTGATGTGCTGTTTCTCTTAAGTCTTTTTGGAGGAGAGCCTGGGCAATCTTTTCTCCCTACGTCCGCATACGCCTGCGTGTTGGATTGTCGTGCTTTTGCTGACCTTTGATGTACCTCGACTGCCACAGGACGGCGCGGTATTGGCTCAATCTCAAAACCCGGCCTCGGCATTACCCTGCAGGAAAATCTTGCAGCTGTTTACAAAGTAATCTTTCAACGGTTCACTCAATCTCACGATCCTATCGTCACACAGCTTCATCTCACGATTAGTCGACGACTCCGAGTCAGCTGAAGGCGGCAGAGCTCATCAAAGCTCAAGAAGAAGAGTTGCCAGCTCAAAGGCGGGGCTTTCAGTTGAGGGCTTGAAGCTATTCAAGTCAACCTGGTCAACCTGGTCAACCTGGTCAACTTGGGTCAACTTGGGCCAACTTGGAATAACCTCACAACCTCACACGTTTTCGACTTCCTCACACGACATGGTCAACCAGGTCCACCTGCCGGACGGGCAGCACTTCACCGTCGTGCCCGTCTTTGCTGGACTTCTCTTCAAATCCAACGAACTCAACCTTCATCACTATCCATATCCAGTCGGATGGACCATTGTCTTGCACACAGAGGACGACGAAGGCAAAGGTGGCAATGACGACACGTCTGGCTCACATGGCGTCCACGCTTTCCGTCGGCCAACGCTCCAGGGCGACTCTCTCTTCCTGTCGTCCGTCAACAACCCCAGCAGCGCCGAGTTTAAGCCGGCCGCCAGCCCGACCCGCTTGGCAGCCATGATGCTCTGGGTCTCGCTCTACTGGTACTTCCAGCAGCCGCCGCCCGACGTCCTGCTGCCGCCGACGGCCCACTCCAGCGGGACACCTGTCGACGGCCGGCCGCGGGGTGAGTGGAGGATCCGCATCAAGAGAGATGGTATGCTACGCGTGCGCAATCTGATTCCGAAGCTGGAGCGGATGGGGCTGATTGCGACGCTGCAGTCGTCAGTCGTTTGTGGAGCGGGCGGCGACGGCTCGGCCCAGCCAAGCACGTTTGGCGACGATGACGGCTGGGACCACATGTATGTCTCGCGCAGCATGTTCTGGCAGATCCCGCCGCAGCTCTTCTTGTTCTCGCTGCAGCCCGTTCGAGCCCAAGGCCACAACCGCGGACTGAGTGGCAGCAGCCTGTCGTCGTTCCCGGGGTCGCCTACTGCGTCTCGGCCCGCCTCACCTGGTTTGCCGGAGCCAGCCGACCACCCGATAAAGACAGTCATCTCGCAGACATCGGGCATCGACGAGGCCGCCGAGCTGGCCGACAGCCTGTCCCTCACTACCGTCACGACCAACATTGCCGTCCCTGTTGCGGCACCAGCACTCTCACTAGCCTCGCCAGACTCACCAGGCGTAGCAGGCCAGCCGCCCATGCTTGCCTCTGTCCAGAGTTTCCCCATGGGTCCATTTTACTCGACGTCCCACCTGCCCACATACTACCCACCCAGTCCGCTGCGGTATACCATGACGGGCAATGTGCGCCATCCAGCCCGGCCGCGTCCTCCGCGCATGGGCGAGGTCTTCTACAACCGCTATATCCCGTCGGTGCAGCAGTATCTGTCGCTGCGAGTCGCTTCGCTGTCGCCACGGCCTGTCCCTTACTATGGGCCCAGAGCATCCCCCTCGTCGACGCGATATCCACCGCCCGAACGGGCTGCTCACTTGGCGACGCTGTCCGACGACGCCCTCCTCAAAGAATGGATGGCAATTCCTCGCGTGCACAAGTTCTGGGGCGACTACACTCCCAACTTTTTAAGAACTTCCCTCGCCAGCCGCCACTCTTTCCCCGTCATTGGCTTGTGGGACGGCGTTCCGTTTGGTTACTTTGAGCTCTACTGGGTCAAAGAGGATACCCTGGGACTGCTGATTGGCGCCCAGGCCGACGACTTTGACCGTGGGTTGCACGTTTTTGTCGGTGAAGAATGGGCGCGTGGCCGTGTTCCGCTGTGGTTGACGAGCATCGTGCAGTGGATCTTTACGAGTGACTACCGCTCGATGAGTGTCTGCATCGAGCCGCGTGTCGACAACCAGCGGTTCATTGACCATTTGCAGCGCGCGGGCTTCAACAAGCAGCGTGAGATTTCCTTTCAGCACAAGCAGTCGTGGTTTGGGCGGCTGCACAGAGATGGGTGGGAGGGGCCGGCACTCTAGAGTGTGCGTAGCTGGCAGTTGGACACAACTCTGCGAAGCAAGCAGGTAGCACCATGGAGTGTGATTTTGGATATTGTTTTCTGATTTCTAATTTCCGTACAGACGCGAGCATCTTCTATTCTCTTGCATATCTAATCTGCACTCATCCATCTACCACTAACCACAACTACTCTTTTGAATATTCAAATCCTATTTCCGTGTTTTCCGTGTATTAACAGCGGCACTGACGTCATTTATCAACAAGCGAATGCGAGGAGAGAGAAGCGACGTTGAATCGTGGATCGTGGATCGAGAACTGGAAAGTAAAGCACGCCGCTGACTAACACGGCTGAATGGCTACATGGACGAGGACTGTGAAGACTGCAGAATTGGCTGCAGAAACACAACCATCGCCACGCATGAAAAGTTGAGAACAGCTGACTCGAGACGTCCTCTAGCTGACAAAATGAGCCGAACCAGTATTCAGGAGGCGAGCTCCAACAATATCCAACCAGCCTAACCAGACGTAGTTATTCTCCGTAGCCATCTGTGGACTTGGCGTCAGCAACCATAAACATAGTTGAACAAGTCTGAATATTCGTAAGCTTAGAACAAGGGAGAAGCGTGCTTCACAGCAAAACACAGCAAAACACAGCAAAACACAGCAAAGTCAGCAAAAGCATGTGCCACCGGAGCTTTCATACTGTTTTCTACGGAGTACTGTCTGTTTTCCTCCGACGCTGCGGCGGTACAGATATTGTCTGGGAGAAGAGGCAGAATAGCCTTGGCAATTGTCGGGGCTCATTGACAATTGCGACGACTCTTCTGCGGCCTGTCCTTTTTTTTCTTTCTTTTTTTTCTTTCCTTCTGAGTCGTCTTTTCTTGGCACAGTCTTTCTCTATTCTTCCGCCTCGTTCTCTGCTTTGTCAAGCACCAGCATTTTTGAGTGTTCTTCGACTGGCTTTGTCGACTTGCAATGTTCTCGGCGGTCCACATTGGACTGTTTTCCTTTTCCTGTCTTCCTGTCTTCTGCCTTTTCCACGTTTTACCCTGTCTATCTGTCGACTGTGTCTAATCGACACGCTCTCGTCTTTCCGACGCGGCTCGGGCTGGCACTGCAGCCCGCTGAACTCATCAAATTCGACGGGGCTAGCAGAATAGTAGAAAGTAGAAATCCATTGACGTCAAGCAAAGCTGTTCAAAGTCGATTGAGTACATAAATATCGACGCCCGCTCGTCTTTTTTGGATAGATGAAAGAAGAACATCATTCACATTAACAGCAATCAATCAACATCTCCGCATCTTCGCATCTTTACATCTTAACACCTCAGCATCCTCAGCAATTTCATACTTTGTCTTCACCCATCTCAATCTTCACACTTACATCTAATCTTATCTCATCTTAAAAGCTCACCATCACCGCTTACATAAACACTCCCACTTACACCTCCACATCCTCACAATGGCCAACTCCGTCCTCGTCGTCGGCGCCACGGGTAAACAGGGCGCCGCCCTCGTCAAGTCGCTGCTCCAGAGCGACGACTCCACCCTCGTCGTCCACGCCCTCACTCGTGACAGCACCACACCCCGCGCCCAGGCTCTTGCTGCCTCCGACTCTCGTCTTCGCCTCGTCCAGGGCGACCAGCTCAAGCCAGATGCCATCTTTGCCCAGCTGCCCAAAGACTCGATCTCGGCTTTGTTTCTGATTGCCGTCCCGCCCAAGGAAGGGCCCCAGGCCATTCCCTTTATCGACGCCGCCCTCGCCCACGGTGTCCGCCACATTGTCTACTCGAGCGTCGACCGCGGCGGCGACGAGCACTCCTGGAACAACCCGACGCCCGTCAAGCACTTTGCCGAGAAGAACACGATTGAGCACCATCTGCGCGACGCTGCGGCCAAGTCGTCCCAAAAGGCCACCTGGACCATTTTGCGGCCCGTCGCCTTCATGGACAACTACAACCCGGGCTACTTCTTGTGTGGCGCCACTGTGAGCATGTCTTCGATTACGATGCGGCCCGACACGAAGCTGCAGCTTGTGGCCACCACCGACATTGGCCGCTGGGCGGCTGCGTCCATTCTGGCGGCTCTCAAGGATCAGAAGGACGGCACCTCGACGTCCACCTACACCAACCGCGCCATCGGCCTGGCCGGCGACAGCCTGACCCTCGGCGAAAGCCGCGAAATCTTCCAGCACGTCGTCGGCCACCCGACACCCTGGGCCCTGTGGATTGTGGGCAAGCTGATCCTGACACTGCTGCCAGACATCAACACCATGTTCAAGTGGTTTGACAAGGAGGGCTACGGCGTGGACATTGCGGCTCGCCAGGGTGAGGCGCCTGGTGTGACTTCCTTTGAGGAGTGGCTGCGCAAGGACTCGCAATGGAAGATTGGGCAGAAGTAAAGAGGACCAAGTGAAAATGAGAAAAATACAAAACGAAAGAAAGAAAAGATGAAGGAAAAGAAAAGAGTCATTTACGCCACTCTTTTGTATAATATTAATAGACACAAACTGTTTGTTTAGATTTGTCTCGTTAGAGTTGAATTATATTTTTTACCAAATTTTGAATGACTTTTGAATTCTTGTAAACTCGCGAATTTGACGACTTACCTT
Source organism: Sporothrix pseudoabietina (assembly GCA_019925295.1). NCBI lineage: Eukaryota > Fungi > Ascomycota > Sordariomycetes > Ophiostomatales > Ophiostomataceae > Sporothrix > Sporothrix pseudoabietina. The sequence goes on along the minus strand of JADHKS010000017.1, from coordinate 75,050 downwards.
GACTTGACTACCGTCTGACACCTCAGGGCTCGGATCGCGGCATCGGTCATGCAGCCAGCAGCCATGCGTCCAACATCCTTTGAACGGCGCCGAACCGGCATTAGCCCAAAAGTCAGGATGGTGCAATTGCAACGATCTCTCCTCGCTTCTTCAATCTGACTCTTGATCCGTTCTGTTTATTTACAAAAGGTCTAAATCCTCATTATTAATATCCATCATTCTCTCTCAATACACCACACCGCAACTTGTCGTCATGGCCACATTTGCGCCGCCCCGCGCCGATTTGACGACGGCCCAAAAGTGGTTTGAAGAATCAACCACCGTCGACGGCGAGTTCCGCGACCTGCTCGAAAACTACAGCCATGTTCTGGCAGACAATGTCGTCCAGCATGTCGTCGATACCCGCAACGCTGCCTGGCAGGTTCACCCGTACCCGTGCCTCGGCCAATTTCGGTTCCTCGAGCTGAATTTGTCGCACCGGGACCTCTATCCTCGCCTTTTAAAAGAGCTCAAGACACAGCCCGATACTCGCTTCCTCGACATTGGCTGCTGCCTCGGACAAGACCTGCGGAAGCTTATCCATGATGGCGCACCGGCCGAGCGTGTTGCCGGTGCCGAACTTGACGGTGTCTTTATCGATTTGGGCTACGAGCTGTTCAAGGACAAGGCTGCACTCACCGGCAAAGCGCCCATTGTATCTGCCAACATTTTGGAGGATCCGTTGTCACTATTGTCTCCTCTTCACTCGCTGGCGGGCACCTTCTCTGCCGTCCAGCTTGGCATGATTCTGCACCTCTTTACTTGGGAAGAGCAAATCACTGCCTTCAAACATACACTCGCACTCCTTCGAGGGAAGCCTGGTGACCGCATCTTTGGCCAGGCGACAGGCCACCTGGATGGCACACCGACGGCCAGTGTTGGTGCTCGCGCAACGTTCAAGCACAACGCAGACACCTTCACAAAGCTCATCACACAGTTTGGCAAAGTCACCGACACACACTGGAAGATTGTCACGGCGGAACTCGACAATGGCCTGAGTGTATTTGATGGCAAACGGACGTGGGATGACCCGAGGACGAGGCGACTGGTCTTTGAAGTTGTGAGGGAGGCGTAGATGGAAGGATAGAGGTACAGTGTGGCGATCTCGCCAGTATTTTTATCATGTTAAGACGTTTACAGGACGATCTAGGTTACCGCTGATACAGACAACACAAATACAAACAGAAACACAAACACAGACACAACATGCCCAGACAGGTTATCGGCTGTCGGGTGTCGGAGCACCTTATCACTCTAAATAGGCCCGAGAATGCAGCCAGCACATCATGCGTGACATTGTACAAAGGGACAGAGGATTTGTCACAGAATGTGTACCCAACCGTTGCCTGGACACAATCGGATGCTGCTATAATTTGTGCTCGTCAGCACAGACCTTTTTAACAGCAAGATTTGTTTGTACTACAGTGTGATGCTGTATTCCAAGATGTGGACTCCGTCCTATTTGTACTGTACCTGCATCAACGTATGTCTGAACTTTATGTTGGTAAGTCTTATGTTGGTAATTAATTGTGCAACTACCATCCAAGAATAGACATATGAAGCATGTCAATCTTATGGCAAGACTGTATAAGACGGGCCTCATCCTGTCCAGGACCAGACTCTCTTGTTTCTTGGCAATGTTTCGTAAATATAAATGCCATCCTCCTTGTTAGAGCTACATTCACAGTTTCAAAGAGCCATGGCCCATATTTACTTCAGGGCAGCCTCCCTGGTCGCCCTTCTACTTCAACTACTCCCCCTGGCGTCGGCAGGCTGGCCCGGCCTTGCCCACCGCCAGCCGCATGAGCCCCCGCAGAAACAAGAGGTGCAAACGCACCAGCCTCGCAAACCAAAGGCCGTCTGTTCCATAGTCCGGTGGTGCCCGGATCCCATCCTCACCACTCTCGAAGTGACGACTTTGGGAGTTTGGAGGCAGCATCAGAGGCCGACAGCAACGTCAAAGACGGCGTCCTCGGCTCATTCTTCATCGCTGTGCACAACACTCGAGACCTCCACCTGCAAATACTACACCGTCTGCAACTTGACGGCCTCGGCACCCACAGACACTTGTACAGACACGACCAGCACGTCAGCACCCTGCAGCACCGACACCAGCAGCACCACTTATTGGGTCTCCTGGTCGTCGCCGCTGCCCTCACCGGCAAGCTACTCGTATGGACAGCTGACGCCCTATCCGAGAAAGTCATCGTCTTTGTCTTCTTCTTCTTCAACACCATGTCCCATTTCTTCAACAACGTCAACACCTTGCTCGTCCACGGCCGACGAAATAACTTCGTGGCCGCCGAGCTTTGCCACGGAGTCGACAACGCGGTACCGGCATCATTCACACAGCTGGAGAAGCATCCACAGTTTCCACTCGATTGTGACGCCCAGTGTGCCAGAGTATCCGACGACGACATCATCAACAAGTGAGGATGAATGTGAGACGACAACGACAACACACACGACTGAAAATCAATACACGACGAGTTGGATCTTGCCGTAGAGACATGGGGACTGCAATTAAGAGATGGGACTGCCAGTGATAAGGGGTCGATGCTTTAATTAAAATGGAACAAGAAGAGATCGTGTAGACTTTGTTCCATTTCTTTCTATTTATATTGATTTTGTCTTAATTCTCACTACTCTTGTATCTCCCAGAAAACAAAAACAAGCATTAATTTAGAAAAATCTCATTTTTTTCTTTTAAAAAACATCACGTAGAAAGCATTAATATTTTTGTTTTATTTCGGTGAAAACGCCACATCTCTATTTGTGTGAAAGATATTGCCCGTAAGAAACCATACATATTGTACAGAACATGAAACAGATATAGCATTGAAAGACATAAACACCAAGACCCCAGAACCGCCCAAAGTCCTAGACAGCTCTCCGCTATCATCTTCTCGTCGCTCATTCCTCATCACCCTCTTCGGCTTCTTCGCCTTCACCCCCTTCACCTTCTTCACCCTCCTCTTCATCCTCGTCATCATCATCACCCTCGCCCTCTCCACCGTCCTCGGAGCCCTCCTCATCACTACTGCCAGACCCGTCGCTGTCGCCGTCACTACCTGGGTCGTAGTCCTCTTCATCTTCGTCTTCCTCGTCTTGCAGCTGCTGTTCTGCCCGCTGCAGCTCCGTCAGACCATCGTCGGGCACAGCCTCACCGTTGGCACCGCCCTCACCACCCTCGCCGCCCTCGCCGCTCTCACCGCCGCCATTGGTCTTCTCGCCCCGTGCATTCTCTGCCAGCTCACGCTTCGCCTTGCGGCGCTCGGCCATGCTGCGGTCCTGCAGGTTGTGCCGCTGCACATAGGTCTCGCTGATGCCGCCGTAGTCTTCCTGGTCCAGCATGCCAAACTCGATCTCCTCGTTTTCGTTGTCGTTTTCGTTTTCCTTTTCGCTGCCGTCCTGGTTACCACCGCTGCCCTGCAGGTCAACTTCCACGACAATGTTAAAGGTCCGCTGCAGGACGTTGGTGTAGCTGACGGCCACGATACGGTCGAGCGGCAAAAACAGCAAGGGCTTCTTGAAGCCCCACAAAATGCCCGTGGGCAAAAAGAAGAGATAGCCGTCTTTGCTGCCGCGGAAGGCGCGCACGTGCACGGCCTTTTCTGTTGGGCGGAACGGTTGGCGGGCGGCGCTGTGGAACACTTTGGGGTCGGCGGCCACAATAATGGACCGCTGGTTGGCCAGGTACACGTTCTCGACGGCCCGCAGCTGGCCCTCGATCGCCCAGTGGAAGAGTGTGGTATAAGAGTCGGACACGGAGGCTGCGAGACCGGCCGAGGGCCCACCGACCTGGCCTGGCTTGGGTGCGGTCGCGGGGACCGTGAAAACGAGCGGCTCTGCCACGGGAGGGTTTGTTGTTGTGGCAGCACCAGAGCCGTTTGCTGTTGCTGCTGGCGGTTTCGAGAGCGAGGCGAGCGCCGAATGGCGAGGGAAGAGAATGTAGTTGTACTGCACCTGTGCCTTTTCCGGCACGGGAAGGTAGAAAACGTGTTCTAACAAGTTAGCGGTGGTTCGACCCAGATACAAGTGCAGAGAGAGGCTGAGGCTTGGGCTCACCGAAATCCTTCCAGGCGTAGACGATGCCTGGCACGGGTGCTGTCGTGTTCGTTGCCCGCGCATACAAGTAGTTTTGCGTAAAGCATAGGTCGTACTTTTTGCGCTGTGGAATCGACACCGAAATGTCCTTGATCTCGAGCAGGACAGGCTCGGTCGCTGCAGCGCTCACAATGTCGACGTCTCCCCCGTTTTGTGACGACTTGGATGGTGCCGTTCCTTGACGCGCCGGCAGCGCACTGTGTCCGTTTCCATTTCCATTTCCGTTTCCCTCGACCTTCCTCCGCTTGTGCGCCGGCTCGTCGCCATTTACACCGTGCACCTGCTCGTAGACATAGCCGGCAATGCTGTTGAAGAGCGGTGTGCGCGCCGGCGACTCTGCAGCGGCTGCCCGGATCTGTTCGACGAGGTCTGGTCGCGACTGGAACGCGAGGCTGAGCCTCTCCAAGTCGAGGCTGGCCATTGTGGGGGGTGGTTGTGATGTGGAAGGTGTCGGTTTGTTCAGTTCGTTAATTCGTCAATTCTTCAACCAGATACGATGTCGCGCCGCTTGATCAGTTGTTTTGTTGGTGTCGGCTCAAAATCTGTCGTGGTGTGGTTATTGTTGATTTTCTGTGTAAACGCGTCGTTGAGAAAGCAGATGCATTGGCCAGAACACGCTGATTAGGGAAGTGCTCCAAAACCTTACACACAGGAAAGAGCGACCTGCAGGCACTGGTGTTTTGCGTACTCCGTTTGGTTGGTTCGTTTTAGCGCCCGGGGGTGGCAAACGGTTGGCAGAGATTTGGGTGAGATCGGGCTAGGTTGGCTTGAATGGCTCGAATGGCTACGGGCAGTTTCCCATTTCAGGGCACTTTGTACCTTTTTACGACAGAGCGGGCTCAAACGAAACCCCCTTTACACTTTAAACGTCATGTGACATGTTTTAGGAGGGAGCTGTCAATTCTTATAGACGTTTAAAGACATACGAGCACAATATGATGCATTCTAGTAGAGTAAACTATTCAATTCAAGATAGAAAACGCAAGTAGAAAGACGACGAGTAGATAAATAAGATAAGTAAAACGGGAGAAGGCGAGGAAAACGACAAAAAGACCCGAAGCCACAAAATGCAGCAGTTTGAACTGTAAACGTGCCACAAAGAGGAGAGCGAGATAGACGGGAAGCGGTAAATAAAGGCAGAAATAACTCCACGGCGCCGAGAAGGAAGGACAAGAACGTCTGTGTATATGAGAAGCGAGAAGAGAAAATGCAAAGAAAAATATGAGAAAGGAACGACATTAGACATTGCATGCCGTGAAACGAGAAATGATGCTTCATTTGAGTGTGAGAAGACTGCCAGAAAAGAAAGGAAGGTTATGGAGAATATGAAGAAAGAAAAAAGAAAATTTGAAGAATAGAGAAAGAAGAAAACATATGGACAGAAGAAGGAAATAATCGGGTAATGTAAAAGGAAAGAAATCCGGAATGCGCCCTCAATGCAGTTGGAAAAAAGCAAAAGTTTATCTGTAAGAAACCAGGATATGGGAATGAGACGAAGAAAATGATAAGGAAAGAAACGTTAAAGAGGCCGAGACGTCTTGCCTACAGGCCATCACCGACACAAAAGAGCTCAATCTCGCCGACGCCCGCATTGTACATGTTGCGCATGCCGTCGCGCCACTCCATGAATGCAATCTGGATGTCGTCGTCGCTCTCAATGCTCACAAAGTCGCCGTCCTCGTCACGGTACCGCAGCTTGAGGTTGCCCTTGCCAATGCTGCTGTTGGTAAACCGCGCCAGCTTCGCATCGATGCGGTCCACCAGCGACTGGTACGTAATGTTGAACGCCACAACTAGCGTCATGTAGTTGGACGTGTCGTAGTTGACCTTGACTTTGAGCTGCGTCGGGATCGGCAAATCAGAACTGCCAAGCATGCCGGATGTGCCCAGACCGGGTGTGCCGGCGCCGAGCGGCGGTGATGCGGCGCCCATGTCGTTTTGTTGGGGCGGGGGTGCACTCGTCGGTCCCGGTGTCGTCTGGCGCGGGTGAATAGGCTGTGTCGGGAACTGGGCCATGGTGGCACCATACGAAGCAGTCAGCTGAGTTTGCTGCTGCTGCTGCAGACGGCTGGCCTGCACGCCAGGGCTCTGTGTACTCGTCCGGATCGGCAGGTCGTTGCGCGGGCTGCCAGTGTTGGACCGCGGGATCGTCGAGTCGTGACGCTCGTGGGCCATGTGCAGGTGCGGTGGGATGCCGGGCACAGCAGGGATGTTGCCCTGGCTGCCACCGGGTGTCCTCCGAGCCGGCTGGTTCTGGATGTCGGGTGTGCTGTAGCTGCGGCTGCGTTGCTGTTGCGACAGCGTCTGCGGATTCTGCGACATGACGGGCATCGAGGGACCGCGCGGGTTGCGGCCACCGTTGCTACCGGGTCCGCCGTTGACCATGCCGTAAGCATTGGATGGCGAGGGACCGTCACGCGAGGGCGCGCGCGGCATTGCTGGTGCTGTGTAGCGGTTGGTCTCGCCATCCCAGCTGGGCTGTGGTGTGCCGACCTTGGAAAACGAGTAGCCGGCGCCGGGCGGGAAGAAACCGGATGTTGTGCTTGTGCGCGACGACACGGGCGATTCGGCGACGGGCGAGAAGTAAGAGTCGCCGCCACGCAGGCTGGGCGAGGACGCTTGCTGTGGCGGTAGTTGCTGTGTCTGGACGCTGAGCTGACCGGGGAGCAGAGGCAGAGGGAACTTTGGTGGTGGTTGGCGCATCATGCCGGCGAGGGACTGTGCGCTCTCGGTGCTGACGGAATGTGTGCGTAGTGGCTGACCGTTGAACTGCTGCTGCTGCTGTTGCTGCTGCTGTTGCTGCTGCTGCTGTCCTTGCTGGTTCATGACAAGGTAGTCGTCGTCATCATCGGGATCCTCTGCGTAGGGGTTCTCGATGGCGGCGACACCACCGGCCGAGGTCTGCATCCATGCAAAGCTGGGTGCTGCCTGCTCAGGGCTCTGGTCGGGCCGCGGTGCGTTGAGCTTGCGCTGCAGGTCGAGGCCGGCCGCCCACTTCTTCATGGACTCTTCGTTCTGGAACTTGATGACAAAGCTCTCGACGCCGGGATCGCCCTTCCACCAGATCTGGACGGTGTACGAGCCAGGCCGCGAGAAGAACAGGACCTCGGTGACATTGGTCATAAAGATGCGCCCCTTAAGCTGCAGCTTGGCATTCTTGTTCCGGGTCTTGGGTCCTGTCGACTTGGTCTTGTCCTTCTTGTCCTTGCTCTTGTTGGGCGTAATCTCCTTGCAGCAGAGCAGGATGCACTCGAACAGGTAGATCTCATAGTCTCTTTCCTGTTCGCTCTTGCTCGTAATCACTGTGTACACGCCGTGCTGCAGAAGCTTGCCAAACTGGTCAACACGGTGGCTCTTCCAGTCGTCGACGCGGCTCTTCAGTTCCTCCAACGCCTCTTCCAGCAGATCGCGGTTGACGGCTTCGTTGGCCTTTTGCAGCGCACGCTCGGCGGCGGCGATACCGGCGTCCAGATCGAGACGCTCGTCTTCAAACTCGCTCTTCTTGTGCAGATCCTTGAGGAGCAGCGGGTACTTGACGAGACGCTGCATCGGCTTGAGCAAAAAGCCGTCGAGGGTGTTGAAGTCGCAGGCGACGGGATGGTTGGCGGAGCGGATCTTGTCAAAGTAGTTCTGGGCGAGCTGCGCGGCTTTGCGCTGGTTGGCGATGAAGGGTTGGTAGATGTTGAAGGACTCCTCAAAGGCGACAAAGGGATTGCCCCACTGCTGGGCCTTTTGAGGTACGGAGTTGGTCGACTCGATGCGGATCAAGAAACGGCGCTGGACGTCGAGGATGGCGTTGATGTTGAGGAAGATCTGGTGGACGACGTCGCCGTTGATAATGCCACGCTGCTCCAACGTCTTTTTGAGATCGTGCAAGTTTTCGAGATCCTGGACGTACTTGCGCTCCGTGTCAACCAGTTCGCGCACAATGTAGTCGCGGTAGCTGAGTTGCGAGGCGGGGCCGTCGACTTCCTCGTCAACGGAGTCGACGTGCAGCAGCAAGCCGCGCTCTTTGGCGAGATCGAGAACGTGGTTGACCACAGTTGTGACCTAGTGAGGTGAGGTTAGTATATACTGAAGGGTACAAAATGAAAGACACTGTAGAAACATAGCCCACCTTAACGAAGCCTGTCGTGTCGGTACCGATCAGATCGGCAATGACAAAGCACTCGGATGCCGGTATGCTCAGGTCGCTGAGACACGCGCGGATGAACTTGAAGGCGGCAATCTTGGCCCGCTTCATGTCGCTGGCCTCCATGTCGCTCTGGGCCAGCACCAGCGGCTCGGCCGGTTGTAGAGAGTTGTAGATGGCCAACAAAGGCAGGCCGGATCGGAACATCTGCCACAGACCCTCAACGGGGTCACCGCTCGTGACATCGCGCTCCAAGTGCTCCAGCTCTTGCAGGTACTCCTCAAAGTTAGGCACCTGGGCGAGCCGCTGCTTGAGGGCCACACAGATCTGGTAGAGCGACCGAGACGCATCGGCCTTTTGGTTGATAATGTTGCTGGTGGCCACGACCAGGCCTGTGACGGGCGGACTGGCCAGAGTCGTTTGGCTGGCGAGGGAGGTGAGAGAGGTGGTGCTCATGAAAGCCGTGGTACCGGACATCTGGGACGAGCGCGGTAAGCCGGCGCCGCTGCCGCCTGAGACGCTGCTCATGGTATTGCGTGTGGGGGCAGAGCCGTTTGCGCCGGCGGGGGTGGTGGAGGAGAAGAGCGGCGCAGTATTTGTTCTTAACAAGGGCGCATGCGCCATGGCTGCTCCATTCGCCGGGGGGCGTGAGTCGAGTCGGCGTGCCTGGGAGAGGTGGACTGTTGTTGAATCCTGTCTCCAGTTGTTGCGGTCGAGGTCAAAAAGGTGAGTCGAAAATGAGAATGGCGGGTTTAGAGGGGGTGGTCGACAGCGTTGTCGTGGGGCGAAGGAAAGCGGTCGGGACGTAAGTCAAAAGATCGATCGATGAAAGAATAGACGAAGCCGAACAAAGAGAAAGTCGCCGAACAGGGTCGCAGCGGGAACGAAGGTGTCGAAAGGGTCCTGCAAAGACAAGGAAAGAAAGCGGTGACCGCGTGCGAATTGGCGATAAGCGCTTTGTGCTGAAAGCGAGGCGATTAGGAGACACCAAGCGGGAGGGCGAAGAGGGGACTGGAATCAGTATCGTTCTCGTCAAAGAAAGCCAACGGTCGCGTCGTCGCGAGGCATGCGTCGGGGAACTGTGAGAAAAAAAAGGTCGAAAGGTCAACAGCCGAAATGCAAGATGCAGGCGGAGGATTAGACCACAGTGTGCGTTAGTGGGTTGCGTTCAAAGTGTGGTGGTGGAGGGCGGAAATCGGTGAGCAGATAAGGACTGGGGGTTCGAGATCGTTTAAAAGGCGGCGAAGGATGGCTGGTGACGAAAGCCGGCGAAAACGAAGCCAGGAAAACAAGAGACAAAGGCACAACCAGGTCGACGTTGCAAGATGCAGGAAACAGAGGGCGTGCCCCAGATGCAAGAACCACTGGGAAGGAAAGAGCGAAGATGCTGTGTCGGGTCGCCCTTTCTGAATTTGGGACGTGGACGTTCGAAAAGGAAGGGGTGCAGAAAGGCAAAAAGGAAAAAAAGGCAGGAACGACGGATGGGGATTATCAGGGGGGGCAGACAAGGCGGGCGGTTGGTCGGGAAGATTTGAGTGGATGTGACAGTACGTCGTAGTGGAGGGCGAAGGAGTCTACTAGGAGTCTAGGAGTGAACTACGGGCCTTGGGCAAAGATGGAGGGGGGAAAGAACGAGCAAGGCAAGAAGCGCCTGGCGGGGGTGAAAAAAGGAAGGGGGGATGGAGACTAGAAGTGGAGAACGCGGCCCAGAAGAAGCCAAGTACGTTGTATTACTGTCCAAACAAAGAGCAGTTTCTGGACAGGGAAGGTAGGGAACGACCGGGAAGGCAAGAGCCAGCGAGGGACCTACGCTGCACGGGGCAGGAACGGGCACTGTCCCCTGGACCCTAGGAAGGAGAAGGACTTTCAGAGAAAGAGTGCACTTTGCAAGCGTTTTCCATGGCGAGGAACAGGCCATAGCGAGCGCTAGAGGACCCTAGAAAAGGGGCAGCGATAGCGCTAGTAGCTTTCCGGAACACAGCTGGCGCTATCTGGACAGACAGTATGAGTACACGCTAAGCACAGTGCACAGGCACATGCTCTCACTGTTGCTGCTTCGTTTTGGTGGTTTTGGTTGTTTTGGTGTTTTGGTCGTTTTTACCCATTTTGGGTTTTGGGCGGTTTTCAGCATTGACTCTGTCAACGTCTTTTGTTTCAAATTGCGACTATCTACGCTAGTCTCTTGACAGACTGCGCGAACCCTGGCTTCTCTCGCAGAAAAGAACATTCTACCCTCTCTATGCAGGGTGGGGGAAACGATAAGGGGGGGACAGATAAAATGGGGATGGGTTTGCGAGAAATAGGGGTGGTAATGTAAAATGACGAGGTCTTTTCTGGGCGTGGATGGATGTCGACAAGGTGAGGGTAATGAGGGTAATGAGGGTAATGAGGGTAATGAGGGTAATGAGGGTAATGAGGGTAATTGCGTTGATACGGGCAAGATTGAGTCGAAAAGGAGATGCATCATCAGGACAGGGGTTGATGGAAAGGATGGACAGGATGGAAAGGGGGAGATTTATCGCGCGCGCACGCCGAGTGTGGAACGCGCACTCGACGTTCTCGAGAAAGGGTAAAGAATGCAGATGCAGATCAACAAGCAGCTGATATGAAGAACAGAAAAAGTGTGGCCTGCGCCGGATTCCGCCAACCTGCAGATGGACAAATAGATTGGTGGACGTAGATGGTGACGACGTGACTGTGCCTGCAGGTGGATGTAGAAACTTTGTGCCTGCATGCTGGGCATCAAGAACAGAGATACGTACATGTACTATTTCGAGGCCCCTCTACCACGTACGGAGTACAATGTGCGGAATAGAACGCCCAGGCCACCTTGTTTGATGTTCCGGGAACCCGTCGAGGGTGGTGCGATTTGGCGTCCGAGACACCTCGATGCCGTTGTCTCAGCTGGAGCGTATGGGGCATGAACATGAACATAGACATGGGCATAGACATGGGCATAGACATGAACGTAGACATGAACAGAGAGACAAAATAGGCTTCCCGTGATATAATATGACCAGTCTTCTTCTTTATTTTGCAAAGTGCACAAATAGTCCGAAAGGGCGTTTTCTCGATATTGCGGGCGGACCCTCCCATACAAGACCTTCCAGAAGCTGTCAGACAGGAAGGAACGAAGAAAGACGCAGAGAACGGGCAGACGGATAGATAGGCAGACGACGGGCAAAAAACTAGTCTGTTGGCCGTTGAAACAGCCCGTTTATGCAAACAAGGCCTGCCGGCTTGGGGGCTGTCAGGCAGGAGAGATAAAATAGAAATAAAAAACAAATACGAACGTACAGGTTTCATCCGTTCCAGCCTGAACATTGAATAAACATAAAGTCACGTGGAGCATATGGATCTGTCTCGGGTCCAGAAAGGGCCGTGGGAAAGTACTTTTGCGTCATGAGATCGCAGATGGCTTTACACAGGGTACTTTGAAGATGACGATAGTTATTCTACAAAGCTGTCCCGTACGGGTCGGACAAGCTGCAGACACATCGGCCCATCGTCTTGATATCAAATCAGCGCTACTCTACGGAGTATGGCGCTCTGCACTTGCCTTGTCTCCCGTAAACCCTGCAAGATACAGTGGGGACCTGTTTATATGGCAGGCGAGGCAGGTGTGATATGCCCTTCATCAACAGTGGCATTTTTACGACGTAGTTCGTACACAACTTACCAACTAATGGACATCATGAGATCACTACACTCTTACCGCCCTGACAAGGCTGTGAAATGCATTCCTGTCCCTCGCCTGGTGACTGGTCGTTGCCGGCGGACTTGTATGTGAAGCGCTTGACCCACCGCACCTTCCTCGCCAATACGCCATAAGGCTAGCCGCCGAGAAACAGAAGGTGCGGCCTGGCCCACTCAACGCCGACCTCAACGGGACATCGTGAGCCAGTCAATATGCCGGGGGCAGTGACTCTTTTCGTTCTCACTCATTTTTTTATTTATCGTTAAAAAGAGATCGGCACGAAAAAAAGACAGCCTCCGCCAATGTGAGGTCTGACCACCCGGAGAGACGTGCATACAGGTAAAGGCCAACGTCCGTACTGGGCACATATCGTAGCACGGCGTGTGCTCTGAATGCCTGTAAATCACGAAAGCACAGGAGCACGTCCTCAGTGCGACCTTTCGTGCCCCATCTGTGTTCCGTACTCCATATTGTGACTCGTATGTTTATTTTGACGGTGAAATGATATTGTTGTCGTTTGTGCGGCCGTCGCAGTTTACAGCCAAAGTCGCACAGCGACAATACTGGCCCCTGATTGGCCAGCCTGCCCAATGCCCAACCCATTGCCCCACTCTTGTCCGTCGCTCTTTCCCTCTCCAAGCGGCGATCAGCCTGCCTGCCAGCCAGCCCCAGCTTAGCAACACAGAGCAGGAGCGCCCAGGCTACCGTCACGTCCCTTCCGCCAACGTTCAGTGTTGACCACTCATCATCAACGCCCGAATTCCAACTCACGACAACGGCCAGTGACTTCCACATCACATCCAGAGCAACGGCGACAGCTGACGATTCGACACACACCAGCATTACAAGCGGTTATTGTGACGACTTTGCGGTCACATTAGCCTCGCACACGACACCAACCCCCCCCACTTCCTTCGCGTCCGACGAACCGCGATCCGTCGAAACCAAAAAACAAAAGCATTCCATCGCGATCCATCGATATCAACGTCATTTAGGGGCATCAAAGTGGCATAACCCGCTCCAGGGACATCATCGTCGGGTTCACAGCCACACGATGGACCCCTTCCAATCGCAGCAGCCGGACGAGGGCTACTCCGAAGACCCGCTGTCGGCGTCCGGGTCGCTAGCTGTGTCGACAAAAGCAGCTGCCGGCGATGCCGAAGGCGGTCTCCCCCAGGCCCTGTCACGGCACATCTCCTCGCTCTCCGTTGCCAACAAGATCCGTGAGTATTTCCGCGCCTAAATTTGATTCAACTCGTCTAACGGTTGTGCAGAACTCACGGAAGCCCTCCTCGATAGCTTGCCGACGAGCGCCATCGCCCAGATCGTCCAGAAACTCAGCCCCCGCCTCTACATCGACTTCATCCGCTACTTGCCCGCCGAGATCTGCCTCAACATCCTCGGCTACCTCGACCCGCTGTCCCTGATCTCGGTCGCCCGCTCGTGCCGCGCCTGGTATAGCCTGGCTCTGGACCGCAAGCTCTGGGAAAGGCTGTATTATCTGGAAGGCTGGAAAACCGTTCCGTCGGAGCTGAAGAAATGGGAAGAGACCATCAACCGCGATCGGCCGGCACCACATGACGAAGAAGCAGGCGGCGGCGGACACACTTCGAAGCGGCGGGCCATTGCCTGGACCCGGCGTGCAGCCGACGGCGACCGGGACCATGTGATGCTGGACGCGGACCGGCCGTGGAAGTCGGACATGACGGCCGTCAACTCGATACCAGAGGGAGATGTGTCGTCGAGCCTGTTCGGTAACACCGACAGAAAGGGCAAAGAGATTGCCAACAACATTGATTCGTCAGCCGTCACATCCTTCTCTTCCGTATCTACCGCAACCTCGTCGTCTTCTTCGGCAAGCAAAAAGGGCAAGCAGCGCGCAACATCGCCACCACCACAGGCAGCCCCCGTCCGCGAAGCAGCCCCCGAGGGCCTGCCAAAGCCAAGTCTGTGGGTGATGGACGGTGCCAGCGGCAAGTACCGCATGAATTGGAGGCACCTGTACACCCTTCGCCGACGGCTCGAGACCAACTGGGAGCTTGGCAGGTACACCAACTTCCAGTTCCCGCACCCGGACTACCCACAAGAGGCGCACGGCGAGTGCATCTACACCATCCAGTTCAACCAGGAGTATCTGGTCAGCGGCAGCCGTGACCGCACCATCCGCATCTGGAACCTGCAGACCCGCCGTCTGGCGCGCATGCCCTTTGTCGGCCACCGCGGCTCTGTGCTGTGCCTGCAGTTCGACTCGGACCCGGAAGAGGATCTGATGGTGTCAGGCAGCAGTGACTCCAACGTGATCCTGTGGCGCTTCTCGACGGGTGAGATCCTCCAGCGCCTGCACCGCGCCCACCGCGAGCCCGTCCTCAACGTCAAGTTTGATAAGAACATTCTGGTGACATGCTCCAAGGACAAGACGATCAAAATCTTCAACCGGAAGCCCCTCAAGCCGGGTGACCTGGGTTATTTTGGTGCCGAAGGCGGAAGTAAGCATGCACCTCAGGTCAACCCTGTGCCCATCAACCTGAAGAACTACGGCTATGATGAGGACGCGCTGGCGCGCCTGCCGCTCAAGCCTGCCTACACCATGATTGGCAGCCTCGAGGGCCATAGCGCTGCCGTCAATGCTGTCCAGATCTACGGTCGTGAAATTATTTCGGCGTCTGGTGACCGCAACGTCAAGATCTGGGACTGGCCGAACCAGCAGTGCATCCGGACGCTTGTGGGACACAGTAAGGGCATCGCCTGTGTGCAGTACGATGGTCGGCGGATCGTGTCTGGTAGCAGCGACAACGAAGTCAAGGTGTTTGACCGCCGCACGAGTCTTGAGGTCGGCAGTCTGCGGTCGCACTCCAACCTCGTGCGTACCGTTCAGGCCGGCTTTGGTGACCTGCCGTACAGCGCTGAGGAAGACGAGAAGGCAGCTGCGCAGATGGACCAGCGGTACCTTGAGGCTGTCCAGAACGGCACCTTGCCTATCAACCCGAACCAAGCGCGCCGTCGCCACCGCGGCAGCAACCGACCTAACGGGTCGTCGTCTGCCGGTGCGAATGCTGCCGATGATGACGATGACGACAACGGCATGTTGCGGCCCGAGAATATTAGGTATACAGGCGCTAAGTTGCCTCCTGGTGGTGGTGGTGGCCAGTACGGCCGCATCATTTCCGGTTCCTACGATACGACGATCATTATCTGGCGCCGCAACAAGTACGGCATGTGGAAGCCGCAGCACCACCTGAAGCAGGAGGAGGCAGCTGCAGCAGCCTCGGCCGCCACATCGAGCGCAACTAATGCTCTGCGCATTGCCCGGCGCCAAGCTGCTGCAGCGGCTGCCGCGGCCGGCGAACCGGGCGGCCAGCCATTGACACAGGCAGCACTTGGCGCGTTCCAACAGCAGGCTGCCCAAGGTACCCCTTCAGTAACACCACAGGTGTCTGCCATGCACGTCGACCTGCCGGATGCTGGCGCCTCCTCTTCGGCAGCAGCAGCAGCTGCTGCGTCAACACAAACACAAACACCTGTCCAAGCACAACTG
Organism: Sporothrix pseudoabietina; assembly: GCA_019925295.1. NCBI lineage: Eukaryota > Fungi > Ascomycota > Sordariomycetes > Ophiostomatales > Ophiostomataceae > Sporothrix > Sporothrix pseudoabietina. Next base: position 59,540 of record JADHKS010000017.1, on the reverse strand, counting down.
GCGCACCTCATCGACGACTTGATTGCCCAGGGTGTGCACGCTCTGCAGCAGGCGCTGTCTACGTACCCAGACCTGCTCGAGATGCAGCCCACACTGCAGGCTGCCATCGACCGCCACCCGAGCCCCTTTGTCCGTTCACAGCTACGTCAGGCCGTCAGCACGGCCCTGGTTAGAGCCCAGATAGTTCAGGCCCAGAACGGCGGGAACGGGGGTGCCGGTGGCAATGCGTCGTCGGCGTCTACACAGCCGGCGCCGGGCACACAAGCTGAGGGAAGCAGCGCACAGGCCGGCACGCAAGCTCCTCCTGCAGCAGCCACGGCTGCACCACTGTCGACTGTGATTGCCCCACACACTGTTTCGCTGGCTGCCGTCGAGAACCACAGCCAGCAGCAGGTCGCCGTGCCGCCTGCGCCGCCCGCTCCCCAGGCTGTTGCCGCAGCAGCAACCGCCGCCGCCGCTGCTGCCGCCACTGCGACTGGTCCGCCTCCGCACCACCCTCACATGCACGCCGCCGCTGCAGCCGGCCATGCTGCTGACGACCCGGTTAATGCAGCCCGTGTCTTTAAGCTGCAATTTGACGCCCGCCGCATCATTTGCTGTAGTCAGACGCCCATCATTGTCGGATGGGACTTTTGCAACGGCGACCCGGAGCTGGAGGAGGCCTCGCGGTTCTTCGGGACGATTGAGTAGGGGGGGACCGACAGGGAAGTCATAGTTGGGCGTTGGGATCTGTTGATTTGATTTGCATTGCGTCACATTTTTGTTTATTTTTTGCTTTCTGAGTCGGAACCAGTCTGGCGGAGAAGGCAGCATAGCTAGGACATATCAATATTTACAGCGTGGCAATCAATATTTACAGCATGGCACGTTTCGTGCGTATCTACAAGTACGGAGTACGGTAGAAAAGATTATATTGCTAGTACTGAAATGCAGCAAAACGTAGAACAGACGGCCCTTCGCCTCAGCCGGCCACCTCCTTGACCTTGCCGTCGGTTTGCGGCGCCTCGTCGATAAACTCGGGCACCTCGTCCTGCATGAAGCTTGGCACGCCCACAGCGCCGCCCAGTTCTGCCTCCAGCTCAACATCCGCACCCAGCGCTTCCAGCTCTGCATCGAGCTCGGCCTCGTCCACGTCCTCGGGAATGTCGTAGCTCCGCCCCAGCGTCTCCTGGATCTCGTTGCTCACATCCATCAAGTCCGCCATCTCGTCCTGCAGCCGCTCAATCTTGTCCAGGTCCACCTTGCCAAACTGCTTCTTCATGTCCTTGCTCGCCGTCTCCATCGCCGCAATCGTCGTCCGCACATTCGTCATGCTGTCTGTCATGCCCTGGAACCGCTCCATATTGAACACTTGGGCTTCGTAGTTGGTCCGCTCGCCCTCGTACTGCTTGCGGCGCTTCAGCACCTCAATGGCCCGTTTCCGCAGCGCCGTCTTGCCCGGCGACCCGTCGCGCATGTTGGCCATTTTGGAGTTGAGGGCGGTGAGCTGGGCGTTGAGAGTGGCAATCTTGGAGTCCAGGGCCTCGATGCGCTCGTTGGACGTGGTGACGGCATTGTTGAGGCTGGGCTTGGGGGCTTTGGAGCCGCCCGTACCCCAGAAGCGCTGCATCGTGGGAGGGGGGGGAAGAAGAGGAGCAGGGCGGTATGAAGGAAAGAAGACGTTTTAGTATCGATATTGTATTCGCAATGTCGTTGGACGATGCCAAAGCGCGAAATCGAAAACGCAAAATCGAGAGCGAAATAGGAGCGCTTGTCGATGGAGAGGAGTGGGCGCGGGGTCGAGACTTGTTGGAATGGGTACGTGTGGTAAAGGAGAAGAGGTCGCAGTAGTCGCAGTAGTCGCGCAAGGGTGTGCTGTGCAAGAATCGTTGGTCGAGATATCGAGAGTTGTCAGGATGGTGATGTTTGAGGAATGAAGACACCAAGTTGACTCTGTGTCCGTCGCAAGGAAGGAGCAATGGGCCACCCGAGCGTTAGTGTTGCCCCTCCGATGACATATCTTCTAGGCCCAAAACAACAAGGCTGAAGGTTTTAGAGTCCGAGGCAGGCGACGTCAGTGGACAGGCAGCCATCAACTCGGCCTTTAGGTGTCTGGGCCCTTGTGCTGTGGATTTAGGCAGGCCTGCAAAAGTTTGGCGCATTAAAGGGAAGGTCTGGTATTTACACTGCAGCATCAACCCGAATAACAACCACATATCGGCCACTTTTTCATATTTGGAAGAAGAGAATTGTTTAAATACGAGCACTAGACACTGCAACGGTCAGATAGAGATTAACAAACACCTTATCGTGAGGTTATTGAGTCTTTTGGGGTTGAAGTGTGCTATCAACCATGCTTCTGTCTCTCCAGCTACCTCTTTTCGTCAAGTCAACATTCACAATCAAACAAAGTCCGTGGACTATTTTCTGTGGTAGGAACCTCTCGAAATAGACGTAAATGTGCAACTTATTGGGGACAAACAAAAATGCTGCTATGTATAATTTATTTGTGCATTTATAAGAAGAGTCTAAAAATATCCTTTTCTTTTTTTTTCTTCTTTTCTTTTTTTTTTTTTTTCTTAAAAAAAGAAGAAAAGAAAAAAAACTGTCCATTCTACTAGAAACGTAAGAAGGAAATTCGTAACTTTGCTTTGTGAAGGGGCAAGCCGTCCGATATACAATGAGCCCGCGAAGATGACCTTGATATAAAAGCTGTTTTATTTTGTCGTATTCTTGGTAAAATCAAACGCGGTGTGGAAAGAGCAGGACGAGGAACAACGCAGGAAATCAGCAATGCCACCTAGATGTCATGATTTAAGACTTCCACAAACCCACGAGGCATACTTCAACATGTCGTTGCATTCTTGAGTCTGGAACAGACCGGGGCAGCATGCACATAATTTATTCGGCTTTCAAGGACCGGCATCCATCGAAGCTGCTGCCTCAAATCGAATGTCGAGAGCCTCAATTCCCCAGCAAGGCATTGAGACCTAGGCATACAATCTGTTCAACGAAACCGCTTCAGCAATAGACATGCTTTTTTCTAACCGCCCAGGGTCGTTGCAGTGGTCCAGCACCGCCGCAATATTTGCACTTTTATATTTCTGCGCATTGGACTTGACCAATGACAACCTATGAACGTGCCATATTTTATCGCCTTTTGCCAGCTCATGCATCTCTGGGCCGTTGCCACGTAAAGCCAAAAGTGCATTTTACGACAAGGGACATGTGCACACCGCTACAACGAAGTGAGGCTGGTCAACGTGTGGCAGCTTGGTGGCAGAGCGCCTACGCACTTGGCTGGCATTGGGCGTGCGTGCTTCCTGCAAGGTAGTCGTGCGTTTAAGGGCGGCTGCATTTTGATTCTGTTCAATGTATCTGTACCAAGAACGTCCCGCATATGGGGTTGGGTTTGCGGGCACGTTTCTATCTCAACTGAGTTCGCCCCTCTCGTCCCTCTTCTCGTCCCTATTCTTCCCCCCCCCCTCTCTTCCCCTTCTCTTCCCCTTCTCTTCCCCCTTCTCTTCCCCCTCTTATCTACGTCTGACAGCTACTATTGATTCGACATTTGCAGTGTTGAACATCATATTTTTGTCTTTGACTATTTGAATTAATATCATTGGGAAAATACTCTATCACAAAACTGTTGCCACCATCTTATACCGTATCCAATTCCCTGTCTTTCTTACCCAGCATACCGACCCAGCTTGCCCGCAACATATTCCACAGAATGGATCCTCTGAGCGTCATTGCGTCCAGCCTCGCTCTCATCCAGGCAGCTGCTACGACTTACACAAAGATCCACGATATCAGGGGCCTGCCCAAAGCCTTTGACCGGGTCAACGAGAGCCTTGGCCTGGCCGAGTTGACTCTTATCAAGGCCCGTGACGGCCTCGCCGGGCAAAACGACAACCGACTTGACCGCGCGATCGAGCCGCTTACACGTCGCTGCGAGGAAAAGATCAAGATCCTTGGCAACATCTTCAATGAAGTGGACAGCAGCAGGAGCGTGCAACTGCAGGGGCGAACATGGACGGTTGCAGCACCAAAGTACCGTGCCATCCTTCTCAAATTGGGAACGGGCCACAAAGTCGAGTCTCTCATGCAAGAAATTTTGGCAGATTTGGCCAACTTGGGCCAGTACCATGTCTTTGGTCTCACAACCGAGTCCCAAGTTGCACAATTGCGAAGAGACATCGAGGAGCTCGCACGAGTCGAGCCTTCAATGCCTGACTCGGACTTCTCGACGACGACGCAAAACATTGCCGAAGGAGGAACAGGCTACCAGAACACAAACTATGGTGCGAACCAACAGCTCAGCATGGGATCTGGGCATCAATACAATGCGCAGACAATAAACTTTGGTAAGGACAGTAAATAATCAAATTTCTTTTTAACTGGTATAATGAAAACTAATTGAGCCTTGCAACGTAGTTCCCAGTCCCTATACGAGCCACTACCGTGAGAAACGTATCTCGATCATGCGATCCCTCCAAGCAGCAGCGTACAAGGACAATATGAATGTCAATCCGAGTCCTGTTTCCGGTACATGCGAATGGTTCCTTGGGCACGAGCAGTTCAAACGTTGGTGCGAGAGCCTGAGCTCGTCACTGCTTTGGGTCTCAGCGGATCCCGGTTGTGGAAAATCCGTCCTGGCGAAGCATCTAGTGGATAAAATACTGAGGCGAAAATACCCGTCGAGTACAATCTGCTACTTTTTTTTCAAAGACAACAATGACAAGAGTCAAAGCTCAGCAAAAGCCGCAGTTCAGTGCATACTCCATCAGGTCTTCACGCAAAGACCAGAGCTCCTTACCGATAGGATCGTTGACCGATTCGAGATGGGCGGTGGCTACGATACTGGGTCCCCGCAGGATGTGTGGGACATACTTGTCACAGCTGTATCCCAATATGGGCGCCCCATAAATGTGGTTTGCGTCTTGGATGCGATGGATGAATGCGAAAGCGACAGACAGACTCAGCTTATGGAGATCCTGTGTGACTTCTACAAAAGGGCTACAGAGTCGACTACCGGACTTCCAACCTTCAGCATCAAGATGCTTATCACCAGTCGACCCACGGGCACGATCAGAAAAGGATTTCATCCACTTCAAGATGAGGGCTTCCCTCTAATACACCTGAGTGGGGAGAATGATGACGAGATTCAAAAGATCAAGGTCGAGATCGACCTTGTTATCAAAGCGAGGGTTGAGAGCCTACAGTCCTACCTTCTTTTCGACAACAGGGAGAAAGATCTGTTGTTGCAGACGCTCCAAAGATTCGAGAACAGGACGTACTTGTGGGTTCATCTAACTCTCGATGTCGTCAAACGCCAGTTTGACAAGCACATGGACCTGGCGAGCATCACAACCACTCTGCCACCCAGCGTGGATGCAGCATACGAACGTATGCTATCGACGAGCACCGACGAACAAACTGCGAGGCGTCTTTTGCATATCATCCTTGCCGCATTCTGGCCGATGACAGTGCAAGAAATGAATTTCGCCCTGGCCATTCAGCCACACCACAAATCCTGCGACCAGGTGCAGCTAACTTCGGAAAGCCTTTTCCCTGAATATATCCGAGGGCTTTGTGGACTTCTCGTGACAATCGTTGACTCAAAAGTCTATCTTCTCCACCAAACTGTGAGGGAGTTTCTTACTCGGGACAACGAAGTCGACAGCGATAGTTGCTCGAGCACGCCTGGTACAGCACCTGTGTGGAAATCATCACTCCAACTGCAAGAATCCCACCGTGTCATCACCGATATTTGTTTCTGGAACTTGAGCTTTCTAGAAGTACAGTTAGCAGCTCCTAGAACAGAGAACAGTGATAGCAATGTTGGTTCCGAGACTACACTATACCTCGAATTGATACCCTCCTTCAAAGTAAACCAAATTCTCAAGGAACGGATCTTCCTTACATATTCTGCTTTGAACTGGGTCGACCACTTCATTGCATGTGGGACGGCAGCGGACACTAATTCTGCCATGTCTCTTGTGTGTATGGGCGCGCCGCAACATGGGCGCTTCCTGACATGGTTCGACAATTCGTTCGTGACTACAAGGGGCAGTTATCCTAATGGCTTTACCAGCCTAATGATTGCATGCTACTATGGTCTTGACCAGGTTGCCAAAACTTTGTTACAAGACCCCAGCGTTGATGTGAATGCAAGAGACAGCGAAGGCCGAACCGCATTGCATTGGACATCAGAAATGATATTAGAAATAGGACATAAACTAGACTGGTACTATAGTCGCCCACCGAAAGAGATAGATCGAGAAGTGCAAATTGACCTGGCAGTATCTCGAAAGGAACGATATACGGCCATCGCTGAATCGCTACTCAGCGCGGGTGCTGGTACCGAAATAGCGGCCAATTCTGGGGGAACACCGTTGCATGTGGCTGCATCTATGGGGAGCAGAGCTATCACACAGATGCTGTTAAAGGCTGGTGCAAATGTCAATGCAAAGACCAGCACCGGGGCAACTCCTTTGCTTCTAGCCTGCTTTGGCCACCATGTGAAGTGGTCGAGGAACTTTGGTCGCCCCGAGTTAACCGATCCGACGTTGGCAGACCTCCCTGGTACCCCTTATCACGACGAATTTTTAGAGCTCATGCAGATGCTACTCGATGGAGGTGCGGACGTTAATGCTATTGCCAAGGAAGGCAACGGCTCGTTAGCGGCAGTGATGGATTATGGATTTTCGCCGAGAGCCATAAGTATGCTGCTCGATGCAGGCGTAGACATTTATGCTACCGACAAAAACGGCCACACGCCATTAGCAATTGTTGCCAAAACCGGCGATCGGGCTATCATGCGGCTGTTGATAGATAAAGGGGCAGATGTTAATGCTCTGGACATGCGTGGCGGTGTTCCCATATCGATTGCAATCACGAGGGAGGATACGGCTATGGTACGGATGCTAATAGAGGCCGGGGCGGACGTCAACAAAGTTGAAAGATTTGCTGGGACCCTGATATCAACGGCTGTCGAGACGGAAAACCCAGTCATCATAAAGATGCTGCTCGATGCAGGCGCGATCCTTGGTCCTGTCGAAGAGGAGACATTTGCTAGGCTCAAACGGAAATGGAACGAGGCTGATTAGTTGAGGTGTACATAGGATGATACAGATAAACATTTCCTTCTCTCCCTTTTTCTTCTCACTTTTAGAATACACGGCGCGTCAATTTTGAAGAGTTTGTCTAGTTCTATATGCTCTTTATTAGGTTTATTTTCACAACAATAACGGAGTCCATGTGTGTAAATATCATCACAAGAAGAGACCACAAATCTGAAGATAGCTACTGAACCACCGGTGGTTTCAACTTGTCCAAGCCAACACGTTTTGACATGGGTGAGTCCTAGATGCACAAGTCAGATCGTACACGGTTACAAACGTTTCCAAGAGGAACGAAAATGGCACAAGCTCACCAGCATGCCAGTCCAGCCAAAGGTGTTGAGGAACCAGGCTGACGTTGAGACGGCTGCGCGCCAGAGTACGGGTTTTGGAGATGTGCGCAGCAGATCTGAGGCTACGTCACGCGCATACTCCTGGGCGGGAGTCCATGTGATGCCGTCCAAGAAGTCCTTCTTTTCGATGCGATCTTTGAGTGGCGTGTATATGCTTCCCTCGGGCAGGTGGCAGCGCTCGTCGGCATTGTCAAAGAGGTGTGTAGCCACGGAGCCCGTCATGATTGTCACGACACGAACCCCCAGCGGCGCCAGCTCGATGCGCAGAGTGTGGCCCAAGCTGTTGACAGCGCCCTTGGATGCGTTGTAGGCTGTCTGGTAAGGCGGGTGGAACACAGTGTTGATGGAGCCAACGGTGGCTACGACGCCGCGCGCTGCAATAAGCTGAGGCAGCAGTGCTTGTGTAACGGCAAACACGCCAAAGACGTTGGTATCTAGGACGCGCTTGATATCAGTCAGGTCGCAGTCGGCAAAGGGCATGACGTGGTTGAGACCGGCATTGTTGATAAGAATGTCCAGCCTGCCGCCAGAAGCTGTCGCGACCTGCGCGACGGCCGCCTTGATCGATTCTGGCGACGTGACGTCCATTTCAAGCGTTGCTATGCCAAGAGCCTCGAGCTCAGTCATTTTGGCTGTGTTGCGCGCCGTGGCAAAGACCTGGAGGCCGCGGTTGTGGAACTCGCGGGCGAGCGCATCGCCAATGCCGCCGAGGCTGCAGCCTGTGATGAGGACCGACTTCTGGACGGCCATTGTGGTGTCAAGGTGAAAAGAAGGCAATGCCTGCCTATTTGTGTTAGAATACGTGTGAGATGGAGTGAGGTTGAATTACGGTTATTCTACGGGTGTCCTTCGCTCTTTCTGTTTTGGTGGAATGAGGAGACAAGAGGTGGTTGTTGCTGCTACGGAGCTTGTTACGGGGGGTTTGCAGTGGGTTTACCCCGGATTGCATGCAGAGCCTCGCTGGCGGAACGTCAGCTTTAGCGGGTGGCCAGCCGCGTCTGCTTCTTGGTGCGCCGTACTAAAACGGATCCAGCGACTCGCCGAAAAAAAAATAGGGGCAACGACAATATTGGCCTGGACCCTGTCATTCAGTCGCTCCTGCCGCGCGAATCGACATTGTACCCCGCGCTAGCCCAAGACAAGGAAGGACCGACCGACCGTTGCGCAGCGCCCAGCGAAATACAATTTTACAGCCCAAGAAAGCTCTGGAGCTTAAACTTTGGGGCCCAAAACCACATGCCCCTTTTTGAGTCTATTCACACTTTCGGTCGACAGTCAACACCGCTCGCAAACACACATTATCACCAACTCCGACCTTCCCCATACTCAATTCCCCTCCCGTCTTCTCCTCCCACAATATAGCAGCGATGGCCGACACCAAGGTCTACCGTGCGACCACCACCGCACCGGTGAACATTGCCGTCGTCAAGTATGCAGCCTCACCGCTCTCTTCTACATCTTGAGGGCCTTGTCTTCTCGTCCAATTGCTAACCACTTGCTTCTCCTCTAGGTACTGGGGCAAGCGCGACCCCAAGCTCAACCTCCCCACCAACTCGTCGCTCTCCGTTACCCTCGCCCAGTCCGACCTCCGCACTCTGACGACGGCCACCTGCTCGGCTGCTTTCCAGGGCCAGAGCGACAGCCTCCTCCTCAACGGCGAGCCCTCCGACATCTCGGGCGCCCGCACCCAGGCGTGCTTCCGTGCCCTGCGTGAGCGCCGCTCTGCCCTCGAGGCCGCCGACTCTTCTCTCCCCAAGCTCGCCAACCTGCCCCTGCACATCGTCACCGAGAACAACTTCCCCACCGCCGCCGGCCTCGCCTCGTCTGCTGCTGGCTTCGCTGCCCTCGTGCGCGCCATTGCCGACCTGTACGAGCTGCCCGATACTCCCTCGCAGCTGTCCTTGATTGCCCGCCAGGGCTCTGGCTCGGCATGCCGCAGTGTCTTTGGCGGCTACGTCGCCTGGCGCATGGGCGAAAAGGAGGACGGCACCGACTCGCTGGCTGAGCAGGTCGCCCCCGCGTCCGCTTGGCCCCAGATGCGCGCTGTTGTTCTGGTTGTGTCGGCGGCCAAGAAGGGCGTCTCGTCCTCGTCTGGCATGCAGCAGACCGTCGCAACGTCGGGCCTTTTCCAAGAGCGCATTCGTACCGTGGTCCCGGATAACATGGCCAAGATGGAGAAGGCCATTGCCGCCCAGGACTTTGCTGCCTTCGCCGAGGTCACCATGCGCGACTCCAACTCGTTCCACGCGACCTGTGCCGACACCTACCCGCCCATCTACTACATGAACGACGTCTCGCGTGCCGCCGTGCGCGCTGTCGAGGCCATCAACGCCAAGGCCGGCCGGACCGTTGCCGCATACACCTTTGACGCCGGCCCGAACGCTGTCGTCTACTACCTCGAGCAGGACGCCGATATTGTACTGGGCACGTTCTCCAGCATTCTGGGTGCTGGTGTTGACGGCTGGAAGGGCGGCGAGGCGCCGAGCACGGCGGCTGCAGCCGAGGTGGACGCTACGGTCGCGTCGACGCTCAAGACGGGTGTCAGCCGGGTGATCTCGACGGGTGTCGGCGAGGGCCCGATCAAGTCGGAGGAGCACCTTGTCGGCGAGGACGGCGAGCCTGTGAAGCGGTAGATGGTGTGCCAGAAGCGAGACGAAAGAGGTGGAGGAACTGTGAATACATATTTGACCAGCGTTTTTACCATATTTGTGTTTTACCAAGATGAAAATAAAACGGCATGAACAAGCTACGCATAGTGAATAGTAGAATGCAATGCATGTGCTCTTTGCCACAGTGCCTGCATGACTGTAGCTTTGAGGTCCATTTTGGGCCACTTTTGCATCAGAAAGTTACTTGTAACAAGTCACAACTGAATCTGATATTCAACCTCGAAAGCTTACCTAGAATGTAGTACAACTGTCAGTACGTTCTTATTTCGTGGATTTGTCTAGACACGCACATTCCAGCAGGCTTTTGAAATAAAATATGGGGCGCGTTTGCGTGATGACGAGGTTGTGTCGCAAACAGTTGCACACTTACGACTTGGCGAATACGAAGTACTTTGTATCGTTATCTACGTATTACGACGTAGAGAGAGACGGATTGCTTACAGGGTTGAGTGGCCGAAGTATCAAAGTGCCAGTTGACCATTGTCTCCCCCGCGTCACGTGGACGCGTTCCCCCAATTTCCCCAGGGAAGGAGCGTTTCCCGTGCTTTCCGCCGACACTACCGTTTTGGCGTCTCTCTCTCTCGACGCGTTGCTTCGTTCGGGAAGGCAGTCACGACCGACGACCATTTTTACATCGCTCTTTCCTTATTCAGCTTCCGATTGTAGAAGGAACGTCAACGAGTCACGTTGGCCCTTTTGACACTTTACACTTTTTGCCATCTCCCCTTTTTCTTCTTCTTGCATTCTTTTTTTCTTCCCATTGTCACGCCGCATTCCCTCAACCAACGGCCGTCACCCACCCCTTTTCATTCATTACTCTCATCCAGGGGCCCGGGCCGCTGCGCATCGTCAAAATTCCATCGATACCCCATCGCCGTCCAGTATTTTTATCTCGGCTTTATTTCATTGATCAATTTTCGTGCATTTTTGTCACTTCTGGTGTCGTGTGCAGTCCAATTGCTTCACATCCTCCCGTACCTCTCATCCCTTTCTCCTCTATGTTGAACTCGCCGCGGATCCATTCTACATGTCATAGCTCCGGACCGCCGACACTGCCAACATGAACTCGGCCGCCTACGACATTGACCCGGCCGGCAACGTACTGTGTACGTACACCAAGATCAAAACACCCGATGGCGAGAGCATCAGATCGGTGGGTCATCTTCCCTGGCGCTGTGAAAATGAGTAATCTGTCGCTGTACTCGTCTCATACTGACATCCCCACAGGAAAAGACACATGTGCCGCTGGGCAAGGCTATTTTCTATGCCTTTTTGCCAGCCGGCTACCCGTACAGTGTGACAGATGACTACCTCTCGTATCAGCTGTACGACTCGCTGCAGGCGTTCTCGTCGTCCATCGCGTCGCTGCTGGCTAACCGCGCAGTGCTCGAGGGCCTGGGTGTAGGCAACGCGTCGCAGTCGCCGACGGGGGCGTTGGTGCTCAAGATTATCCAGGACACGTTCTCGCGGATGGCGACGATTCTGTTTGCACACCGCATGGGCCAGGCAATTGAGCCCGAGTGCAAGACGTACCGCTTCATGGCGGACCTGTTCAACGACAGTGCTCTGCTGCTGGATCTGCTGACACCTGTTTTGCCCTTCCTCCCCAAAGTCTGCGTCATGGTCGTCTCCAGCATCCTGCGGGCGCTGTGCGGTATCGCCGCCAACGCCAGCAAGGCCAGTCTGTCGGCACATTTCGCCAAAACGGGCAACCTCGCGGAACTGAACGCCAAGGAGGCCTCGCAAGAGACGGTCATTAGTCTGCTGGGTATGCTCGCGGGCTATGCCGTCGTGCACATGGTGCAGGACCGCACCATGGTTTTGTACTGGATGGTCACCCTCATTCTGGTCCACCTCTACATGAACTACCAGGGCGTGCGCTGCGTCAAGATGCTTACGCTCAACCGGCAGCGGGCCACGATTGTGTACCGCGAGTACCTGCACTCGGGCAAGATCCTCACGCCGACCGAAGTGGCCCACCGCGAGAGTGTGCTGCGCAACGTCAACGGGCAAATGGACAGCAAGGACGGCGACTACCACGGCTACTGCGAGCTCGGCAGCTACGGCGACGTCATGACCTCGGAAGCGTGGGGCTACCACGCATACAAGTTTGAGACACCGGACTACTACATGGGCGTGTGGCACTGGCGGTCCAAGTTTTTTATCCGAATTGCGATGAAGGAGCACACACATCCGAGCGTGGGTCCGTTGCTGGCCTGGTTTGATGCCGTGGCCAACGCATACCACTTTGGGTCGGCCCTCAAGAACGGACTCGGCAGCCACTACGAGAACGAAGGCCCCCACGGTTATGTGTCGGCGGAGGTCAAGGAGGGTGTGCTGCAGGCGCTGCGAAACGCGGGATGGGACCTGGACGACGGGCAGCTGGAGACGAGCAGCCCGGTCCGGGTACGGACGGGCGGTGAAGTGAAGCGGGCTCCAGAGCGGGTAGCAGGTGTCGTACCTCCCGCGAAGGCGGACTAGGGTGGTTGTTGATCGTCATGAGCCAGTATCTCACGACGACGGGACGGAAGAGGAGGTGATATTGACAATCGACGTTGACATACTCGACTTATCTACGTTCAGCCACAAAAGGATCGGACGGAGGGTCTGGTTGTCTACTTTTACTTGTCATGATATGAGATTTGTTCTTCCTTCCTGCACTATCTATATACACACAGATCGCGGGGCGCGGGCCTGGGGACAAGTGTTTCCCGCGTCAGGTTGGCGTTTGTCGTCGCCGCACGGTGGACACGTCTGGCCAAAATGAACGCCGATGTCGCCTAATTCCATTCTTCTTACAATTCCAATACCCAATGCAAAAAGCCAGCCTGCCATAAAAATAAAAAACGTTATATCCTTCGTCCGAGTGTCCTCCCATTCCTTGTGTGTGTTGTCTACTGCAGGCCAAGTCCCCGAAGAGCCCGCATCTTGACGCCTTCCCAGGTGTTGAGCTTCGGCCGCACATCCAGGTAAAAACTAAGCGGCGCCCCGCTCGACGAGCCGCCCGCACCCGGCCGGCCAGCATAGAAATCAATGACGTACTCGACCTGCGTGCCGCAGCGGTCCACGATCCAGTCGTGCCGGTCAAAGGGCGCCGTGTAGCCCAGCAGCGTGTTGATGCGGGCCTTGGGTGACATGTTTGTGCTGAGACCAGCAAACGAGTGCAAGCGGGGGCCGCCGCACTGGTTCGGCCCTGTGCCCGTGTAGGGCGCCTCCCACTCCAGAATCTCCTTCCAGGCGCGCTCATTTACGGCGTTATGGATAGGCACGACGACGCGCATGTCGGCAGCGCGGGCGTTGTCGTTTCCCTTGCGCTTCATGGCCTCAAAGAACATCTTCTCGGACGGGTAGACCCAGTTGCCCGAGACAGGGTCGGCGCCGGTCTCGACCTCGTGGTTAACAGGGCGGGCAGGAACTGGGGTTGAGGATGCAGTCTTGTCTTCGTCGGCCGACGTGACGGTGCGAGGGATGGAGGAGACTTCGCGATCGGTGCCGAGGCCGGGGATCGACGGATGACCCAAAGGAAGTTGTGACGGCGAAGCGGAGGCGTGCGAAGTGGGAGGCTGTGTCGAGGCAGGCGGTGATGGAGACGCCCAGAGGCTGGGCCAGCCGCCAAAGAAGCCAGACTTGGGCTGGGACGGTGCTGGTGGTGAAGCGACCGTCGCAGTCTGTGGTGCTGTTGAGGTCGAAGTTTGTGAGGAAGTCGAATTTGCGGCCGCAGCGGCTTGTGCTGCTTGTGCTGCTTGTTGTGCCCGCGCCTGCTCGAGCCAGGCATCTCGTGTCTTGTGGTCGACGGGGCAGACGGCGCCGTCGCCAGAGGCTGCGTTTCCGGGAGACATTGTGTGCGTTGTGGTTGCTGGCGTTTTTGTGTGGGCGTGGACTTGGAAGAGTATCGAATTTGGCGAGGTCGAATGTCGTCAGCCAACTTTTTTTCGACAGGATTTTAGGGCGGCATTTGGAGCGCGCGAGGGGCGTTGCGGCGGACGAGCCCGGGCTTTCCAGCGGCCCCCGCTCGCTGGAACAGGAAATCGCAGAAACCATTTAATAAGCGGCTGTGATTGGCTCAGCAGACGCTCTCCCAATATCGTCACCACCACGACGTAACAATGCACAATGCCAATGCATGGGACTGCCACACGCCACGAGAACATGCATACAAATGTTTTTGAGATTCTAGATATTCTAGATACTATGAAATACATGTCTTGGTCCGTTTAAGAAGCCCATTCCTCGTCCCGTCATTTTCCATTTTGAAATCTACATTTTATTCCGTTACCCTTCCCTTCCATAACCAGTCATCACTCATTTTACTCCAGCCCCTCGCCTACTGCAGCATCGCCTACTGCAGCATCGCCTTCAAAACAGCAACCTGCTCCAGGACGCTGGCCTTGCTCGTGCCGCCCTTGGCCGAGCGCATCTCGACGCTCTTGTCGTAGTTGAAGACCTCGGCAATGTCCTTTTCGAAGCGGGCATCGACGCTCTGCAGCTGCTCAAAGGTGAGCTCGTTCATGGGGATGCCCGTCTTCTCGGACAGCGCGACACACTCGCCGGAGATGTGGTGGGTCTCGCGGAAAGGCACGCCCTTGCGGACGAGGTAGTCGGCCAGATCGGTAGCGAGCATAAAGGGGTCGAGCGCGGCGCGCATCTTCTCGGGCTGCGTCGCCAGCGTGGCCAGTACGCCCTCGGCAATCTGGATGCTGTCGCCGACAGTCTTGACGTGGTCGAGCATGGGCTCGACGGACTCCTGGAGGTCCTTGTTGTAGGTGCTGGGCAGGCCCTTGAGCGTCATCATGAAGCCGGCCATGTGGCCAAACGCACGGCCAGACTTGCCGCGCAGCAGCTCGAGCGAGTCGGGGTTCTTCTTCTGGGGCATGAGCGACGAGCCAGTCGAGTAGGCGTCGGCCAGGCGCACAAAGCCAAACTCGGCGGTCGAGTACACAATCAGGTCCTCGGCCCACCGGCTGATGTGCTGCATGAGCGTGGCGCCCCACTGCAGCGTCTCGGCCACAAAGTCGCGGTCGGCGACGCCGCCCATCGAGTTCCACAGCAGCTCGTCGAAACCCAGCTCAGCAGCCATGGCGGCACGGTCAATACCAAACGGGTTGCCGGCCAGAGCACCGCAGCCGAGGGGCGAGCGGTTGACCCGCTTGATGACCTCGCGCAGGCGCTCCAGATCCGAAGCAAACGCCAGGCCGTACGACAGCATCCAGTGGCTCCAGCGGATGGGCTGGGCGCGCTGCAGGTGCGTGTAGCCGGGCATCAGCAGGTCCACCTCGGTAGCCGCGCGCTGGGCCGTCACCTGCAAAAAGGACACCAAGAACTTTTCAATCTTGCGCAGCTCGTCCCGCAGCCACATGCGCATGTCCGTAGCAATCTGCTCGTTGCGCGACCGGCCCGTGTGCAGCTTGCCGGCAACGTCCTTGCCGATAATCTCGCCCAGCCGGCGCTCGTTGGCCGTGTGGATGTCTTCGTCGACACCGGGCACAATCTTGAACGTGCCGGCCACCCACTCGGCCTCGACAGCCTGCAGGCCGCTCTCAATCTTGTCAAACTCCTCCTTGGTGAGGATGCCGGCGTTGAAGTTGGCGCGGGCGAAGGCAATGCTACCCAGGATATCCTGCTTGTGCAGGACCTGGTCAAAGTAGATGCTCTCGTTGTAGGCGACCATCAGGGGGTCGAGACCGCCGGTGAAACGGCCGCCCCAAAGCATGTTGGCCTGCTTCTGTTGGGATGCCATTGTGTCGAGAGAGAGAAAAGAAGAAAAAAAGGGTGGTCGAGGAGGAAAGAGTGTCGATAAGGACCAATTGGCTCGGAGAGTGTCGAATCGAAGTCAACTGTGACTTGAGTGTCGGCGACGTGAATTGGGATCGAATTGGGTATCGTGGGGTGGAAAATGCAAGTGGTTGAGATAGCGGCGTCGTGGGGAAAAAGTCGGAAAGCCGCAAAAACGTCAAAAGCCAGCCTCGTTGGGGCCCTTTGAGTCACCTTGTGGAAATTGAAAAATTTTGGGGCCTGCAGCTACAAGGGAGCGAGTTCGGGCGGGCAGGAGCTATCGATAAGCGGCACTCCCATTGGGCAGGAGAGTGGGCGACAGGTCTCCACAGTCGACTTGACTTACACCGAGATGACGTCCATTTCGAGGACAGAATATCAATGACGAGCGAACGTCTGTTTATTTTTCATGATATATTTAAAAAGAAAATAAAATAAAGAAGAAATATTTGGATATATTTAATTGGAGCTTTATTTGGTATCTTTTTGAGTGTTTTCGGTAGTTTGGACAGGAGAAACGAGTTTATTTCGAAAATCAAATAACAATTCATAAAAGAATGATCTCGAGACATGTTCTGTGCCAAGTGGTACACAATTTCCAAAATATGTACTCAAATACTGAAAATAGAAACGAACTTGATGAAAGTACATGAAAGTGCTTCCAGAGACGTCGATACACCTTAGAGTTGCCATCAATCATTTCTAGTTAGCCTGACCATCTCCGCATTTGACGACGGAAATGGATAACCATGAGGAGACGAAATCTCCAATATTGGCACGCGATGTAATGAGCTACCCCGGATTTTGGGAGAATGATGACAGGCTGAGCGTATGATCAATATCCGGGTGCATATATATAAATAAGATGTTTGCTTCATCGTTGCTCGGAGCCATCCAGATCTCAAAGTCGACGTTGCTCTAATCATCACCACCTCCACCTTTATTACAATGCCTGAAGAACAGAAAGAAGAACAGAAAGAAGACCAGCCACGGCTGCGTGCCCAACAGCATGAGCGCATCGACCACACCTTTACCTATCCGCAGTTTGACTACAACACGCCCATCAAGTACCAGCGTAAGACGTCCACTCTTGAGGTACTGAAGCTCGCATGCTAACAACGATGACAGCCTGCATCAAAATTTCCCTTTTCTTCAAAAAGAGAACCGACGTTTCGTACGTCCACTTTTACAAGCACTGGGCCACCGTGCATGCGGACTTGACGGCGGCTTCCGCGGCCTTCAAGAAGTACAACGTGCTGAGGTACACACAGCACCACTGCACAGCGGAAATGCAGGCGCGTGTTCCCCAACTGGGCGTCGCCGTCCTAGACTATGACGCCTGCACGACGATGTGGGTACGTGGCTGGGAGGATATGGTGGACTTCCACGCGAGCGAAGACTTCAAGCGGATGGCAGCGGACTGTGCGCATTTTCTAGATCTGGAGACGCCGGGTGGACTGCGGGCAATGGCCGGGCAGGATGTGATTATTGTCGGGGAGCCGATCCCTGGGGTGGACGGGGAGACGGGCGGCGTACCAAGCAGCGAGACAGGGCGAGGCTGGAGGTGCTGAGGCAAGCGACTGGGAGGAAAGGAGTAAGGTGCTCAATCTTCTTCAGATATGAATGAAGTGTTGTATTTTCAAGCCAGCACCCACCACATCACCACGTATCCAGTAGATATCACCTCGGTATGTTGGGCCTGTGAGGTGCTTAGTCAATTCCAGACTCGACAAAATCCACAGAAATGAATGTCAAAGTCGTGGTTTATGTTTGTGGTACATCACGGGGACAAGTGATTTGGTACAACGTGAGGTTGTCATTGTGTACTATTCACACACTCGCTTAACATTGTCATGACCAGTCAATTGACTTGGATCATAGTCTGCCTCATCAATATTTCAATTTCAGTACTCTTCTATGCTTCCATGTGTGATTCGAAAAGTTTATTCATGTAGTTGTGTGCATATATCTGAAGGAAAATACGAACAGATCTTGTCATTACATGTGATGTCTGACCTCACTGTCCAGTGTCGACATTCAGATCCTTCAATGTGTATTGTGTGAAAAAGTTGTTACATGAGTCTTGCCGCCTTTCACATGACATGTCACGCTTACCTTGACCAGTATCTCTCAAAAATCATAAAGAGTGATAAATTCAAGGCACTGTGCCCTGGCGGCAGTTGTCGATCTTTGGTGTTTCATCTGTGCATTTGACGCTGGACGCTGGACGTCGCTGTAGACTTACGACTTACAGAGCCAGTGGGGTCGGCGGTTGCCGGACAGATGATCCACTGTAATAACACAGGCGCTCTGTTGTGAGACCAGGGTTTACTATTTAGAGGGTCACAAGCGCTGGCGACTGACGGCCAATCGTTTGAGGGCAGCCACCGTCGGCCGCGACACAGCCGCCGACGATGAGAAGCGCCATGCGGTTGTTGTTATGCTCTCTCTTTTTTGTCGACTGTTTATTTTGCTTTCTTGCTTCTTGGAGGCCGCCTGGCTTTTTCAGACCTTTCCAGGCTTTTCCTGGCTGCTGCAAGGCTGCTCTCAATCCGTTCTAGCAGATGCCGTCGAGACCAAGATTTGCAAGATTTATGCTTTTCTCAGAGACGACAAAGCTGCTAGATGCATTTGAATATAAGCCTCGCAAGCTAAACCGAGGCGAGTGCACGCGTTGTTGCGCTGGACGGAGGACGACGGTGTTGTCGCCGGGTGGCGAGTCGGTAAAGTGTCAAGTGTGTGCATTTCCTTGATTTTGGACCTTCTAAAGTGTCGGCGACTCGATTTCCTCAATAGGGTTGACTCAAAATCGCCAGCACTAGCGGCCCGTCATTGGCCTGCGCACTAGCACGCTAGCACGCTAGAGCGCTAGAACCACTCGAACAGGGGACCTGACTACAATGGTTGGCCACCGGGAGCGGCCTAGCGTTCACTGAAACCGCCACCAGCCAGCAAGCTCCAAGACAGCCAGGCGCAATAACAAGAAAGAAGGGCAGTCTGCAAAGAAAACAGGAAGAAAGGCGAGAAGAAAGAGGAAAAAAGAGAGAGCGACAAGGGACAACCAAAAACAAAGCAACCCTGGCCATGACCCCTGTTCTCCGCGCTTTGCCTCAACCTTATTTGCAGAAGTGGTGTCCACTGATGATTACATATTGTACGATCAGGGCATTTGGGCACATGACCAACATATTCAAGACGACAGGCCAGGACGAGTCGACTTTTCTGGACAAGGGACGATAGTAGGTGAACAGCTTCTCCAGTGTTTGTGTTTGCTCATGCACTGCCACATTCTGAAGCGAGTGGCAAGAAGAGAGAGGTCGTGAACATGGACAGTGATGAGTGATGTCGGAGGTCAATGTTCTCGTCCGCTTGTCGTCTCTTCCTTTTAGTCTATTCAGTCTATTCAGTCTTTCCAGTGTCCCATCTCTTCTATTTTCCTTCTATTTTCCTACCTTTGTCATGGATCTGAAATATCCAACTCAGTGTTGGGGCCAGCCGTGATTTAAGTGAGCGCCGTAATAGGTAACAAACCATACATATAACAACAGTGAAAGGAAAAGAAGAGCCCATAAAGAAGAGCTCATAAAAGAGATGTCACTTGCTTTCTTTCCGCTGTCTCGGTAGGCGCTGGTGGATGGAACGCCCTCAAAATAGATTTCCCTTCTCCAGCGCAAAGCGCAAAAACGGGCGCAAAAAGGACGTCCTCACACTCTGATTGGCCCCTCTCACTTACATTGTCCTGGACAGGCCTACCTAACAAAGCCCATTGAAGGTCCCAAGAAAGGGAAAGGCCTCTTTTCTTTTTCTCTTTCACTGCTATTGACAACGCTCCATTGTCGTTTTTCATTGAGGTTTCTCAAACAGACAAACAAGTCTCTTGGCTCAAAGTCTCTCGGCGCATCTCTCCAGAATGCCTGCGACCCTTTTTTAGAAATTTGTAGGATCGTCATTTTCGCAGAGTCGTTTGTTAGGTCGTTTGTTAGGCGCCAAAGAATGCAAAGAGCAAAAACGACAGAGACGCTCAATACGCCCGAGAAGCTCAAACAGTCGAGCAGCATTCTGGGCCAAACAATCACAGGCCAGGGGCCATACGATACTCTCTACGTCGTACTGTCTACTTGTATAACACGACGACGTTCGTAGTCCTCTGGATTGGTCTCGTCTCGTCTCTGCTTGCCCTGTTCCTGTTCCTGTTCCTGTTCCTGTTCTTCCTTCTTTTTCTTCCTTCATTTTCCCCTTTTCCTCTTCATCTCTATTCTTCTTCTTTTCCCCCCTCACCCCCTCCTCTTTTTCCTTTCTTTCCTTCAATATCCTGTTTCGCCTCCGTCATATACCTGGTTGTATACACCTCGCCTCCCATTGACAACCCTAAGCATCCCTGCCCTACACCCTTTCACTTTTCACTTCTTTACATCTTTCTTTACCTTTTTATTGTCTGCTGGCCAGATGATTCACGTCTTTGACAGACTGCCGCAACTTTGTCTGTGACAGATTCTCTCTTGCACCCTCTGCCTTCCCTCTTTGTGTCCCTTTGACAAGCTTTCTCTTTCTTTTGTTCTTCTTCTATTTACATTTCTTCCATTTTGCCTTTTCTACCTTCCACCTTCAGCACACACCTTCTATTCTTGGTTTGATACCACAGCAGTTCTTATACCATTAATACTTTTTCAGCCATATATTCTTTATTGCCACCCAATTCACTTACATGAACAACAACCACGTTCACTCCAGTCGATAGCCACCCACTTCCTCCATCACCCTCCACGAGCATTCTTAATACCTTGACGGTCCGGCCTAGTCTGCTTCGTTCTCTTTTTTCTGTCCTCTTTCTTTTCTGTTCTGTTTATTTTCTGTTCTGTTTCTTTTCTGTTCTCTTTCCTCTTTTGATTTTGTGTTCTCGACATTTATTACAGATTCATACAAGCAAAATCCAACTCAAACATCACGACATCGATACGACATCGATACGACATACAACACACAACAACCGGGACATATTCCCATCCCTCTCCAACCTCTCTCCAACCTCTCTCCGGCCTCTCTCCGGCCTCTCTCCGGCTCTCACAAATAACCTCCCTCCCACAATGGGCTTCTTCAAAGAAAAGCCGGACGCTCAGCCGTATCCCGACGTCCCGCCAACACTCAACCATGACTCTTTCGAAATGCAAAATATGAAACTCGGCAACCAGGCCGGTGCTGCTGGTCCTCCACCGCAGTACGACTCTGCTGGAAGCACCACTCCCTACTTGGGCCTGCGCGCCCGTCTTTCCCAAGTCTGGTTCAACCGCTGGACCATTTTGCTACTACTGGTCCTCGTCCGTGTCGTTATCCTTGTTGGCGGCCTCAACGACAACATTGGCGACGCCCAGACCCAGGCACTCGCGGCCTGCACAAAAGTCGAGGACATTGGCAGCGCCATGGCGTCGATGCCGCATTATCTGAGCGTGGGCGTCAACGACCTGGCCGCCAACGGCATCTCCCAGACCGTCCAGGGCTTGGTCGAGCTGCTGAGCATGATTCTGACGGGCGTCGAGCAGCTGATTCTGTTTGTCATCAACTTTTATATTGGCACCTACGTCTGTCTGTCGTCGGCGCTCATCCACGGCGGTCTGGATGTCGGCATTGGCGCCGCCAACGAGGCCACCGACTTGATGAACGAGGCCATTAGCAAAATTACCAGCACGTTGTCGTCTGATGTGAGCAGTGTTCAGGACACGATCAATTCTGCCTTTTCGGCCATTTCGGATGCGTCGAGCATCTTTGGCGGCAAAATCGACCCGCCGACGATCAACCTGACGGGCCCCATCAACGACCTGTCCAACATCCACATTGACGACACCAGCTTTGTGTCGACGCTCGCGTCGCTCAACTCTACCATCCCTACCTACGACGAGGCCGAGAACTTTACCAAGAATGCTATCAGTGTTCCATTCAAAGCCGTCAAGACTGTCTTGAACAATACCTATGGCGCCTACACCTTTGACACGTCGGTATTCCCCGTCGCCAAGAAGACGGCCCTCAATTTTTGCTCCGGCAACGACAACATCTCCAAGTTCTTTGAGACGCTCTACAGCATTGCCGACAAGGCCAAGACTGCCTTTTTGGTCGTGCTGGTTATCCTGGCCATTCTGGCCTGCGTGCCCATGACCATGATTGAGATCCGCCGGTGGCGCAGCCAGCAGCGCCGTGCCAAAGTCTTGGCGCAGCACGGCTACGACCCGTTGGATGTGGTGTATATTGCCAGCCGGCCCTACACGGCCGGGTTCGGCATCAAGTTTGCCAGCCGCTTCTTCCAGCAGGGGAAACGCCAGCTGCTCGCCCGCTGGGCCATTGCCTACTCCACGAGCTTCCCGGCCCTGTTTGTCCTGTCGCTGGCCATTGCCGGTTTCTTCAGCTGTGTCTGCCAGTCCATCCTGCTGGCCGCCATCAAGAAGGAGGCGCCGGCCCTCACGTCGGAAGTCAGCAACTTTGCCGATAATGTGGTGACCACGCTCGAAGACGTCTCGACCAGCTGGGCCACCGATGCCAACGGTGTTCTTCTCAACTTCCAAAACGAAATCAACAACGACATCCTGGGCTATGTGGTCAACGCCACAACCGCCGTCAACAACACGCTCAACGTCTTCACGTCCGAGATCTCTGACGGCATCAACGCCGTCTTTAACGGCACCGTCCTCGACAACACGGTCCAGCAGATTGTCCGCTGTCTCATCGGCATCAAGATTGACGCCATCGAGGAGGGTCTGACCTGGGTCCACGACCATGCCCACGTCACACTCCCGCTCTTCCCCAACAACACGTTCTCGGCCGGTGCTGCCGACTCCATCGGCAACGACACCTCCCTCACCTCGTTCTTGTCAGACCCCGGCAGTGTCACTAGCGACGATATCACCGCCGCCGTCGACAAGGTCGTTACGGCTCTGCACAACAGCCTGGTCCAGGAGGCTCTCATCTCCACTGCTCTGTTGTTGATCTACGTCGTCGTCGTCCTCATCGGCATCGTCTACGCCATGATGAGCATGATGCGCCCCGACAAGACCCGCGGCGACAGTGGCCAGCGGTTCTATCCTACGGCGGGCGACATTGACGGCAACGGCGGCCCTGTCTCTGGCAGTCGTGGCGTCGACAACGGCCACTCCGGCGTGGCCGGCGCCACTGCGCCCTTCTT
Organism: Sporothrix pseudoabietina; assembly: GCA_019925295.1. Lineage (NCBI taxonomy): Eukaryota > Fungi > Ascomycota > Sordariomycetes > Ophiostomatales > Ophiostomataceae > Sporothrix > Sporothrix pseudoabietina. The sequence continues at coordinate 36,478 of JADHKS010000017.1, read as the reverse complement.
CCCGCGCTTTGACGGCGGTGCCGAGACGGCGGCCGTCGACGATGCCACAGCTGCTCACCTTCGCGATGAGAAGCTGAGGTATACACGAAATGCTCCGGGAAGCAGTGGCAGTGCTTCTTCTACGATTAGTGCAGGCAAGGGCCGCCGCGTCGTCTACGAGAAAAAGGGCCACTGGCGCGGCAGCAGCTACGGCGACGTGGACGATGCTGCTGGCGGTCGCTAGGACCGGCCGCCGCAGTATGTTCCACGGCAACCATCGCCCGTGCGGTATGCTCAGCATGCCCAGCGACAGGCAAACCGACAGGCAAACCGACATGCTCACCTTTACGTGCCACCGCCGTATGAGGCAGAGTCCAGCACACCAATCGAACCAAGGCAGTGGTGTTGATGGCGCTCTTCATTCATTTGATTTTCTCACTTGTTTATGTTCCTAATATCGGTAGATGGATACCCTGCACATGCACTGGATCGGGCCTTTTTTGTATTGCTTTTCTGTATTTTCTGTATTTCCCGTCCATCTCTTTGGTCATACTTTTGTCTACAATCATTGTCTCCGTTTCTTTTTCTTCACATGTCCCCTACCGGCGTCTTCCAGGATATGGAGTTTGGACACAATGGACTTTGTACTGCATCTTTTAGCTTTAATATTTACACATCTCTACATCAATACACGTCTTCTTCTGTCAGCAATGTAATAAGGTCTTTGTGATTTTGGTATTCGTACAGTATGCTACAGCCGCCGCCATGTTTTCATATATCTCAAAAATTCTCCCATATACATTCTAGCCCCTCCTCCCTTTATGCTGACTTCTTGCCTTCCGTCGCCTCGTCCATGAAGCCATCTTGTGGCGCCATGTCGAAAATGGCCTCCTCATCAATCATTCTCTGCGTGTCCTCTGCCATGATGCTCCCCTCGGCCATCTCGTGTGCCAGCAGCGCTTCGGCAGCATCGGCCGCCTCCTTGGCTGCCTCCATACCCTCCTCAGGAAGACCCAGCGCAATCCGCTGCTGCCGGAACTGCTCCTGCACCGTCGGCGTCTGCATAATCCGCCACCGCAGCCGCCAGCCCCAGGGGCCCAGCTCCGCAATCCGCGCCGGCTTCGAGCCTAGCAAGTATGCATCCAGGCCGCCGAGCTTGTCGACGGTCCGCATCACCCGTGTAGTCACGCGCGTGCGCACCCAGGTGCCCAGCGACTCCGAGTACAGCCGCTTCTCCTGGATGTTGGGGTACCACCGGCGCCGCGTCTTCTGCGGGTAGATGACGGCCGTCTCGCGCGACACGTTGTTGCCAAACTGGATGCGCGCGTTGCCGTACAGGCCCTTGTTGGACTGCTTAAAGAGCCGGCGGGGGCCCAGCGGGTAGGGCGGAATGTCCGGGCGCTGGGCCGTCGGCGAGGGGATGGCCGGGCCCTCGGCGGGGATGGCCTGTTTGTAGCCGCGTATTTGTGTCTGACTGGCGGTCTGTGTGCAAGTCTGGGAGAGGCGGAGGGAGGCAGCGAGGAGAGAGCAGGAGGGCGAAGAAGAAGAGGAGAAGGACGAGGACGAGGCCATGGCTGTCGATGTTAGCCGCTGGCCAGCCCGGGCGACAAAAAGCGGTGAGGGCGCCATTGTCGCAATGTGTGGGTGTGTGAGCGAGGAAGCAGTCGTGTGCGACAGAGGGTTGACGATCGTGGGCGTGTCGTCGCTCGTTGTCGTCGCGGATCGTTGGAGTCAACTGTCGTCAAGAGACGTCGTTCGATGGAGAACGCAAGAAGCTCTTGAAAATTTACAGAATCGGTCGCGCCAGCCAGTCAATGGCCACCTTCTATTGGCTCAACTGGCGGTGCTGGACCCACCCATATTTTGCCGGCCCGACAGAGACCGCTAACCAGTTCCAGCCAGCTGTTGGCTCCTAGCGCCGCTCTGTTTCCAACGTCACATCTAAATGTACTGCGTAGTTCGGCGCGGCGACCTGAAAGAAAGGGGGACGTGAATGTCAACAATCCCGATTGGCCGGCGAGACGTCGACAAAATATCGGGAAAATTCGTATAAAAACACAACACAAAAACACAACACCGCCATTATGCTTCCTCCAATAGACGAGGCCGTTCTACGGAACAACCCTGACTTTGCGGCACTCTATACAACACTCACAACCGTCATCCTAAATCCTGATGGATCAACAAAAGTCGATGCCAACGCGAAAGAGCGGGCAGCAGTAAGAGAGGTGAGTTGTCCTCGTCACGGCTCTTGATTTCAGAATGGCTGCTAACCATCTCTAGAAAGCAAGAGAGGCACGGTTACGGGCGGCCAAGAACCACCTCTTGGTGCAGGCCATCTCAAGCACAGCTGCACCGCCCACAGCAACAGAGACGGCCGCCGATGTCAAGATTGGCGGCGCGGCAGCACGAAGAGCAGCCAGGGCGACATCGAGGCCAGCTCTGGTGCCGCCATCGAAGCCAGCCAACGAGTTGCCACCGGATCTCGTCGATTTGTTGGTGCTTCTCCCGCCACTCATGCAGTTAGCAAATGAGCCGTCCTCATCGACTTCTACTTCGTCTCCTTCTTCGTCGTCACTCACTCCTGAAGACGTTGAACTGCTGCTGTCCAGCCCTCCCTTCACATCTCTCCCAGAGCACCTGCCACGCCTGGCCGGCCTTGTCTCGGAGAACCTGCAGAGCGCTGCCCGTGGCCTTGCTCGCGTCGCCAATCCGACGACTAACCCGTCGTATCTGCACCGCGCCGTGCCTGGCCTGCCGGCTCAAGTGGCCGCTCTGCAAAAGTCCATTGCCGACACACGTGTTAAACTGGCGGCGGCACGACACGCGACAGCGACGGCACTGCTGGCTCTACTCGACCAGCAGGCAGCGGCTCTCACAGGCCTGATTCGTGCGCTCGAAGCAAAGCACGGCTCTGTTGCACGCTCTTTGGAGTTGAGGGCGGCCGAAGTGGCTCTGGATGCACAGATGGGCGAGGTGAATGCACAGGCGACGAAAGCGGCGGCTGTGCGGGTAGTGTACCCGCCAGAGGCCGCGACGGCCCTCCGCAACTACGCAAGCCACTTGAAGGACAGCAAGATGCGGCTCGAAGAGACGATACGAGAGCGGAAGGCGCTGCTGCAGGAGTACGGAATCGACGTGGATGCCGAAGAGGCAGGTGGCGAGAGAGGCACGGACAGCAGGGCCAAGAACAAGGCTCGCACGATGCGCGAAATGGCAAGGGTGTATCGTGAGATGGGGCAGCAAGTGGAAGATGTGCGGAGTGATCTGGCCCGTTTAGGGCGTTGATGTTGGCGACAAACACCAAAGACCAAAGCAACGATTCACGAATTAGATGACGACATGACGGAATAGAATTAGGGACGATTCGGAACGGAACGACTGCCGCATGGCTAAGGGGGCGACGGCAACAGTGACAAAGTGCTGACAGTGGCAGGACATCTACAGTGACTCATATGTATAAGAATGGCGTTGGGTCATTTATTGCTTTCCAGAAAAGTTTGACATAGGAAACGGAAAATAATAGGGGAAAAAATAATACAGAAATGCCTCCAAATCCGTGACTCATTAAATTTATATTCTTTTTCTTCTTTTTCTCCTCCTCTCTCTTTCTTCATCTTTCATCGTTGCACACGTCATGTACGTCTAGCTCTAGACTAGCTCTAGAATAGCATCCCCATTTTAGATCACTCTCCCTTTTTTGTAGATGCCAAAATAGATCCAATCTAGGGCCGCCGACGACAGTATTTTCTCTACTCTATTTTTGGGTGTTGTGTTTGAAACGAGAAGCAAGAAAGAAAGACGAAGAAAAGTATCAAGGCTCCATTTCAAAACACTTAACCAGTGACCTTGAAGATGGACTCGGCCAGGCGGCCGACGTTGGCGCTGGTGATACCGGCAACCGAGATGCGGCCGTCCTTGGTGGCGTAGACAGAGTGCTCCTTGGCCAGGGCATCCATCTGCTCAGGCTTCAGGCCCGTGTAGGCGAACATGCCAATCTGGCTCGTAATGTGCGACCAGTCGTGCTTGCTGCCCAGCGACTCCAGGTTGTCGCGCAGCAGCTTGCGCATAGCGATAATGCGGTCAGCCATGCCCTTGACCTCACCCAGCCACTGCTCCTTGAGGGCAGCATCGTTCAAAATAGTGCCGGCAATACGGGCGCCGTGCACAGGGGGGTTCGAGTACAGAGGGCGGACGATGATCTTGATCTGTGAGTCCACGCGCTTGGCCTCAGCGGCGTCGGCGCAGACAACCGAGAAAGCACCAACACGCTCGCCGTACAGACCCATGTTCTTGGCAAACGACTGGGCCAGCACGGGCTGGTGGCCCTTCTCGACAAAGTAGCGGAGCGCGAACGCATCCTTGGCGGCGTCACCCGAGGCGAAGCCCTGGTAGGCCATGTCGAAGAAGACAAAGTGGCCAGCCTCGCGGATGGCCGACTCAATCTCGACCCACTGCGCCTCGGTAGGGTCGACACCCGTGGGGTTGTGGGCGCAGGCGTGCAGCATGAAAACGGAACCGGCGGGGGCGGCGCGGACATCGGCCAGGAGGCCCTCGTAGTCGAGGCCAATGGTGGCGGGGTCGTAGTAGCGGTACTTCTTGACGGTCAGGCCGGCATCGGTGAAGACGGCATTGTGGTTGGCCCACGACGGCGTGGGGATGTAGATCTCCTTGGGCCGGTCAGCGCCGCCGGGGTAGAAGCGCTCGATGAAGGCAGCGCCGATGCGCAGGGCACCGGTGCCGGAGATGGACTGGGTAATGGCGAGACGGCCAAGAGCCGGGCTGTCGGCACCGTACGCCAGCTCAGCAGCGCCCTTGGTGAACTCGGGCAGACCAGTGATGCCGGCGTACTCCTTGTTGAGGCGCTGGGCAATCACCTTGTCCTCGGCGGTGCGGACCGACGGCAGGACGTAGGGCTTGCCGGCATCGTCGCGGTAGGCACCGACACCGAGGTTGATCTTCTCGGCGAACGAGTCGGCCTTGAAAGCTTCCGTGATACCTAGGATGTGTTAGTGTGTGGAGACCAGGAGAGAGAGGGTAGGGTAGGGAAGGCTATAAGGTTGTTATGTGGAGGACCAGTTCTTACCGAGGATAGCCTATTGTTGGCAAAAGCAAAAGCACAGCACGCTGTGGTTAGCAAATGCACCAAAAATATACCACCCAAAAGCACCAAATTGGCACCACGCAGCCATTATCTACCGCAAGATACCGAAGCGAGGGCAGCTTGCGTCTGATCCGAGGTTGAGTGAGGCAATCGACTTACATCCTAGAGTATATAGTTAGCTTTGTGTCCTGTACGTTTTGCCTTGCACCTGTCTCTCTTTTGCTTCTGATTTTGTTTTCGACTTTTGTTTTCGCCTTCTTTTTCTTTCTTTCTTTCTTCGTTCTTTTTTGTTTTGTTTTCTTCCATTCTTTCTTTGTCTCCCCAACGTCACCCCATATCGCAAATCCCCTCACTTACCGGAGGACCCTGGGGCACATTGGCCCACGACGACGCAAAGCGACCAGCAGGCACCGCAACAGCACCGACGCGCCGGCTGGCAACACCGGCCTGGCGTGCCGACAGTCTCAAGACGGACAGCATTTTTGTGTGTGTGGAATTTCGAGGAAGAGGAGGAAGGTCGGAGAGGAAGAGAGTCGAGGCGACAAAGGTTCAAGGTCGAGTGAGGTGGAAGAGGGAAAGAGAAATAAAACAAAAAGGCCGAAGCAACGGAAACAAGAACCAACGCTGTCAACTGTCAACGAGGGGACCGGCCAAATAAAAAGGCGACGCCTGGACGAAAGGTTGTGAGGGAAAAAGGAACTAAGGAAGAGCGGAGAGAACCGGATTGCGGAGCAGAGAGTCACAGGCACCAAGAGCGAAAAAAGAGAGAGCCAAAAAAGAAGCGCGTGAGTCGATGGCAGATGGCTTGTGCAGGGGAGTGCGTAGTGGGATGCCGTGGTGGGATGGTCGAGGTGGGCGTTGTGGGCGGCGTGGTGGGATATTTGACTCAGGAGGTCAAAAAAAGAAAAAAGAAAAAAAGACGTACTCCGTACTCCGTAAAGAAAAGAGGGAAATCTAAAAAGGCTGTGGGCGGACCGCACTGGTCGTTACTGCCGCACAACGCGGGATAAAATGCCCCAAATGCCCCAAAAGCCCGAAAGGAAGGCGCGAGGAACCCCTAAAAAAAGTGACAGAACGGCGGGAAAATCACACGAAAATGAGGAAAGAGCGCCCCAGTCGCAAACGACTTTTTGGGTTTGTCCTCCGAGCCAAGTCCGACCCTTCCTTTCTTGCGGGGCGCCGAGGCAGATTGGCCAATCATATATCTCCATACACAGAAAGATGGCCCATGTGGGGGAGTCGGTGACGGCTGTTCCCAGTGCTTGGGCAGGCAAAAATGTCCCGTCTTGGGGGAATGGAGATGGGAACACCGCCTGTCATGTCGGTAGCACCTGCCTCGCAGAGTCACAACAGCTTGCCCTTGCCCCAATAGTTTACGGACGAAATACGTCGTAACCGCCTCCAAAAGAGAAGGAGCGACAGCTTCCACCTTCCGCCGACGGGCATACGGCGGTGTCGGCTGGGTCGGACTCCTGCCCAAACAGGCAGTGGAGCACAATCGGCGGCAAGTGCATCCGTTGGAGACTTTGTACCAATTCAGGGGCTCTTCTTAACGCTTCTTGTCTTTTCTTGCCAAACACATCACGATGGCGCAACCTTTGATCTGCCCAGACCTGGGCCGCAATACCCCGAGACGATGCCCCTCCCCCTCCAACTACCTCCAGGGCTCCACCTCTCACCCCAGGGGGCGCACAGGCCCGGTAGTCCTGAACAGTCCAAGCGGTTTTTGATGTCCGGTGCTCGGACATCTCGCTTTCACACTTTATGGGCCGATTTATCAGATCAAGCATAACCAGCAAAATTACTGCATTTGTTCGGTCCGCCTCTGGACCTGTACGCATACCCACATCGGACAATCCTATGAAGTCCCGGAAAATCGATATCCTACTCCGAGCCATTCCTATTACCTCCGAAAAGCCAGACGGCCGCCAATCCACGTCTCCTTGATGCCCACCGATGCCACGATCTTGCTCGCCTCGACGGTTCGCGGATCCGTGTCCAGCACCACAAAGTCTGCCTTCTTGCCAGGCTCCAGCGAGCCCAGCTCGTCCAGACGGCCCAGCTGCCGCGCCGGGTTGTACGTGATGCCCGCAAAGGCCTGCTCGACCGAAATACGCTGCTCGGGGCCCAGCACTTCGCCCGTCGCCTCGAGCACACGGCTCGCCGCCGTCTCGACATACTGTAGCGGGTTGGCTTCGCTGATGGGCGAGTCACTGTGGAACGAGTAGGTGACACCAGCGGCCACAGCATCGGCCACTGGGTCGAGGCGCGCCGCTCGCTTCTCGTCTAGCACATATGTCGCAAAAGCATCGCCCCAGCGGCAAACGTGGGCAATTAGATGGGACACGCCGAGGCCGAGCTGCGCAGCGCGGGCCAGCTGCTGCGGCGTGATGTCGGCGGTGACGTGCTCCAGCCGGTGCATGTGCCGTTTACGGTGCAGCTTGCCCACACCGCCGGGACCGCCAAAGACGTCCGTGGCCACTGCCTCGGCGGCCAGCACTCGCGCAAACACCCGCAGCGCCTGGTCAAAGGCACGCGCGCCGTTGGTGTGCATCACAATCTGCCAGCCACCGCGCACAAACGGCTGCACAAGGGACACTACACGGTCGTCGTCGGGCGGCGCGTCGAGCGCATGGCCCTTGCGGAAGTTGAGGATGCCGTAGTTGTCCGGCTGGTCGCGATACGGCTCGTACACGGCGGCCGTGAAGCCCTGCGTGGACCCGTCGAGCCAGAACTTGATGCCGTACACCGAACCAGCAGACTCGCCGCCATCGGAAGTCAGATGCCACGGTGGGAGGCGTAGCAGATCTGCCACGGGCACGAGGCTCTCGACAGTCTGTGACGTCAAGGCGCCGTGGAAGCGCGGCAGCACCGTGTTGGCTGGGTCGGGTAGAGTGTTGCGGTCCAGAATGAGACGGAGCAGGGCAAGATCAGTCAGACCACCAAGAACTCCGATTCCGCAGTCAAACGCCGTCGTGATGCCCTTGCTGGCCCACCGCTGCAGAATGCCACGACCACCAGCCACCGCTTCAGCCGCCGTCGGCTTGGACAAGTTTTTGCCGAGCGCCGACACGGCACCCTCAAACAGCAGGCCTGTCAGTGCGCCATCCTCGGCCCGTTTCTGGTAGTTCTCGTCACCGGCAGGGTAGCCAGGCTCGCCGGGACGGATGCCGACACCGAGCTGACGGAGGGCAACCGTGTTGACATAGGCGACATGGCCTGACTGGTTCATGACGTAAATGGCCGTGTGCTCGTCAGACAGCTCATCCAGCAGGTCAATCGTCAAGTCGGGGTGGCCAGCAACAAGAGATGGGTCGAAACCGAAGCCCGCAAGCCACTGCACCTTATTTTCGGAGCTGCCAGCGCCAGCAGCTTGAGAAGCGGCAGCGGCAGCAGCAACCCGCTTAGCCACGGCATCCCGCAGCTTGTCAAGCGCATCCTGCTTTGTCCGCACACCAGGGAACGTCAGGTCGACAAACCGCTTTTTATCGGCCGTCAGGGCTGTCATCAACAGGTGAACATGCGGGTCAATGAAGCCCGGTGTAATTACGCGGCTGCCGTAGTCCACCTCACGGATGTTCACAGGGCCGACGGCAGCACGCACGTCCTCCAGTGTGCCTGTCGCCACGACGGTATCGCCGCGAACGGCAAGTGCCTCGGTGGCATTGAACTTGCCGCCCGCGAGGGTGAGGACTGTGGCCTTGAAAATGACTGTTTCAAGAGGGAGAGCAAATGGGGGCGGCGGTGCTTTGGTGGCCGTAGTCGTTGTCGTAGCTGCAGATGCATGCGCGGCCACAGGCGCGGGCGCACTCGTAGTGGGGGACGTAGTAACAGTAGCAAGCTTGCCTGACGTGCTGGCCGGCGTGTGAGCAGAGGTGCTCTCTGGGGTGCTGGCTGCTGCTGTTGTTGAATCCTGGGTCTGGTTCTGGTTCTGATCCTGGTCTGGGGTTGGATCGGCAGGGTCCTCCCGCCGGATCGATGCGACGATAAAATCGTCCACCTCGGCCGTTGAGACGTCGGGGATCAGCGCCTTGCTGAGACGGTCGACACTGTCACCACACATGTTGGCTTGTTGTAATTGTTCTTTTCTTCGTAAAAGTAATTGCGCAGTGCAAAGTGCGTGTGATTTGGCAGGTGATCCTTCGCGGGGATGACCTGGAGCTTCTGCGCTTTTTGTCTTTTGTGAAACTTCCACACTTCTTTTTCTTTCTTTTCTTCCTCTCTTTCTTTTCTTCCGCGTATTGTGAGCCTTATATGGCGTTGCGAGCACGCAATCATATTTAAACCGAAAATCATTACAGCCGTGGGCCGGGTCCACATGTCAAGTCAACCTGTAGTGCGGCGCAATCTCTAGAAGCCCGTCCCTGGCGACGCCAAAAACTGATAGCTTAATTTGGGAGGTGCTGCTTTTTGTTGATAAAGCTATGCAAGCCATTTGCGGGGGGAGATTGGCAGATTGGCTATCGTTGAACGCCGTCTTCCCCCTGCCCTCCAGACAAACGCCAGACATCGGTTGGACATGTTATCAGTCTCCCCACGCGGGAATGCTCTCCTCCCACAACATGTGTTTGAATTAGCACAAAGTAAACGGCGTCAACAAAGCCTGCATACAGCTTCAGGAAAGTAACCGTCTGCTCATGCCTGCGGCTTTAAATTTCATTTTGAATCCCGTTCTTTTTCCTAGCCCATTTCACTCCGTGTTTTGCTACTGTTCACGGCGGGCACGTAACAATGCTCAACTTTTAGGTGAAGCGATACGACGATAATAGAGTTGCAAGATACAGAGTCAAAGGGTTGCCAAGGTGTAGGTACGGTGAATAAAACTACCTGCTGGCTCGTCCCGGTCTCTGCTGAGCCCACTGTAGGAGAAAGGCTTATCAAGAGGGCTAGCTACATGTACCGTGAGCTCCTGATTTTGTGCCAGACTCCGGCAACCTGATTGGAGAGGTGTAAAAGCGAATCACTGGGTGACCAATGGTCTGGTGCACCCACTTCGCGGAGCAGCTGCACGATATCGTCGTTGCCGTTAAAACGGGCATGCCACAAAGCCGTGTGACCCCTTCTGTCCTTCACCCGCACATCTGCTTTTGCATCAAGCAGTCTTTTGACCACTCCAACATGGGCACCATTTACCGCCTTTAATAATGGAGTCTCGCCTTTAAGGGAGATGCTGTCAACATTCGCACCGGCACGAAGAAGAAGATCCACGATATTGTTGAGTCCCTTTTCAGCTGCAATATGCAACGGCGTTCTGCCGGCTCTGTCAGCCACGTTGGTAGCGGCACCAGCTTCGAGAAGTAGCTCCACACTATCCTCCTGCCAATTATGCATGGCCGCATGTAGTGGTGACACCATCGCTTTGCTGGCTAAATTGACGTTTGCACCAGCTTCGATAAGAAATTTCACCATGCCACTGTTGGAAAGCCTGGCGGCTATTGTCAACGAGGTGTCACCAAGGTGGGTGGTGGCATTGACGAGTGCACCAGCCTGCAGTAATAGTTCCGCAATGCTCGTGTGCTCAGCAACAATCATCAATGGTACATAGCCGTCTCGATCCACTGCATTGACGTTTGCCCCAGCAGAGAGAAGCAGGCTAACAGTGCGTGGGTTGCCACAACTCGAAGCGATGTGCAACGGGGTTTTGTCTTTATTAGTCTGTATATCGACGTCGATAATTGTAGCCGACGATGCTGACGCGAGCTGCTTTCCTTGTAGTCGACCTGCAAGTAGGCTTTCAACTACATTGTCATGTCCCTTTCCTGATGCCCATGACAGTGCCGAGTATCCGAATGTCATGCACTTTGCATTGACGTCAATTCCAGAGTCTTGTAAAAGTGTCTTGACGACTTCATTGATTCCGAGTAAGGAGGCCCGAATGAGACGTGTCATGCCCATCGGAGCATGACATTCATGAACATGGGCAAAAAAGATCTCGAACCATGCTTGACTGCGAATTGGGGTCATGTCGGAGTTCTCACACAGAGATTTCATAGTCTCAACGTCTTCGTAGGTGCCTGACATCAGGTAATGCTGTACAAGACTTATTGCTGAATAATTAAGAAAGATGTAGCCGGGAACGAGAAGTGCTAACCTTCCATACCGTCGTTCAGGTCGGTAAGGGTGTGGAGGGTCTGTTTTGAAGACCTCAAACTTCACATGTCATGAACAAATCTGAAATAAAACAGCGTGCGATTTCTGTAGGTCGAGCAAAGTGTTTGAGGCAACATCAATATCAACAACCTTGGGAGGGATGGTGTGGTTCTCAGAGCTCCTAGTGATCGAATCGCCAGTTGGGGTCGAAGAGTTGCCAACCAGAAACTCTCTAGCAGTCTGGTGCAATAAGTAGATCTTGGAGTCGATAATGGTCACGAAAAATCCGCAGATGTTTCGCACATTCTCCCGGAAGGTATCTTCCCGCATGACTGGCACGTCATCGTATGAACGATGGGTTTCCTTCAACGACAATGCAAAGTGCATCTCCTCCAACGTCAGAGGCCTAGTTGCGGCGACGACAATTTGCAGGAGCTTTGTCTGCTGCTCCCTCTCTTCTGCATTGCTTGGAGCTTTGGCGAGGATGCTTTCGTATGCAGCTTTGATGCTTGGTGGTAGACTGGATGTGATATCACGTAAATCTTTCTTGCTTGAAAGGTGATCCCGGATCGTGTCTAGGGTGAGGCTTGCCCATAGATATGTCCGGTTTCGAACACCGCGCAAAGATCCTAGGAGTAGATCCGTCTGGCCTTTATCCAGCTTGAAACGAGACTGAAGTTCCTTCACTTTCGACTCAATGAATTGTCCGATCTCTGATTCGATTTCCTCGGACTCGGCTCCTTTTTCCCCGCTAAGATGGATAACAGGCAATCCCATATCACCAAGCGTTCCAAACTCCTGCCGGAGGTGCTCATAAGGTCGGCTTGTGACAATGAACTTGAGATTGAAAGGGCCTTTCCGAGCATGAGCATCAGCGGCCGTGAGGTAGAAGTCACCCAAGATACGAGCGAGCTCGAGTTGTTCTGTCTTGGAGCACTCATCGAATGCATCCAGAACACAAACGATATCCCGTGGATGGCCAGAATCTGGTGTGATTTGTGACAAGGCTGAGAGAAGTACATCCCACAAGTGAAGTAGTGTGCCCACTGTGTGTCCTTCACCTTTTTTAAACAGGTCGGTGATTTCAGTGGAGAGCAGCTGTCGCTGCTGTGCGAAGAGCTGGTGGAGGATGCTGCTGATCGCGTTCTTGGCCGATCTTTGAGCCTCAAAGTCATCCTTGAAAAAAAAGTAGCATACGGCAGCATCCGTATTTGGAAGCACATGGTCCACCAGATGTCGAACCAGGACAGATTTGCCGCATCCTGGGTCCGCAGATACCCATAACATGCCATGCGCATTGCTGGAACGCCATTGTCGAAAGAGAGGATGCTGAACAAACCATTCGCATGTCCCTGGCACACGAATTCGGTTGCGGTCTTTGGCTTCCTTGTACCTCACAACATTGAGGGCATCCATCATCTTATCCCTTCTATCGTTCTCGGCTTCGTCTCGACTTTGGGCGGGGCCTCCGGTTTGCGTTACTAGGAAAACAGTCGTGTTAGAAATCTAGATTATACGATGTGAATCTATAGAAGAAGAAAAAAAAAACGCTATCCCGTGCCGCTTTATTTACTTCGTACCGTGGGTATGGGTTCCCCCGCTGATAATGTACTGATTTCCGTGTCCAAAGTGAGAGCCTGTGATGTTGCCGTACACGTTGTTCTGGACACCAGCGCCGCCATTCGTGTTGTTTTGGATGTTTGCCTTTGAAAGCTCATCCAGTTCCGAGTCTAGAGCAGATGGCTCGACTTTGGACAGCTTCTCAATAGCATCCTGGAGTTTGGATACTTGCGTGAAGGTTACCCCCTTGAACAAGGGGCGCTTGCTGAGAATGTCGATATCCTTGAGAATGGCGTGCATCAAGACTTCGACCTTGTGGCCTTTGGCGACTGAGCTACCCCAGGAAAGCAAGGCGCCATAGTACTTCTTGGCAATGGCGTCCCAAGAGCCGTCCGCTCCAGCCTCCTCGGTGTAGCTGGCGACCTTGTCGAAGATAGTCTTCAGTTTCGTCAGATTGTCCTTGCAGCGTTCTGTGATGGGCAAGACTGCCTTCTTCTCCGCCTCGACGTCCAGAGACTCATCCGCTATGCGACCGTAGGCAGTGTATGCCTCTGAAAGCGTTTGTGAGACGTATGGGAGGTTGCCGCCAACCTCTCTGAAAGCTTTTGGTAGGTTGACTATCTTCTCGATGGTTTTGTATGCCGTAGCAATACTCTCGACCAGTATTATTGAGCCGACGACGAGCGAAAAGGGATCCATAACCCCAAATCTGTCGTTACTGGGGGCGTTTGCTAAAGGTATCAAGAAACAGGCTCGCTGTTGGGACGTTTGATTTGAGTTGTAGTAGATGAAAAAAACTGGATAAAAATAAGAAAATACCGCTGTAGGTTCTGATGGAGGAAAATGTCGACAACTTGCAATTGTTTCTTTGGCGATATGAATAAAGTGTGGTTGGTTTCGCGAGAACCAATTAAGGTTGGGATGGAAGAAGATTTTGCGGGGAACAAAGTCACGCAAATAAGATGCAACATTCCGAGGGCAGACAAGAACACTAAATACGACGAGCAGTCTGTCTTACCAGCGACTAAAAAGCCTCGAGATTTGCCCAGGACACAAAAAGGCGACCCCTCCTCCAGCTGAGTGTTTCGAGGGGAGGCTAAGCCAATGAAGCTGCGCCTTAAGCGCCTGCAGCCTCCAAGACAAGAGCGCGAAAAATCGGTACTGCCATTGGGCTCTAAGCAGGAGCACAGAAGAGCAGACAGAGCTGCGGGCAGGGTTTCACTGTCTTCTGAGGTGCATACACCCCGGTCTCTTTATCACAGCTTGGACAAAATAAAAGCCCATATTGGCAGTGAACTACGGAGTACATGAATTGAGGCTATGTTCGTCTTGGCATCATTTTTGAACGCTTGCATATTCTAGCTACACGGGAAATCCGACGACAGAAACTAGTACCTACATAGCAATCTCTACTCCGTAGACGTCATGAGACATTGCTCTTTTCGGATTCTTGTCCAAAGATGCAGGGCAACAAGGAGTTGTTCCAAAAGAGGAGAAACCGGTCCAATATGGGACATGGGACGGTGAATGGCAGCTGCGGTCTAGGTTACAACATTGGCGGTAGGCTGCGAATCTTACAGGTTGCAAATGTGCACTTCACATCATCGACCTTTCTTTTAAACATTGTGTGTTTTCACGTTTGGTTTACCATGCTGTTGGCGCAAACATGAAAAGAGAAGGAGCGCACAGCGCACCTGCCCTTTTACAAAGAAATTTCATTAGCTTTGGAAAGAACGAGGCTGGTTTTGTCAATGATTGTCCCAAAAAGGAAATTTCATTAAGCGGGTGACTTACAGCGGGATGGGAGCGCCCGTTAATTCAGGGTCCAGTGACGCCAAACTAGAATATTAGTCAGTTGAGTTGGACGACATTGGAATGGATTTTTTTTGGGGGGGGGGGGGCCGGGGTTGCTGATTCTGCGCAGTATATAACAGCGTGATACATTTGGGAAGCGTAGAGGTCTTTTGACACTTTTAATGCAGGGTTTTTCTTTGAAAGATTTTTTTTTTCTCAAAAAAAAAAAAAAAAAAAAAAAAAAAAGATTCGACTCAATCAAAATTATACTTAAACTACCGTTCTTATTCATATGAAAAGCTAGTTACATTATGATGTAGCTTCCACAGTAAATCACCCGAAAACAAGAAGAGAAAAAAGGGGCAATAAGCAAAGGGACTGAAACAGGTCGCCAAGGAAGATATGTAGTGAAGCCTGGCCATTGCCGCATTTTCCCAGGGGATTGAATGCTGAAATCCCCGGTGATCTACACGACGCCACTGCAATACATTATCACGATGACCCAGATAAACCTGCAGCTTTTGAGCATCTAAGTGTTTAGATGATTGACAGAAACTATTAACAATGAAGATATTGTCAGATAGGAGAGCTAGCAATCAAATGACTAAAAATATATGCGAGCCATGGAACATGAATTGAAGAGTGAAACCACCACGATCGAGTATCACGAACCACCCACGATGGTTATTACGACGTACATGCCTCATAAACTAGGGCGGCATATTACGAGCTGGAGGCAGAGTTGAGAGGATGAAATCATATACCAGAATATGTACACGCGTTCCTCTTTCAATCACGAATCGATATACCCGCTGACACCCTGAAGCACGCAAAACAAAAACATAAGAAAAGCAGACTGTACATGTGTTGTATATCGAGTATATATGTAACAAAACGATTATCTAGGCAATACAAGCAAAATAAAGTACAAGATTTTTATAAAGAGAAAAGAAAAAGCCTGCAAAGAGACACTTTACAGGTTGAAAATGGCAGCAGCCAGCAGGGCAGTGGCAGCCCAGACAGAGCCACGCATGACGGTGGTGGCGCCCGAGATGGAGGCAATCGAGGTGGAGGACGAGCTGGACGAGGTAGAGGCAGTGCTGTTGGAAGCAGCCGAAGCAGAGGCGGAGCTGTTGGACGAGGCGTTGGCAGACGAGCCCGAGGCGGAGGTGGAGGTTGACGAAGCGGCAGTGGTGGACGAGGCCTTGGTCTTGGTCGACGATGTCTTGGTGGAGGTCTTGGCCGAGGTGGTCGAAGAAGTGGTGGTCGAGGAGTCGGTGCTGTTGTCGGTGGAGGCACCGATGACGATGCTCGAGTAGTCACCAGTCATGTCGCCGTAGGTGTAGCTGCCACCGGGGTTGTAGTTCTCAATCTCGATGCTCTTGACGTACATAGTGAAGGGGCCGTCGCTGTAGTCGGTCTCGCCACCGGCCCACTCAATGGTGCCCTCGGCGTTGCTGCTGTCACCACCGGCCCAGCTGCCGACCTTGATGCGCATGGGGGTCTGGGGGTAGTTTTTGCCGTTGAGGGCCTCGGCGTAGGTCAGGGTGCGAACCAGGCTGCCGTCGACGTACCACTTGGTTGAGGCCTCGGTCCAGACGATAGTCCAGTTGCGGAAAGTGGACTGGGTGGCGGCGTCCAGGTCGACAGTGGTGCCACGGTCGTAGGCGGTGGTGTTGCCTTTGCCGAAGTAGTCGGTCTGGACCTGGTTGTCCTCACCACCGATCCACTCCCAGTCGATCTCGTCAAGGTCGTCAGACTCAAGGACAACGCTGCTGACGATGCCGGTACCGGGGGAAGCACGCATCACGACGGAAACACGACCGAAGAAGATGTAGAAGTTGCTGATGAGCGTCGGGGCATTGCCAGACTTGGTAATGGTCAGGGCGGCACCAGTGCTGGAGCTGTAGGTGGCAGACTCCGAGGACAGGGTCCAGTCAGAGCTCTCGCCGGAGGTGAAGTCGACCGAGTACGTCGACTTGTCAAGACCGACATCAGACGAGCAACCTAGAGGTCAGTGGTTAGCCATGATTCAGTTTGAGGATAGGACAGTACAAGACGGGACTTGGGAGGCATACTGGTGTTGGTGGTCGGGTTGCAGTCAGTGTAAGTCTGGGCAGAGGCCAGGCCGACGAGGCCGGCCAGAGCGGCGGTCTTGGCGAAGTGCATGGTGATGATTTTTGGTTAAATGCAAACAAAGAGAAACGCTGGATGTAAACGGTTGGAAGCAACTGTCGAGAAGTGAAGAAGGAAAAAGTGAAACAAAATCGGTGAGACGTAAGAAGCAAGCGAAAGTAAGTGCTGCAAAGAGACAACACAATATGGTTGAACGAGTGTATGAAGATTGAAAGGAACAAGACGAGATGCCAAGATGGAAAGGGAGGAAAGAGAAAAAAAAAACAGAGCTGAGAAGAGACGAGATGGAAGAAGAAAAGAAGAAGACGAAACACGAGTCCAAACAAGGGAAAGGGCCAGTGGGTGGTTTTGTTTATTGCGATGTGCTTCGAGGCTCCTAGAGGCTTCTACGACTGGCTCAACAGGAGTGACAGTGCCTCATTTCTACGTCTTTTGCGTGTGAGTACGTGTCGGGAGGAGCGTAATAGTGTTGATTTTCCCTCTTTCCCCTTTCTTGCATGGGCTGACGACTACTCTCTGAGCCCCGAAATAGAAATTGGCCCTGCCTTAGTGCTCCGTAGTTGAGAGCTCCCCTCGAGCCTCCATCACGGATTGGGAAAAGGCCAGCTCGAGGGCGCGTGAAGGCCGTGAAGGAGGTCATCCACACTTGCTGTTTGGGAGCGGTAGAAAGCAAGAAAAGATCTGGACCTCACTGGGTATATCTTGCGTAGTTTATGGAAAAGCATGACTGGAAGGCGAACACGAGGATTCAGCGAGACATCAGGTAAAAATAAAACCAAAGTCACTAAAATCAAAAGACAAAATACGCAGCCCATGACAAGAGGGGGAAGGAAAAAATCGACGCTGCAAAAACAATCGTGGACGATGGTGGCTCGGTGGGCGCTGGAAGAGGAAAGAGTCCCACTGCTGGCGTAATTTCTGCGCAGGTCGGCCTCGTCATCGCTCTGTTTGAATAGTGCAGGGGAGGGTGTACTTCAATGTAGCCGAAGTTTGGGTGCGGCTAAAGGTATCATTCGCGTACTGACTCTAATGGGTCGAGCTCTCTGGCCAATGAGAGGGGGTTCTTCCGGGCAGTTTCTCAGGGCAATGTTTCCGTTATTCCCCCTCTCCCACTCAAGAATGGGCCCTACTCGGTGTCTCCTTGCTGGTTTGCCACTTGGAGTATTCTCTGTGTGTCCCTCTGTTTCTTCGCAGAATGTCTCGTTTTGTCGACTTTTGTGTTTCCCACAAAACGAGCGTCGATTTTGACCAGTTGCCGTCTTGTCGTCTGTCGTCGTTGTCGTGCAGCGTCTTTTTGGATTTTGTTCTTTTGTTCTCGAATCTCACACACCAGAGGGACGATCGCCAAGACCAAGGGCTGCGTGGTTGCTGGTCTTTGCCAAGTCGGCAGCTAGGCTTGAACCAGATTAGCGGTGCCAAGAACGCGCGGCACCTGGGTCGCCCTGGGAAACGGGGCCTTTTTTGACAGGGGATCTTTGCCTCTTTCCATCTTCCTTGGTCAGATCTTTTGCAACATCAGCGAGAGCGAGTCAAACGTCTTCTCGTTGTTTGCATTTTTGGTCACTGTGGCTGTGGATGTGTGGGACCCTCGCTTTTCTTCTTTGCTGTTTACGAATCCATGCCAGTGATGAAGAGAGGGAGCCACGGCAAGGTAAAAAGGAAGAAAGATGAAAAGGAAGCACGAGAAGGAGGGAGAAACAGGAGTGAAGGAGGATTGGAGAATGGGACTGGTTGCGACTTTTTGACGGACTGACCAACCAGGTCATAATAGATGCATGCCATGGGTCAGCGGCTCCTGTTCGAGAATGCCACCACAACGCACCACAACACAACAGAAGGGGATTAGGAAAGGGAGTGTTTGAGGGAGGGGCCCTGGCCGGAACTCGGAACACGTAGTCGTGTGGCTGTGGGTCTGAGAAGGAAGGGGGAGGGAAACGAGGAGAAAAACACGGCCATTTCAATAAATTGCAGATGGAATATTTCAGAAAGAGGAGCTCTGAAAACCAGCTTCTCGTCCACAAGATTGCCCATTATAATCGACTGCAGTAAGACTCTGCATATTGTTAGTCTGTCACGGTGTTTTGGTTTCCGCTCATTTAATTATATGATTTTTATTTGGTTTTGATCTTTCGTGCAAGTCTATGCCAATCTATAAAAAACCCAAAAAGTGTCCAGTCTAGTCTATGGTGTGGTTGTGCATGGTACGAAACGCTCATGTACAGGTTATAAATGCGGGCTGAAAGTGCCAGCAAACCGGTGAATGCAAATATAGCAAGGCAGAGAAAAGAAAATTACAAGATAGTGATGTAAACAAAAAGAAAAAAAGAGTGAATAAATATGAGTGTGAATGAATGTAAATGAAGGTGAGTGAATGTGTGGTGGCGATGGTGGTAGATATGCGTCAACATAACTACTCGGCCTTCTTGGAGGCCTTGGTGCGCAGCTTCATCAGGCCAAAGACCAGCGCGTAGCCCGAGAAGGCGTACAGCACGGTAATGGCAGCGTCGCGCCAGCCAACATAGTAGTGGTTGATGTTGATGGTGGACAGGTAGGCGCTGCCGTCGCGGTACTCGCAGACCTGGCAGCCCGAGGTGGCATCGGGATTGAGCAGGCTGGCGCGGAAGCCAGTGCCGTTGGCCGACAGATACGAATCCAAATATGAGGAGCAGGTGGTGCTGTCGGGCGGGTCAAAGACGGCGAGCTCGTTGGCAGCACAGACGACCTTTTGGCCCCAGAGACCAAACGTGAGCATGCCGTTGACGACGTAGTTGAAGGGGTTGATCCAGTACATCCAGTAGCGCCAGAAGACGGAAAGCTGGCCGTAGGGAACAAACACACCGCAGAACAGGACCATGATGCTGATCATGAGCGGGTTGACGAGGGCGGCAAACACGGGGTTGGGTGCATAGGCGGCGATAAACTGGCCGATACCCGTGTAGACGAACTCGTAGATCCACATCATGAAGAAGATGGCGCCGGAGCGGTTGGAGTCGTGGGGCAGAGTCCAGACGGGCCAATACCAACAGGCAAAGTAGATGACGGCGCAGATACACAGGTAGGGGAACTCGGAGACAATGAGACCAGTGACAAAGGCGACCCATGAGTACATCTTGGACTTCTTCTCGCGGGTATCGTAAATGTCACGGCGCTGGATAAAGAGAGGCTGGAGCTGGTTGATGACACCGGGAGCGACGAAGACAAAGTTGAAAATAGTAAACATCTTGAGCTGGAGGTCGGTGACGCTGTTGCCGGGACGCCAGAAGGAGAAACCGTTGAGCAGGGCCGATGTGATGTGGAGCATGAACTTGTTGTTGACGTAGGGAGTGTTGCGGAACAGGGCGACATTCATGCGGGCGGTGACAATCTTGATCTGCTCCCACATGGGCATGGCGAACTCAAAGCCGTCATCACCTTCGGTGGCCGAGGGGGCAGCGGCCGCCGCGTCAATCATACCGTCGAGCTCCTCAATCATAGCGTGCTGCTCGGCCGAGTCGAGCCAGATCTGGTGCCAGTCCTTGTGCTTAACGTGCTCGATGCCGCCCGTGACGACATCAATCATGAATTCGGCAGGGTTAGCATCGGCGGGACACTCTGCGCCGTACTGACCGAAATAGTGCTTGACCGTAGCGCCGTTGTCGCCAATATCGCCAAAGTAGACAGTCTTGCCGCCCTTGGCGAGCAGCAGCAGAGTATCGAACTGGGCAAACAGCTGGGCCGACGGCTGGTGGATGGTGACGAGGACGGCCTGGCCGACATCAGCCAGCTTACGCAGGAAACGCACGGTGTTGTAGGCCGACTGGCCATCGAGACCGGACGTGGGCTCGTCCAAGAAGATCAAAATGCTGGGCTTGGCGACGAGCTCGACACCAATGGTGACACGCTTGCGCTGTTCGACAGAGAGACCGTTGCCGACGGTACCAATCAAGGTGTCGGCAAGATCATGGAGTTCCAAGAGATCGATAATGGTCTCGACGTACTTGAGCTTCTCTTCCTTGGGGGTCGTGCGGGGCTGACGGAGTAGAGCCGAGAAGGCAAGGGCCTCGCGGACGGTGGCATAGGACTCGTGCACATCGAGCTGCTCGCAGTATCCGGCCATGCGCTGGAAGGACACAGGGAGAGGGCGACCGTCGACCAGAATAGAACCACGGATCGTGCCCTCGGTCTTGCGCTGGGCCAGAACATCCAAAAGAGTGGTCTTGCCGGCACCCGAAGAGCCCATCAGGGCACCCAGCATACCGGGCTTGACCCAGCCGTTGACGTTGTCGAGCAAGACACGCTCACCAGTGGGCGTGTTGACGGTGTAAGTCAAGTTCTTCCAGGTGAAGATGGAGGTGTTGCGGCCCAGGTTGTCGTCGACAGAGTTGTTGTTGTTGGAATCGGCGGCAGTGGTGCGAGCAGGAGTCGACTTCTCGGCGACGTTGGCCTCCTCATCGTGCTTGCCGGCCGCCTTTTGGTGGGCCTTGAGCGACTCACGGGGGATCAGCAGAGACGAGCCCCGGCTGCCAGCAGCCCGCCAGCGCGACGTGAAGAAGATGGTCAGGACGGCAAAGAAGCCCCACCAGCCCCAGAGGACACCAAAGTTGCGCCACAGGGACGAGTGGTGGTAGTGCAGCGAAGCCAGGTAGTTGTCGCCCGTCACGTAGTCGGCACCAGGCGCGGCACCGGCGACACCAGCACAGGCACGGTTGGCCGAGTCAATGTCCTCGTAGCCAGGGCCGCTCGGAACCAGGTTGGTGCCGACACAGTCAATGTGCTGGCCGTGAAACTCGTTGGACAGGGCCGCCTGGAAGGCATAGGCAAAGGGGTTCGTGTAGTACAGCTCGAGGAACCAGTTCTTGATCTTGGGCTTGGGAATCATGTAACCGGCGTACATAACGAGACCCTTGACGGCAGTACCGCTAATCTTGGAAGCGGCCTCGAAGGAACCGAAAGCAGCACCAATGCAGCGGAACATGGCAGTCAAACACAAAGTCGTCGTGAACAGAACGGCCCAGAAGATGAAAAACGCCTGTGCAGTGTGCTTGAGGCCGACCATCCAGTAGATGACGACGGAGAAGATGCTGCACTGGACCAGGAGGACAGGGATATCGGCAGTGATCTGGGCGAGACAGAAGGCGGCAGGGTGGTGCATGGCAAACGTCTTGTGCTTGGTCAGGATGGGACGGCCCTTGAAGGACTCCGTCACCTCTGACATGGCAGCCATGGAGTTGTAGAGAATAGCAAAGAAGAGAGCACCGCCCTTGACGAAGAGACCGCCCGAGTTGTCGGGGGCATTGTAGAAACAGGAACCAGCAAGCAGAGCCATGACAAGAGACAGAACCTGGCGGATGAGGAAGGTACTCTTCTCACCCCACAGGATCTGATACTGGCGGCGCGTGCAGAACATGACCTGGTCCCAGAAGGAGGTGGTCAGGTTGCTGCCACGCGGCAGGTGCTTGGACTTCTCCCAGGCCACCGAGTCCTGGAAGTCGGCCGTGCGGTCGGCCGCGTCCTTGGTCTGCGGGTAGTTGTACTCGGCAATGGCCTCCTCATAGATGGGTGACTGGAGGTAGGCATCGCGGATAGCCTCGGCCGTGCGCGGGAAGCGGTTCTCCCAGCCAGGACGGATCTGGCGCTCCGTGGGGACAGTAACACCCGTCAAAAAGTCACCGACGTTGGCACCGTCCGTGTAGACGAAGCCCAGATCCTCCATGAAGCCCTTGGCCTCCTTGGCGGGGCCATAGAAGATCTCCTTGCCCTCGTCAAGCACCAGCACCTTGTCGAAGAGGTTGAAGATGCCGTTGCCCGCCTGGTAGAGAGTGACAATGGTGGACAGACCCAGGACATCCGTCATGGCACGCAGCGCCTTGGCCCATTCCAGAGCGGTCGACGCATCCAGGCCGCGAGTCGAGTTGTCCCAGGCATAGACGGAAGCACGAGTGGCCAGGCACTCAATGATAGACACACGCTTGCGCTCACCACCGCTGACGCCGCGCACAAACTCGTTGCCAACCTTGGTGTCGGCCGTGTGGGCAATGCCCATGGACTCGAGCAGGAACTGGCGCGTCTCGTTGCGGTATTCGTCGACCGACTGAACGCCGTGGGGCAAGTGGAAGGGGATCTTGAGCTTGGTGGCAAAGTCCATGGTCTGGCCGACGGTCAGGCGAGGATAGAACAGCTCCTCCTCGGTGTTCATAACAATCTGGCCGTGGTACTTGTCGGCCTCCTGGGCCGTCATGCTGCCAAAGTGGACGTCGCCCGAGATGCTGTGGAAGCCTCCATCACGACGGTTCGACAGCATCTTGAGGAGGGTTGTGCAGCCTGAGCCAGGACGGCCCAGGACCAGCAGCATCTCGCCGGGCTTGACACAACCGTGGCTTTCCTGCACAATCTGCTTGACAGCAGGCTTGTGCATTTTGTCACGGATCAGCTGCAGGACGTTGAACTGAGAGACCATGTTCTCCTTGACAGCAGCCTCCGCAGCCTCGACTTCAACGGACAGGTTTTGCCAGGTGACGCCCAGCTCGCGGCGCTTGAAACCGGCAGCGGCTTCACGCTCGGCATTGCGGACAACCTGGGGCTTCATGTGCCATGTGGCGGCTCTCTTGAGGCTGCTTCGGCGGCGGCGGCGGCCCGTTTCTGATGACTCTTCTTGTTTTCCGTCGTGTTGATGTTGTGATGGCTCACCCTCGGGGAACAGAGCATCGAGCGTCTCGCTGCTGCCGGCTTCGTGCAGGTTGGACTGTTGCTGGGGCACGGCCAGGTGTTGCGGCACGTAGCCGTCGCTGTCGACGGGGGTTTCCGAGTCGTCTGAATGCTCGTGTCGATCCATGGTGATGTGACGAGGAGTGGAGAGGGTCTAATGTGGAAGAGGAAAGGAGAAGGGGAACAACAAGAAGAAACAAGCAAAACAACAACAGACAGGGGAAGGGGGGCAGCGTTGATTTATATCAAATCAACTACGGGCACTCTCGACAGCTCGCGTCTAGACGAGCGCCGAACAGAAGAAGTGCCCTTACGGAGCACGTCGTACTTGTCCATTGTTTGGTCCATATCCCCTGGTGCACGGCTGCCGATAATGGGCCCGATAAGATTGGCATACTGCCTACATGCCTGTTGCGTGCGTGTGTACGAAGTACGTCGTACCTACCACCAGCAGGGCCAGCACGTTCTGGGCGTTCTCCCGCCGTTCTGATACCAGGCGTCGGCACCAAGTGGGCCGGGCACAATTGTGGGTCCTGCCGCGGCGCCGCGCGCCACCGGGTCTTCCGGCGCCTCTACTCGGTTGGCGGCCCAAATAGCACAGATAGCACAGAAAGCCCACAAGTCCAGGGGCGATCCACTACACCCTAGGCCCCTTCTTCAGCCTGGGATTCTACAAATCGACTTCGTATCTCGCCAGCGTCCAGCGCGATACCGAGGTGTGGATACGGTTTATACGTGAACCCACAGCGCATATCGGCACCTATGATCACTGATACAGAACTGCACCAAAACTGCACCAAAAATGCCACCAAGATTCGACCGTTTTTACTTTCGCCCTTTTATCACTTTTCACCACTTCCACCACTTCCACCACTGCGCACGCCTTCCACGCATTCTTCCACACTCTTCTGTCTCCGGCAAGACGGCACCGGCTCGCGCTCATGGCAAATCCGTGTGCACAAAATTGTTTCGTGCACAACTTTTGTCTCCGTAATGTCCATGGGCCTGCACAACTCTCCAGCAACTACAAATATAGAGACGGCACTTTCCTGTGAGGCAATTCAATAATGAAGGGCCGAGATGGAGGGATAGGCAGACGTTGCAGAGCTAGTTTAGAAGAGACGATGCCCCTGTGCCTGTGCCCCTGTGCCCCTGTCCATGGCTGTCAGGAACGTGCCGTTCTTTTTCGTCCAAAAACAGATGCATCCACGACAATCACAACAGAGTGACCATGACCGCCAAAGATCTTGTTTTCTTTTTAGATCCTTCTTATTCGTTGTATATCAAGTCATCCACGACGCTAAAAAAGTGATCTAATATTGCAATTTGGTCATCCAAGGACACTTCGTGATGTGCGTTGTGGTCACATATTTGGTAGGTAGCTGGCATGCTGTGACCGGACTGCAACTTTGCTTGAGTGCAAATGGTAAAAAGGAGACCGATGCATGCTCAGCTCCTTTGGCGCTTGCCGTGAATCCGTGCTGCCACTGTTCAGCTGTGCTCTTAGCGGAACAACACTGATACAATACAGCTCGCTTGTGGTCGCTGGCCGAGTTCGAAAAAGGTAAATAAAAAATATGCAGGGACAAAGACGTTGGGCCAAGTAAGTGCAGGCCAAGGGGAAAGTTCGCCATCCTCGCTCTCTTAAGCAGTACATATAATTACGGCGTAACAATGAGAACCCGCTTTCTTTTTTGACGGCAAAGTTGCCGTTCGTGTTGGCTAGCAGCGTAGCAGGAAAGAAAACAACGTGAAACGTGCCTTTGTTAGGAACAACTGTCCCAATGTCGTATCGCCCCCACTTCAAGGTGCGTATTTCCATTTGGCCAACCAGTCAGCGTTTGAAATGGCAGACAACGGGCTCGTTTGTGAAAAGAATATAGCGTATGCGATTCGCCGCGACTCAATCTTAGCGTTTGCTTCTAGAAAACAACAAGGTCCCGCCTTCGCCTCTTCTGTACGTCGTACTTGGTACCACGCTAATGTCGATCAGCCCTGGTGGACTGGAATTTTTTGTTGAGCAAAAAGGGATGGGAAGAATACAGTGGGTCCAAGACGCGAAAGGCGAAGCGCGCGAATGGGCGAGATGCGAGCACAGCGAGCAAAGACGGCAGGACTTTTGAAATCAAGCTACGGAGATGGGCTGCATTGACAATCCTCCTGCCTCCCACCTGCTTCGAGTATATCTCTCGCAGATACTCCGTATTACGAGCGAGCTCCTTTCTGCCCCTTAGACCCAGATACGCGGTGGGGGCTTTCTAAGGAGGACGTTCCTATGGGACAATATGCGGCTTATTTCTGAGTCTGGGAGCTGAAGAGGTGAGCTCGGTGAATTGTGGACATTCGTGCCGTCCTTTGTCCTGCTCTCCTTTTTCTTGTTTGCAGTCGAGAGTTTGTTATATTTGCTAGACAAAACCCACCAATGGCTTCAAGGCTATTTCACGAAACGCCTCGGCATGTTTACAATGGGCCACGTTCTCCGGCTGGTTTGTTGCTTTTTTGTTTCCCTGGAAAAGAAGCCCATTCTCCGTATCGATTATTATTGCTGTACGGAGTACATGTACTCAAAATGTGTAATCAACACAACTAAGAATGACAACAAAATAACAAATAGAAATATTACACTGGACCGAAGAAAGCAGGATAGAGTTTTATCTCGTCCTGAGATCTAACATACCCATGTCTCTTCAACATCCGCAGGGAACGAGATATGTTGACACGGGTTGTGTCATCGCTGCACGGAGTGTTGCAGCACAGTTTGGGCAACACACACACTAGTGAGCTCTTATCTCGGCCACGACAAGGGATAGATACAGCACGAGGGCGAAGTGGGTGGACCCGATCCTTCGTGTGGAGTTGTCCAAGGAGCATTTAGTTGGTATGAGTTGCTTGTTTGTTCCAAGCCGAAGACCAAGGACCGAGCACGCTTAACGTACGGCGCTCGGCGGCTGTTTTGATGCCGCGCCGGATTTGTCATCTTCCAATGTACATATCAAACTAAAGCTAATATCTTTGCGAGTCTGGCTGTGGGCATTTGTATTTGGTGTAAGAAACTTGCAATTGAAACGGGCTGCTCGATGGGAAAACTTCCACTCTAAAGCTACTCTCTGCTGGGATTGAAAATCACTTTGGACATTGTCAACGGCACCAGCTTCTCGGAGAGCATGCAATATCTCTTCATCCCCTCTTACAAGGGCAACAGCTTATGGCGTATCTCCATTGATATCAGCGACATTGACGTCGGCACCTGCATTGATCAATGTGGATGGATATAGCCCCCAAAGAGCCTCTCCGGACAGCCCACAAGCAGTCCAGCCGGACATGTTTAAGATATTGACGTTTGCAGCGGCATCTACCAAGCAACGAATACGACTCTTTATAGCGCCAGGTCGGGGTCCCCAAACACCTAATTCATCAGCTTCCCATGCCAAAGAAGTTCTGCCGCTTTCATCTGCCACGTCAACACTGGCCCCAGCATCGAGAAGTACTTGAGATGGCGTGTGATGGTTTCTGCATCCGGAGACTTGAAAGCTACAGTCACTGCTTCAGCATGAGCCAAGCGACTGACATTAGGGTTTGCACCTACCTCAAGAAGGCGTTTGGCGGCACCTTCACGAGAATGCGCGGTGGCAAGGAAAAAAGGAGTGTGACCATCCGCATCGATGGCATCGACAAAGGCACCGTGGTGAAGCAGTTGATTTATAAAGTTTGAGCTCCCCGCGATGGCTGCCCAGTGCAATGGTGTCTGGCGGCAGATATCCACGGTTTCGATATTGTAGAAAGTCGGCTATAACCAGTTGACTGGCTTTGCCAATCCGTGCGCCAGATTCGAGTAGCTCTTGAGTGATGAATGAGCCTGTCGCGACAGCGTATGCCAGTAGAGCACTCCCAGCTGGGTCTTCTACTTCAACGTTTGCGCCGGCATTTAGCAAAATTCTGTACACAGACTAGTGACGTTTAACTGCTGAAATCAAAGGCGTCTCGTCGCGGCTGTTTCGAATATCCAGCCGGGCCCCAGCCCGTATGAGAAGCTCCGAAATATCATCATGTCCCCTGGCTAATGCAATATGTAGCGGCGTATCTCCCAAACGGTCCACAGGATCCGGCGTATCTCCCAAGCGGTTGATGGACAGTGCGGCTTCATGGTCGCTTTGATCTTTAAATGCTCTGTAATGACGATCCCAGGATTCAGCTGGGTACCTAGCGAGTAGTACTTTTTGCCTGTCAGAATCTGGGATACGATCGGGATGTGGAACGAAGTGTAGTTTGCGGATACAGATTTGGGAGAGGGTGTGGTTGGATTCAGTGAGCCGTATGGAGGACTTCCATTGTACATGACCGGCCTGCAAATCAAGTGATGCGGTTGTGGCTGATGTTTTGTTCACAAGGAGCTCTCTTGCTGTCTGGTGCAGAAAGTACATCCGGTCTTTTTCAATGGTAACAAACGAGCCACAGAGGTCTCGCACATATTCGTGAAACCTTTCTTTTGGGATAAGACGTATCTCGTCAATAGTCTTGTGGTGTTGTCCGACTGCCAAGGCGAGGTTCATTTCTTCGGACGTCAAAGGCTGTACAGCCCGGCAACGATGTGCAGTGTTTCTCGGTCTAGGCAAAGTCCTTGCTCTTGGATAATATTCGCTCATAGGCAGCGTCCGCATTGGGCGGGACACAAGACGTGACTTTGTGAAGCGGCATATTTTCATCAAAGTCACGACGGACAGGATCCAGGATAAGGTGAACCCATAGGTAGGTCTGATTTGGAAGGCGCAATATGCCGTTTAAAAGCCAGTCTCTCTCGACGGGAGTGAGAATCTGCACTTTTGCACGACATGTGTCGGATAGTTTGAAGCTGGGTGATATTGGGCTGCAGCCACAGTCAACACATCCCATGGAACATGTAGTGACAGGCCATCGTAGCCATCTGAAATTAGCATCTACGTGGGTATGAACGAGATTCTCAGTTGTAGTTGGATGTATGGAGACACAGAATGCGCGTATTTTGTGCGGTACGCAATGTTTATTTGTTCACAGTGGTAGAATCATACAAAATTTCCATAGCAAATAGTGTCTGTGGTGCTTTGCCGAAAACGCCCAAAAAAAAAA
The DNA here is from genome assembly GCA_019925295.1 of Sporothrix pseudoabietina. NCBI lineage: Eukaryota > Fungi > Ascomycota > Sordariomycetes > Ophiostomatales > Ophiostomataceae > Sporothrix > Sporothrix pseudoabietina. Next base: position 8,028 of record JADHKS010000017.1, on the reverse strand, counting down.
AGGGAAGTGATGTGAAACGAGTCTATTTTAATACGTAAATACCATACCTATCCACACCAGCGGCCAAGTCCTTATAATAGAAGAAGACCTTCTATACTGTCGGCCAGAATGTCAGCTTTAGAGGTAGCCGTCTCCAAGGCATTATCTGAGGACTGAAAGCTGCAGGTAGTTACATATTGTCCGGAATTGGCTGTGTTTTCAGGCTGTAAATCGGAAATTTGCGGTGACGAGAACTGCCAAGGCGGTCGAGGGCTGCCATTGAATAGTTGAGACGACTGCAGGATGCTGCTTCTAAAACTGAACGGTTTACGGACTCCACTGGCCCAGCGGTTTCCCAACTGATCGAACCGGAATTTCTCATCGTCCAGAGTAAATATGTGGTCAAACTCCCAGGGCCTCATTGGTATTCTAAGGTTGTACAATTCGGAAAACGTCTCTTGCAAGGCCCGGATACTGTCTTGTATATGCCTCCCAATTAAGCTGACAGCGTAAGCCCGTACAAAATGGATGTCCATGGCATCTATTTCCCGACCGAATGGTATGTCCAATAACGACTTGGGATTGCTCTTCCTGTTCTTTTCGTACACACGCTTGATGACTTTTCGTGTCAAAGCACTGGCGTTCCACAGACCACGGTCTGGCATCAAGGCAGACGCGGCCAACTCGCGGTGGACAAGCGACCGTGAGTTAGGAATAAGGCAGTGCACGTAAAGAGGGCATGCAACGGGGAGGCAAGCAGCTTCCAAGACCATCATCTTTAGTTCGGGTGGCAGTTTTGCAAACTGGGGAAATGTGGTGGGTGCTGTGGGTGGTGACAGTGCCTGTTCTTCATCCCCGTGCTCGTTGTTGTTTGGCAAAACCGAGGGCCGCGGAGGTCCTGTGAGGGTACCCCGTGGTGCTTTATCAACAAAATCGTCAATGACCGCAATCAAAAGTCTTATTGTTGCGGCAATTACTTGAACACGATAGCTAAACGAAAGCTCGTGATAAGTAAAGCAACGAAGTATATCGAGCGGTATCGCTGTGATGATGCCGAGTCCGGCTCGAAGCCACTCCAAGTCTGTGCCTTTGAGAAGAAGCTCCTCTAAAATGCAGAGTCTTTCTATCAAGATACTGCGGTTCTCTTGCACAGCAACCGCACCAAAGGGCGGGTTGTCCATTATGAATATTGCGAGGCGGTCGTTGGGAAGTTTTCGTATCTCTCCGTTGTTGTTTATGCTTTGGGGTGTTGTTTGTGAGAACGGCAACGTGATAATTGTTCGAGGTGTGGGTCGAGTTGGTATTAATATTGAAAACAAAAGCTGTAAAGCATCAGGAATGCTCCATTCGAGGAAGAACAGCTGGCACCTTGGTATGTATATATGTATATATGTATATGTGTATATAATTCTCGTCGAACCTACTATACTGCTAGAAAGTATGAACGACCATGTATCTCTGCAATTGTTACTCACGTTTGCGTCACGAACTTGAATGAACCATCTAGTAGACGTAAGTGACTATTGTCAGTGACATACTTGGGTGAAGCAAGTATACGATGTACTTCGTGCGATGTTTGCTTTCACGCATGACTGCAGATTTTGACATGTTGATAGAATAGAATCCTAATACTAATTTTTTTTTTTCGAGCTGAGTTTTAGATTGACACTGGACGGATGTAGTGATACTTGCTTTGTGGCTGTCGTTGGGGATTGTCGTTTTATATCTAGTAGCCATAATGAGGAGAAGAAATTGGGGACTGAAAAAAAAAGGCGAGAAAAATAGCCCCAACCCGAGAGCGAAGCATAAACGACTGCATACGTGCATAACTTACATCAAGTATATTTTGCCACCTGGTACGTGGTCGTTCATCCTAGCTCGGTTTGACAATGTTGGCAGTATACAGGTGCGCAATTTCGGAAATACAGAGTTTCAAATAGCAGGTGGTTACGTGAAAAATAATGGGAAACAATTTTGTCTTGTGAAAACGCTATAAATGCACCTCGGCATTTAATACATCACAGTTTGGAGCCACCGTGTTTACCTCCTGTCTTGTCATCGGTAGACCGTCGGTAAGCGTAGCTCCTTTTGAGCTTCCCATCGGCCGACGTGGCATCTAGGAAGTCTGCACTTTCCCGTGCTCCACCCATTCCACAAGAGCACTAAACATCTCTTCAATCATGGGCACAGGGGAATCTTGCACCCGAGTTTCTGTGCCATTGTGAGGTCCGGGTTATCGGCGTCCATGTGCTCAAAGTCAACATCACGTGCTCTGCTCGCAATCAGGGCTTCTGCAAATTCACAGTGAGTCACGGTCGTCCACTCGCTTTTGCCACCACCATTGGGATGGTCCTTCCACAGTGAAGCCGCACCGTACGCTGAGTCGTTGAACACTTTGGCCAACCAACCACTGCCGATATCTCGGGGCACAGTAGAGAAGTCGATGCGTGTGCCGCGAATTCCCCCCACCAAAGCTGATCCGGCGCTAGCTTCCACCAGACCCCATGGTCGACGGATGGGTCTTTCGTGGGGTCAGAGGTGTTGTCGTCCCAGTGTGTAATGCAACGGTCGTGTTTCCGCGTGACTGTAGTGTCGCCGGCAGCGAGTGCTTTGCGTGAGACCATCTCGAGCTGTCCAGGACAAAAGTGTTGCCCGCCAATCGGCGCAAATTTGACAGAGAGCGTCTGTGGTGTTGGTCACGTTGTAGTCTAGTTTGTGGTGTTGTTGTCGAGTTTGTGATGCTGTCTACTCGTCGTGATCCTAGGAGTGAAACAGCCCTTACCGCCTGTTAGCGTATGCATTTATGTGGCAGTTTCCAGGCCAATGGTCGTACAGGGAGCTTGACCCAATTTGATGGCGTGTTGACAAGGGCCAGATTCAAATTGCAACATCTGCCAAGAAAATCGTGACCAATGTGGAGGACAACAAGACCCCACAGCGATAGCTAAAGCATTGGGCGATATAAAGGGATCCAGTGAAAGGTGTCACGGGAGTGCACATGAGAGGCTAGAAGTATCTGCTGTATGTTACCTCTTGCATGTTTGCTGGCAGCGGGCGTCAGTTTTGCTGCCACTGTCTGTGCCGGAAGAAGTCAATGTTCTTCGTCCGGTGTTACCATACAAGCGCCAAACAAAACAGGCAATTGACGGCAACTAACACGGCCGACCCCGCATTTCACGACCCACACGCGTCCTGGACTGACTACCTGGCGCAGCCTCGTGTTGAGGGCATTTAAGCTGCAGCACCAATTGGCAACCTTGGTCTCCTTCATATATAACTGTAGTCAATGGTAAAGCTGCATTCCCCTATGCTAAATCTTTTATCACAACCAGGCTCTTTTTATCAATTCCCACGTGCACTTGCTTTGTAAGAGCTAATTAACCCGGTTCGTGTCGAGGCAGATGGATATTTGTTAAAGATATGTTGTCTACGTCTTGTATTCTTTGAATATTTATGAACATCTTCAAGACATCACAGAAGTCTATATCCCACCCATACATTACCTTGGCCCTCCTCGACAACCCTTCCTGTGCCATCATGTTCAGGTTCGCTGACGGCACCTCCCTCCGAGATGAAGCACCAGCCATCTATGCGGCCTGCTTTGTCTCACTACTTTCTTTTCTGCAGGGAATGGACTCGGCCGAGATTGCTGGTCACAGCCATGCGTGGCTCTCACATCGACTTTGGCTACTTTGACGAGACAACCAAGGAACATCGGCCCTAATGTTCAGCTCCTAATCACTTGGTCGGTATGGACATCGGTATGGCCACCAGCTTCATTTTGGTGTACCAGGCCGAGGTCGCTCCCCATCAGCTGCGCGGCGTTCTGCTGGGCGCATTCTACATCGCCAACCAGCCCGGTTGATTTATTGGCACAATCATCAACAACGCTACCGAGGGCATCAAAAGCCGTTGGTGGTACCGCATCCCTCTATTGACGGCTCTGAATAGATAGGCGGTTAGCATACAACCTTGCAAAATAAGCCTCAAAGACACGTTGACTCCATCCATGATAAGGAAGGAAGTAACGAGTTTTATATTAGATTGTGTGTGTGAGCTTACGTGGTTTCAAGGAAGAAGTGTCCATGTACACGGCGTTGCAGAGTTTTGCCGGCCTATATTGTGGGTCGTCAAACACCCGCTGTAAAACACAAAACTTACTGTTACTGCATGCTAATCTGCGTTCTTGGTTTAATAACTTCCATCTAATACCTTCAGATAGTGTTGCTGGAAGAGCAAAGCACTAAATACTTTACACCGTCTTACACTCAAGCTGCATGGTTACCACCGGCATATCCTTCACGTGGCACATCTCGAGAGCTGTGATCAATCCAAAAGCCATTATTTCTACCAAAAATATGAACCGAGTCTCAACTAACAAAGAAACTAACAAATTGTATAATACACGTATGCAAAAGAAGACCATTCTGCATCTGCCTCATCATTTCCAGTCCTTCTCGACAAGCCACTGATCCCACACCGACAGGCCGGCACCATCGATCAAATCGCAGTCCCGGTGGCCCCACTTGCGGCGATACACCTCGCGGCCCGCTTCTGTCAAGATGTCAATGCCTTCCGCAATGCCCTGCGCCGGGTAGTAGAACTTCTCACCCTTGCCGCCGTGCTGCCCGATCTGCCATGTGTTCCTGTCCCGACCGCTGTGCTTATACTGGAACATGCGGTCAGAGACACCACGCAGCTTCAGCCACTTGTCCAGGTTGGGATCCAAAGGCCCACCCTCCGTTCCCTCGTCTCTCTTTCTCTCCTTCTTTTTATCGTCTCCTTTTCCTGGTGGCGGTGGGTTCGGATCGACAAAGTTGGGTTCTGGCAGACCGTCTAGTCGATAAAGCACGGCCAGGTCTTCGAGGACGGTGTTGACGTCCGTGATGATACCGGCTCTGCGGTCTTGGATGGTCCAGTTGGTCATCGTGAGACGGGAGTGCATGTCGCAGTCGGTCAAGTAGTACGGGATCAGCGTGTCCCAGCCGCCGACGTCCTCGTACGCAGCCGGGTTGACGAGGGCCAAGTGGTCGTAGGCGAAGAACCGAAGGCCCCAGTGAGGATCGTCGAGCATTGTGCCCTGTAGTGCCTGGCAGCAGAGCTCGTACACAGTCTTGTATCCTGAGCCCGGCGTGACGCCAGCGTCTTTGTAGGGTGGTGTCACCCCTTCCATGCCCTCCTCGTACGACAGCGTCAGCACGTCCATGTGTGACCAGAAATAGTAGGACCAGCCGCGCGAGTAGGTGAGGGACAGGTAAAAGTTCTGCAGCTGGGCAAAATTGAGGAGAACCGGCGTCTGGATGATGTTCACGCCAAGGCGGTGCAGCGTGGTGTGGTTGAGGTAGAATGGGTGCTGCAGTGTCAACTGGCCGCGCGTGTTGGCTTGTTGTACGCCCGTATTCTCAACGACAAAGATCTGCTCTGGCGGCCAGCCTGCCGTGATATACGACACAACGGCTTGCAACAGTATGGGCCATGACCGAGTGAAGCCGATCAGGAGTGGTGGTGGTTGCGACAGGCCGTACTCGGTGTGCAGGCCTGGCCGAGGGCGGTTCCATTCGGGGATCGGCGGCGGCAGCGTCGAAGCATCCGAGTTGGCCAGTAGCGGGAAAGGGTCGCGGACGGGTGGTGGTGTGTATGCGTCCGCCGGTATGGGCTTGTACTTTGGTTTTGGTCGTGGGTCCTTATCCTTCTTTGGTGGTTCCCCGGGTTGGTTTGACGATTCCGTGGAGGAGCTGGGTGGCCGTGGTAACCTATCTTTGACAGTGTCGATTGCTGTTGCACCCATCTCTGTGCGGAAGAAGACGAGCAACAAAACAACACAGACGACACTGACGACGCCGAAGCGTCGCCTTGGTGATAATCCAATTAACATGTTGACGTTTGTGGTGGCTGATGGTGATGAAGTTGACGATAGTTTGGCCCAACCCACGCATCGAACATACAAAGGACAAATACAAAGGACAAACAAGAAATTTGAAAGAAGAAGTGGGACATAACAGCTGTCTACTAGCGTAGAAATACGAATTTACTTCTACGGAGTACTTCCCTTCGTCCAAGAGACCCCCTTTTTGATTGCATACGGATAGCTGCCTTTTTTTATCCATCGGCCAGTCGCAGACGCTGACACGAGCTGCTTTGCCCTGCCAGCTTTGTCACTTCCTGCTTCCACAAAAAGAGGATTTAGCTCACAAAATAGAAATCCGGGCAGCTGAAAACAAAGGAGAGGGCACTGTCATGGCAGGGAGCACGCTATGCAAAACAAGTCTCACAAAAATGCTGTAAAAGCTGATGGGAAGCGGGCCCTATCACGTCCTTTTCGCTTCTGGCTGGCCCCATGAGAAAACTTAAAACAGCGGTGCGGTACGTTCCAGCACATTGTTGGACGTGCAGTGTGGCCGTCATCGATGCCATAATTTGTGGAGCCACGACAGGGATGGGAAAGTCTCGGCCATAAAAAAAGCCACTGGCACTATGATTGGGTCAGCCCGAATTTCTTTATCTTCTTTTCTCTTTTCCTACGAACCTCTGCAAATTTATGAAACTTTTGTTGGCGCCACGTTCCTCAAAAAGCCGGTGATAATATGTACGGACCACAGCCAACAGACGTGAGCTGGACGGCAGGGAGAGGTTTGCGACGATCGTGGCGCAAAAGTTGCTGCCCCAGTCTCAATCGGTGATCATCGCACCTAAAATATGCATATTTCTTTATTACACTGACTCATGAAGCATTGGTTAGCATTTGTGGCCATTCTGTTGGTGTTTGGTTCAATCCAAATTCTGGCAGTCAGAAATTGAGCAATTTCTTCCATAACAATCCCGTGCCTTGAATACGAGATTTGGGTCCTCAGCCACAGCCACAAATCTCACCGGTCTTGCCTGGCGTCCACCGTAAGCCGCTGTTCGGGCATGCGTCTCCATTTCAGCCGCAGATAGGGAGACACTGTCATCGGAATTTGGGGTGCGGTATTACGGCCGTCTTACTGACGCTTGGCCCTTTTTAATCTGCCGCCAGTCGGGCGTAAAATGTGCGAGGTGCAAGATCCTTTGTCGGAATTCGGAATGGGATGCAATACGGATTCTGCTCTCTGCCTTTGCTTCCGTTTCCGTTCGGTAACCCATTTGTCACAAAATTCCGCGCGAGTCATGTATTCTGCACGCCCAAAGAGAGCTTAGTGACTGAACTCATGTCTTTCCTGTGGTAGTCTTGATAAACGTCAAAAGGTTTTTTTTATATGAAGGCAAATATTCTTGTCTACGAAAAAGGTATAAAAACTCGGCTTCCTTGCAGCCATCAACTGATGTTTTCCTTGGCTTGCAACTTGGCTTTCTCTTGGCATCTTAGCTTCAGCCTCCTGGTTCAGGGGAAATTCTTCTCGTGTTGTTGTGTGTGATTGTTTCCGCCTCATAAGTCCCTCATGTCTATACGACGAATACGACTGACTACGACGTAGACGAGTACAGAAAACTTCTGTAAGTTCCACTTTATGAGTCCACACGTGGAGATGATAGCCGCGCCACAAATCGTAGCGTGCATCATCCTAGGCAACCGTCAATCGTCTTGTTTCTATTTTTGTTTCTTGAACTCTATACAAAGAGGAAAGCGATGGATATTCGAGCCGAATGAATCGCATTCTAAAGTCGAACTGTGCTGACGTTCTTGATACCTAATAACGGGCATTCTACGTGGACTGGAAAATGCCTTATCAGAAATTATTACTAAGCTGGTGAACTTTGTTGATCTAGCGATATCAGATAAGGCGGCATGGCCCTCACCTTATTATGAGAAGAAATATAGTCTTGATGGAGTTCTGTTTATATTTTAACAACAAAAATTAACGGACAAATCTGTGTTTATTATGAGGACTATTGTTTCATTTGTCTATTTATTTTTCACTGCCTAATTCATTGACAGTTTGCAAAAGACAATTGCCCATCATTTGATTTGAAGGGCGCGGGGGGGGGGGGGGGGGGGGGGGGGGGGGGGGGAAAAAAAAAAAAAAGGAAAAAACCCCGGGCAAAAAAAAAAAAAAAAAAAATAAAAAAAAA